>CANIUD010000314.1:0-439845 GCA_947470075.1 Closterium sp. Yama58-4
CACACGAGGGAACAGAGGAAAGGGACTGGTGATGAGTGATTGATTGACATTTGGGTGAATGCTGCGGCAGGCGGCGATTTGTAGATGGGTGCAAGCATGGATGGTTGCATGGGGAAGCAAGGCAGGCAGAGCAGGAGGGAATGCAAGAGCAGGAGGCAGGGCACAGTTGGCACTCACGTAGCTGCCATTGAACGCCTCGTTGCCCCCACAAGCCGCACCACAACACCCCTGCCAACCCCCCCACCCACCGGCCTCCCACTCCACCTCCCCTCCCTTCTCGCCCTCCCCTCCGCCGCCTCCCCTCCTTTCTCCCCTCCGCCTCGCCTGCCACCAGCGCGCCCCGTCTCCGCCCCACGGCCGCCACATGCACTGGTCCAGGAACTGCCTGCTGGGGATCCACCTGTCGGGCGCCCGCCCTGAGAGGGCGAGGGCCATGGACGCCCCTGGCGCCAGCAGGAGAGCCGGCACTGACAGCCCTGCCCCGATGCCCAGCGCTGCAGCTACTGCTCCCGGTACTGATGCTGATGCTGCTGATGGTAGGGAATCCGCACCTGCTGCTGCGGACAAGTCTGCTTGCCTTCCAGGGATGGCAGATGCAGCAGAGGCAGCAAGCGAGTCCGGCAGCCATAGCCGCCCTGGCGCCACCCATCCCTGCCTGCAACACACGCATCGCCTCATACCCCGCACCAGCCGCACCCCCCTGCACGCCCTCACTCGAACCTTCTGCGCCCCCCCACTGCCTTTTCTGCACTGTCAGGGGCGTCAGCATCAGCGGTGTTTGTGCGTGGCGGCAATGGTAGGAGGGCTGTTGCTTGTGTGCGACCAGGGGCTATGGCGGAGGGGAGGTCCACACACAGATGGGCGAGAGGGCGGATGGTGGTACCACGGCAAGGAGGGCTGGTGAGGTGAGAGTGAAGGAGGGGGGTGCGGCAGGGCAGCAGCAGCGGCTGCGTTGCCACATGCACGAATGGGTTGAGCGCGGTGCAGTTGGTGTACGGTTCGCCTGAGAAAGAAGGGTGGTGGAAGAAACGAGGGCGAAAAGAAGGAAAGAGTGGAGAGGTCATAAGGAGGAACATCTGGAGGGCACCCAGGCATAGAGCAGAGGGTCAGGAGAGAGGGTCGGCAAGCATGCAAGAAGGGTGTGGGAAAGCGGTCGGCAGAGCAGCGGACCTGAGGAGGAGAGGAGGCGGGCAGCGAGCAGCAGGGAGTGGCCCACAAGCGCCTCAACGCCCACGTTCAGCTGCAGCGCGCTGCCCTCCTCCTCGCCCACTGCCTGCATGACACGTGGCTCACTCACCCGCACCTCCACCTGCTCCCATGCCATGGTGGTAGAGGCAGGTGCGGGCCGGACGCACATGGGTGGGGATGGATGAGTGTGCATATGAGCATGTGCGTGGTGCATGCATGGCCGCATGTGCAGTCTGGAAATTGTACGAAGGTGACTGTGACTGCATGGTGGGCTAAGCTCCAAACGAGGTAGAGACGACGCACTGGAAACAGCAAAACACTCTTCTTATCCTCCCTTCCTCTTCCACGTTCCCACCTCGCTCATCCCTCCCTTTCTCGTTTCCACTCCCGCCCTTCCCCTTGGCTGGGCCTTATCACCCCCCCCCGCACCTGGTGGTAGTTGTTGCCATCCACTGCTGCTGCCACTCGCACCACCGCAACCCGGGCCGGCCACCGTCAGCCAACCAGAGGGCGCCACGTGGATGACAGTGGAGTCAGAGCTGGTCCACACATAGTCAGCAGCTCGCTCGCCACACCCTGGTCCATTCGGGAATGTACGAGCAATGGGTTGCGATGGTAAGCTTTTCAAAATGGCTTCCAAGAGTAAGGGAAGCTGCTGTACTGACTCTATCGCCCCTCAATGCACTGCAACTTCCTGCGTCTGACTTCCTCGATCAACTCTTCTCAATCGTCTGACCAACGTTCTTCCTGCTCTCGCACATGTATGATGTCTTCCCTACCATGCATTCTTCTCACAGTGCATGACTCTGCTCACCTCCCGACGCCAGCAGCCGCAGGTGCTGCCGCAGCGGTGGTGGCGCAGAGTCAAGCTGCGGCACCCACGGCAGGTGTACCACGTGGACAGGGTCCACAGGAGGAGGAGATGAAGAAGAGGCGGGGGTTGTGGGGGAGGGCAGGTGCACCAGCACGGGGTCGCACACACGAATCGCCTGCACCGCCACCACCTTCTCCTCCCGCCCCTTCCCACCGCTCTGCACCTCTCGGTACCGCAGCTCAGCCTGCACCTCGCCCTGCCCCTGCTGCCCCCCTCGCACCACAACCACCCTGCTCCTCTCCTCCCCACCACCCCCTCCCCCCTCCAAAGCAGGAGGCGCCTGTGCCGGTAGGGAGGCAACCGCAGCAGCATCCTCCCCAACGACAGACCAGAGGGGTGGGTGGTCGAAGCGCAGCAGCAGTGTGTCCGCCTGTGTGAGCAGCACGGGCCGGCTGGGCCAGCCATGGGAAAACACCTGCACCCAGAGAGCGTACTCCCGACCAACCACAAGGTGCCACGTGTCCCCCCCACTGGCCACAGGCTCCGCCACAGCCCTGCAGGCTACAGCCCCAGGCAGACCCCCTCCCCCAGCTGCACCTGCTCCAGAACACACCTCCCCCTCGCCACCGGTGCCCCCATTCCCCCCTGGGAGAGGCGCCAGCGGTGCGAGGAAGATCTTGACATGGCCAGGCGTGACGACGTGGATGGAGACGGCCTGGTGGTGGTCGGCGACACGCACGTCAGTGGCGGTGAGCGTGGTGGCGCCCTGGGCGAGGGCTGTCACCACGCCCTGGGAGGGGTGCACCGAGGCCACTGATGCGTTGGCTGTTGCCCACGCGTAGCTGGGGGAGGGCAGCTGCACCGCTGGAAGGATGGGGGAAGGAAGTTGGGATGGGGGTGACACGGGAGAGGGGGAAAAGAGGGTGATGAAGGGAAGGGGACGCGGCAGCAGAAAGAAACAGCATGATGAGGGGGAGAGGAGGGTGGACAGGGGAGGGAGCGGAGGGTGGGCAAAACGGGAGGGGTGGGAAGAGAAAGGGGGCAGGCGAGGGGCAAGGTGCAGGAGGGCGAGGGTGGGCACGTACGGGCGACCTACGGTGCAGAGCATTGTGGGTGAAGGTGAGGAGGCGGAAGGGCAGGCGGGCGCCAGGCAGCAGCAGCACGGGGGAGGGCGGCTGCAGGGAGAAGGCCTGCGCCACCGTCAGCGTTATGGCATCCGATGGCAGTGCTGCTGCACCCCCTGCTGCTGCTGCTCCTGCGGCGGTGACATCAGCGTCCATGAGCTGCACGGAGACCTTCTCCTGCCCCGGCGCCACACCCTCACCACATACACGTCTGACCGCTCCACCTGATTGGGTGATGGATACACAGACACATATGCGGGCACAGGATCAGAGGCGGGCGATATGAGGATGAGAGGCGCATGATGACCCACTGCACTGCTGACGCCTTGCTCCTGCTGCTACCTCCCGGCTGTATTCGGCCTTCTTTGACAACCGTCCCTCTCCATACTCTCCTGCCTTCGCTCCTCACACCGGCCCCACAGCACCCACCCTGACAAAACAATTCTCCCACTGCTCATCCCCCCGGCCCAGCACCCACACCACGCACCCCCAGGTCGTCCCTGGCGCGCGCCCCTCCTCTCCGCCTGCCAGCAGCAGCGCCGCTTCCTCCAGGGGCACGTGCTGCAGGCGGTGCTCCAATGCCTGGTCGCCACGTGGCGCAGAGGAGGCCGCAGGTTGGCGGTGGACGGGGAGGGGCGAGCCGAGGGGCGTGAGGGTCCAGCGGAAGGTGAGGCCCGCCACTGATGAGAACACGTCGCCTGGTGGGGGGCAACAGGTGAGCGCAGGGGTGAGGGGAAGCAGGGGTGGGGGGAAGCAGGGGAGAAGGGGGAAGCAGGGGTTGGGGAAAAGCAGGGATTGAGGGGAGGAAGTAACGGTTAAGGGTAAGCAAGAATTGAGGGTAAGCAAGAATTGAGGGGGAGCATGGCAAAGAAGGGGGGCCCAGGGCTGGCAAGAGGCGGTGGGAAAAAGCAGGGGTGACGAGCGGGGGACGGGAAAAGAGTTGAGTGAGAGAGAGGCAAGGAGGAGGAGATCGAGAGGGGGTTACAAAGGACGAAACGAGACACTCGCGTTGACATAAACGCACAGGCACACTT
Source organism: Closterium sp. Yama58-4 (assembly GCA_947470075.1). NCBI lineage: Eukaryota > Viridiplantae > Streptophyta > Zygnematophyceae > Desmidiales > Closteriaceae > Closterium > Closterium sp. Yama58-4. Next base: position 4,161 of record CANIUD010000314.1, read on the forward strand.
CACTCCCACCCGGCAAACAACCGCCTCCCTGTGACCCACGCACCACACATCCCCCGCACGCCATGCACCCTAGACCCAGCACCCCCCGCACCCCGATCCCTGCACACCCCCCCCCTCCCCCAGCGCGCTCACCGTGGTCGTTGAAAGCAAGCACCTCGAGATCCGCGAGCGAGGAGAGGCCCATCTTAAGGCTGCGGTGGAATATGGCCACACGCTGCACCACGTCCACTCGCACCTGTGGGGCACCAAAAAGAGGGGGGAGTTGTGGCGGCACTCGCCAGGGGATAAGGGGCCAAGGGCGAGGGGTGACAAGCCAGAGGTGACGGGGCGAGGGCCGCGGGGCACGGGGCGAAGGCAGGGGACGTGGGGAAGAGGGTAAGGAGAGGGGGAGACAGGAAGGGTGAGAGGGGGAGACAGGAGGGGGAGAGGGGGTGAGTGGGAGAAGTGGGTCGGTCAGGAGAGACAGCACACGCGCCCACGCGCCCAGCACACGCGCCCACGCGCCCAGCACACGCGCCCACGCGCACCTCGCAGCGCAGCACTTGGCCGGAGAGCAGGTCCGTGGCGATGACGGCCGTGGTGCGCGGCGCACCCGAGTATGGCGCCATGGACGAGATCAGCGCGCTCGTTGAACACCCCCCCCCGCGCGCCCCACTGCCGCTGCCACTGCTGCTGCTGCCATGGGACCCCCACGCTTGCCCTCCTGCCGCTCCTGCTGCTGCTACTGGCGTGGGCGAATGAACGTCATCGGAGGTGTTGAAGAGAGGCTGCACGTGCAGCAGGTCGTGATGGTCCCATGCCCTGCACGGCACCCACGCACGCGTTACCATAGGGGGAGAGAAGATCAGAAGAGCGGACAGCGGGGTTGACGGCGAACTACGCTCGTTTACAGCTCCCAGCGATCGCCATGGATTGACAACGCCAGCGAAACGGAAGCAAGGATCGTAAGAACGAATGGATCGAATTAAGCGATTAATATAGCGCGTTTCCTACCAACTGAAGCAGCCGTTGGATCCGAGAAGATGGAATCGAACGGGATTGCGCGCGCGGGGTGGTAGAAGTAGCAGCAGGCTGCTGATCTGCGGGCCCGCCTTGGGCGCCGCATGCGATGGCGACGCGATGCCGCGAGACGCGGAGAGAGGCGAGATGCTAGGGTTGGGGCCGATCGACGAACATGCCGGCACGAGCGCTGCTACAAGGCATGCAAAAACGAAAACCGAGCTCGTCCTTAAGCCTGCGAGACCACCCTTCATGAGATTCGTCGCCATGGGAGCCAATGCAGGCACCTTCAGGGGGTCACGATATACAGCAGCCAAGAATTAGGTTCAGTGAATCGCAGAATTCAGTGCTCACGGGTGCGACCGAGTCGCAAAAATGAGGCGGACTTTCCTTGAGCCCTAGACGCGGGCTGAACCTGACTCTCCTCTGAGATTGATGACCATTCTAAAGTCTCCAGGGCTAAGAAAAAAAAAGTTCATTGCCAAAACGCTTTTAATGGCGTTGTCGACCACCAGCCGTCTCCGATCTCATACGAAACATGATTACAACGGCGGCACTTAGGATGACGTTGACAGCGGAAAATCAACGCCTTCACCTCACAGTGAAGGAGGAAAGAGCACGCAACGGAAGCACAGGCACCGCATAAGGAGAGCCTGATCAGCCTCAGACTGGACTTGACCATCCGCCGTCATTCGGGGATTCCGAATTCACAGCCCAGCTGAATGGGCTTGCCGCCAGAAGCACTGCTGATTGGCAGTGGTACTAGTGTACACTGAGTTACCTCAAGAGGATATTTGTTCTGTAAGCTAGGACAAACCAGAATGCATATCACATTACAAACCAGATTCCCGGCAAGACAGACTATAACATAGACTTACAGCATCCTTGAAATCTATTTTCCGGAAATGAAATGGCATGACTTTAAGAGAAAGCTCATATGCTGTCTTAATGCAGCTCTCATGTCCGCATATGCCATCCGGGGGTGTTCGATGTGTAGATTCATGGGATTACTTATGGTATGTAATTCTGCATGATACACTTCATGATAAAATTTGTGAGTGTAATATATATCTACTTTAAATTACACATTTTAATGGCAGTAAATTAGTTCCGAGTTTTGGAAACAACTTTTAGAACTTCAGCGTATTTGTTATAGGAGGTTTTTGTCACCATGCCAGACCGATACCTTCCGCGATTGTTGGGGTTGTTTGTCTGCACGCTTGAGTCTTTGGCAGCTGGGGGAAACCGTAGCGCATCTGCGACTGAAGTCAATTCACGTGCCTCAAGCATTCTGGTTGCCTTCACGTGAAATATCATGAATGAAGCATTTCCTTCGTGCGGTGCCCTGAAAATGTCTAGAACGTATGATGCAAATTATTCAATTTCCTTCGTGTGCTGCTCTGTATTGATACATATAGAGCCTTGAAATTGGCTGGATAATGGAATTTGTAGCTTTCACCCCACTTATGTCGGTGATACCTACGTCACTCCGGGCATTCAGCAAGCGTGACGTCTAAGCCGGGATTCACTGATTTCTAGGAACCGCATCATGTCGCACGACTGTGTCGAAGTTGTTTGTGGCTCTAATTGCGTCTAATGTACACATCACGTGGCGTGGACGCCCACGCCTAGCAATCTGGCTCTCTGCTCTGCCGCAGAGCGGTTCACCTCACAGAGCACGAGTTTGTTTATATCGGTACGTTCGGGTGCATTTCGGGCAAATTCGGTAATTAAAGTGCGAAGCACCACTCACCAGTTTCCTCACTCCCCCCCCCAACTGCAGCTGTTCACTCGTCATTACTCACCAGCAAAACAACCCGCGCGTGAAACGGAAAGCAACGGGGATGAGAATCGGGCATAAACAATCCAGGGGAGTTACACCCACACGCCAGGGGGGCTAACGTAAACAGGTGTTCTTTGGCAACGCGCTTCAGTGTCTTCGGCTCAGGTGATTCGACGCTGCCCGTGCGACACGTGAGTCGAGTTGCGGCCCCGGCGGTTCCCCTGTGCGACTCAATTGAAGCAAACGCAGCTGTGCGTTGCGTGGTCGCCGCTTCATTCCGCCACCCCAATCTTCCCGTCGCTGCCTACCCCACCGCCTTTTTTAGCTCCCAAGTCTATTACGTGCCCCATTCTAATATACGTAGAAGCTAACTCTGCTTTCTTTCATAAGTCTGCTGCGACGCACAGAACACAGGCACAAGACTCACATTTCCTCGATAAGTTTCGCCCGTGAGGTCAGGCTCAATGGCGCAGTCAGGCTCGAGCGTCTCACCACTCCCGCAGCCGTCGACGGCAACATTAGAGCACAGGCGAACGCGCACTCTTGAGGCGCCCAAGAAACGCAAGGCGGACGCGGGAGACTCGCCGTCGGCCGACTCCCAGAGCGCGAAGCATCAACGGCGGTTAGAGCTCCAAAATGCAGCGGAATCGTCGTCGGATGCAACCGACGCCGGTTCTTGCCCGTCAGTATTCGGCGTGTCGACGGCGCGATTCGAGATTTACTTCGCCTCAGAGGCGCAATTGCTCGGGTCGGGTGAATTCGGCGTCGTGCGACAATGCACGGACCGTGCGACAGGCGAAACTTTCGCGGTGAAGACGATTCGCAAGGAACAGTTAGTGGACGAGCGCATGCGAGACGAGGTGCGGCGCGAGGTGGTGGCAATGCGGAGCGTGGCGGGGCATCCGGGCGTGGTGCAGCTTCGCGCGGTGTTCGAAGACGAGCGACAGGTACACCTCGTCATGTACCTGTGCGACGGTGGCGAACTCTTCGAAGAAGTCGTGCGACGCGGGCGGTTACCAGAAAAAGAAGCAGCCCTTTTATTCCGCCAAATCGCGAGCGCAGTTGCATTCTGCCACTCCAAAGGCGTCATGCATCGCGACCTCAAACCGGAGAACATTCTTTTGTCGAAACTGAACATTTCGGGTACAGACGTAACCTGCGCGAAACTCGCCGATTTCGGCCTCGCAATCGGACTCAAGCAGGGCGAGCGAGCGTACGGCGCAGCGGGGTCGCCATTCTACATGGCGCCGGAGGTATTGACAGGCGAGTACGGGTTGGAGGCGGACGTGTGGTCGCTGGGCGTGGTGCTGTACGTGCTGCTGAGCGGCAGCGCGCCGTTTTGGGGCGCGGACGACAACGGCGTGTTCCGCGCCGTGCTGGAGGCGCCGCTGGACCTGACGAGCGGCGCGTGGGCGGGGGTGTCGGCGGAGGCCAAGGGGCTGCTGCGCTGCATGCTGCACCGCGACCCGCGCCGACGCCCCTCCGCCGCCAAGCTGCTCTCCCACCCCTGGATCCTCGTCCACGCCTTCGGCGGCCGCGTCGTGCGCCGCGTCCTCGCCGCGCCCGCGCTGCACCGCCGCCGTATCGAGGGGGGCACTAGCGCGGCGGCGGCGTCAGGAGGAGATGTGGTGCCAACATCTGCATGAAACAGCAGCATCACTAAAACATCGCGTGACGAGCGAATGACGCGCAAATCCAGCATTTGCACACTTCACAAGGAATGGTTTAGTGTATATAAAGTTTTGTCTACAGCTTCAGCTAGGCATCTGCTGATGTATCCTAGGTGTTATGAGTTGTAAAAGAGAGTGCGCAGGTAAACGAATAACGAGACTGTGACTGAATGAATCTGAGAATACAATGAATGCGAGAACTAATGTAGGCTAGCCTAGCTAGGAGGAAACCTCGGACGAGCGAGGTTGGGTGCAGGTTTGGCGATGGAAATGCCGAAGGCGACGCGAGGAGCTTCGGCAGCGTGGAAATCGCCCGAACGTGCGAACTCCGAAAATCGGGTTGTACGCGCAGCAGTCAACCCCGATAAGGAATTCGAGAAAATTCCTTACACCACCCCCCCCCTTAGGGCGCGTGTCTTTTGGTTTTTACATGCAAATCTCGAATTTTTTGTTGAACTGTAGTCATATGAACCTAGCTCGAGCTAGGCTCGAGTTTTCACCAACTGCAAACCGAGCCGCGGTTCCACCCCTCCCGAAAATCACGCGACAAACAAAAGTTCAACTATCGAAGTTGAACTTTTGCAGCCCAGCCGAGCCGCGACCTACTGTTAAATTGTAATGTGTTATATGTTGGTAGGCTGTAGTGGGGTAGCCAATATGGGGTACAACCCCAACTAGGGTTTCCTATTTGTACCCTTGCTTCTTTCAATCCAACCATTCTTGCCTAGTTCTTCTAACATGGTATTCAGAGCAGGAGGTCCCTAGGACCTACCGATCGTTTTTTTTTAGGGCCCACCACCGCTCGCATGCGGTTACCACGCTACCCCGTGCCCTAGCCTCGTAGCGCCCTCGTGCGCCCTCGTTAGCGCCCTCGTGCGTCCTCGTTAGCGCCCTCGCGCGCCTCTCGTTAGCGCCCTCGCGCGCCCTCGCTAGCGCCCTCGCGCGCCCTTGTTAGCGCCCTCGTGCGCCTCTCGTTAGCGCCCTCGCGCGCCCCTCGCAGCGTCGCCCGCCCGCCGAGCCGCCCGCTCGCAGCGTCGCCCGCCTACCGCGCTGCCCGTTTCGCAGCCCGCCCGCCGCGCTGCCCGCTTGCAGCGTCGCCCGCCCGCCCGCTGCCCGCTTGCAGCGTCGCCCGCCCGCCCGCTGCCCGCTTCGCGGCCCGCCCGCCTCGCAGCCCGCTCGCAGCGTCGCCCGCCCGCCGCGCTGCCCGCTCGCAGCGTCGCCCGCCCGCCCGCTGCCCGCTTCGCAGCGTCGCCCGCCCGCCGCGCTGCCCGTGCGCAGCGTCGCCCGCCCGCTCGCTGCCCGCTCGCAGCGTCGCCCGCCCGCCTCGCTGCCCGCTTGCAGCGTCGCCCGCCCGCCCGCTGCCCGCTTCGCAGCGTCGCCCGCCCGCCGCGCTGCCCGCTCGCCGCGTCGCCCGCCCGCCCCGCTGCCCGCTTCGCAGCCCGCCCGCCGCACTTCCCGCCTGCAGCGCCGCCTGCCCACCGCGCTGCCCGCTTCGTAGCCCGACCCCTGCACTGCCCGCTCGCCGTGTCGCCCGCCCGCCGCGCTTCCCGCCGAGCTACCTACCTGCAGCGCTGTGGCAGCTTCCTTTGCTCTGTCGCTATGGCTTCCATCCGAGTGCTGTCGTTCGATGCTGAGGGCCGCCCTGTGAAGTTCGCCACTTGGCTGGATGACCTGCAGCTGTTCCTTCTGAGCGATAGCAAGGAGCATGTGTCGCTCTATGATTACGCGTCTGGTGCTGCACCTGCCCCTCCTGCCACAGCTGAGCTTAGTGTTCGTTCCCACTGGCAGACTCGTGACGCAGCTGCTCGCCTAGCCATTCGCAGTCACCTGCCGTTAGCTGAGCTCGAGCATTTTGGCGACTGCAAATCCGCTAAGGCCCTGTACGATGCTGTCGTTGCTCGCTACTCCTCGCCTGCCACAGCCGAGCTTAGCCGCCTCATGCTGCCGTACCTGTTCCCCGATCTGTCCACCTTTGCTACAGTCGCCGATCTTATCACCCACCTTCGCACTAGTGATGCCCGCCTTCGTGCCGCCCTTCCCACCGAGTTCTGCGCTAAGAACCCCCCTCCCCTGTACTGGACACTCCACTTCATAGTCACCCGTCTCCCTGACACCCTCAGCTCAGTTCGAGACCACTTCCTTGCTCGCTGTCCCACTGAGCTCACAGTCGCCCTCCTAGAGGAGCAGCTGCTAGCGGCCGAAAAGAGCATAGTAGCTGTCGGTGCTGCTCGTGGCGCTCCTCGCACCCCCATCTTTGAGGGGTGTTCTCCCTCTCCCCTCGCTCCCTCCTACGCTACTGCTGCTGCTGTTGACTTCCTTGGTGCTGAGTCTGCTGGCGCTGCTTCTGCTCCTAGTGGGAGGCGCCGCACCGGCAAGGGCAAGGGGGGCAAGGGTGGCGGGGGTGGCGCTGGTGGGGGAGGAGGTGGGGGAGGTGGGGGGGGAGGCGGTGCTGGAGGGAGCGGTGGCGGGAGTGCTGGTGGGAGTGGGGTCGGCAGCGGAGGCGGGGGCGGCGGAGGGAGCGGTGGCGGTGGTGGCGGCGGCGGCGGTGGCGGCGGCGGCGGCGGTGGCGGCGGCGGCGGTGGCGGTCGGAGCGGAGGTAGTGGTGGTGGCGGAGGTCGGAGTGGAGGCACCGGCTCGGGCCAGAGCTCCCAGCAGCAGCAGCGTCCCCAGACGACCCAGCAGCTTCGTGAGTGGCTTGCTCAGCGTGGGACGTCGGGGGGCAGTGGCCGCTGTTCCTATGTCATTCGCACAGGTGACCGCAAGGGACAGACGTGTGGGAGGTTCCACACCCCGTACCGCTGCTTCTCCCGCCTTGACGACGCTTGGCGTGAGGAGATGGGCGAGGATGTTGAGCGCCCCCGCTGGGCTGAGCTCATGAGGGCTGGTGTTGATATCTTTGCTCTTGACTATGATGCTATTATTGCTGCCATGTATGCATTGACTGTTAGTGCCGAGGGAGACTGTTACTTGTGTGTGCCGCCTGACCCAGGTATAGAGCCCGCTGCCCTGGGTACTAGTGAGTCTGCTCTCTCTGGTATGGTGCCCCCGGTACTTGCTCCCTCCAGTGCTGTCCCGGCTGTTTGCGAGTCTGCTCTCTCAGGTACAGCACCCACAGAGACTGCTCTCTCAGGTACCGCACCGGCTGAGGCCTGTCACACCTTCACCCTTGACTCAGGTGCTTCCCGCTGTTTCTTTCGTGACAGTACTGAGCTCACACCGCTTCCTGCACCGGTCCCAGTCTCCTTGGCTGACCCCTCTGGGGGCCCAGTCCTTGCCCAGTCCACCACTGTGCTCCCTTGTCCGGCGGTTCCGTCTGGCTCGTTGTCGGGTTTCCACCTCCCCTCGTTCTCGACGAACCTGGTGAGCAACGCTGTCCTCCAGGATCAGTGGGTTGACACCTTCACCCCAGGAGGACAGCGTGTGGCGATCTGCACGTGCTCCAGGACCGGCCGTCACCTGGCTACGTTTACCCGTCGGCCGGGGTCGAGTCTCTACACACTGACCACTGCGTCTCCTCAGGTCGCTGCTGTCGGTCAGGTGTCCGCGTCAGGTCTAGTGGCCCACGCCTGTGAGTGTCGTTCCCTGTCGCACCAGACTCTTCTCTGGCACCACCGCCTGGGTCACCCCTCCCTACCACGCCTCCGTGGCATGCACCGTCGCCGCCTTGTGTCTGGTCTTCCCAGGTCCCTCCCTCCCCTCCCTGCCTCGCCTGCGCCGCCTTGCCTTCCTTGCGTCGAGGGGCGGCAGCGCGCCGCTCCTCACTCCTCCTCGTTCCCCCCGACAGAGGCTCCTCTGCAGACCCTCCACCTGGACGTGTGGGGCCCAGCCCGCGTTCGTGGCCAGGGCGGTGAGCGGTACTTTTTGCTGGTTGTCGACGACTACTCGCGTTACACCACGGTCTTCCCCTTGCGCACCAAGGGTGAGGTCCCTGCTGTTCTGATCCCTTGGATCCGCGCAGTTCGTCTCCAGCTCCGCCGCCATTTCCGGACGGATCTTCCTGTCCTGCGTCTGCACTCTGACAGAGGTGGTGAGTTTTCCTCCGATCTCTTGAGGACCTTCTGTCAGGCGGAGGGCATCGAGCAGACCTTCACGCTTCCGGACTCCCCACAGCAGAATGGGGTTGCTGAGCGCCGCATTGGCCTGGTCATGGAGGTCGCTCGTACCTCCTTGGTCCACGCGGCGGCTCCCCATTTTCTGTGGCCGTTTGCTGTCCGGTACGCCGCGCATCAGCTCAACCTCTGGCCCCGTGTCTCCTTGCCGGAGACCTCGCCCACACTGCGTTGGACGGGGGAGGTTGGCGATGCGTCGCGCTTCCGGGTGTGGGGTGCTCGTGCCCTTGTCCGCGATACGTCCGCGGACAAGCTCTCCTCCCGCACACTTCCCTGTGTCTTCCTTGGCTTTGTCCCTGACGCGCCGGGCTGGCAGTTTTACCACCCCACCTCGCGCCGGGTCTTCGCCTCTCAGGACGTCACCTTTGACGAGTCGGTCCCTTTTTACCGTCTCTTCCCCTACCGCACTGCCCCCCTCCCTCCCCCGCCGCTTTTCCTTGCTCCTGGTCCCCCTCCGGTAGACCCCCTTCCCCCTCAGGGTCCTGCTCCTTCAGGTGTCTCTCAGGTAGACCCTCCTCCCGTCACTGAGCCTGTCGAGGTCACAGGTGACTCAGGTGCTGCTGCAGGTGGTGCTGCTGGGAGTGCTGAGCCTGGGGGTGCTGAGCCTGCGGGTGCTGGGCCTGGGAGTGCTGGGGCTGCGGGTGCTGGAGCTGAGGGTACTGTGCCTGGGAGTTCGGCGCCTGGGGGTGCTGAGCCTGGGGGTGCTACGACTGGGGGTGCTGAGCCTGCGTGTACGGAGTCTGGGGGTGCCGAGCCTGGGGGTACTGCGCCTGAGGGTACTGAGCCTGGGGGTGCTGCTGCTGAGCCTACGGAGCCTGGGGTTGCTGCGTCTGGGGGTGCTGCGCCTGCGGGTACTGAGCCTGGGAATGCTGCTACTGAGCCTACGGAGCCTCGGGTTGCTGCGTCTGGGGGTGCTCCGGTTCGGGGTGCTGAGCAGTCTCTCACACCGCAGCAGCTTCGTGACTGGTACGTCCGGCGCTTTCGCCGTCCTAGTGGCTCGGCTGGAGCTGGGGGTACTGGAGCTGCCGGGACTGGTTGTTCTGGGAGCACTACGACTGGAGCTGCTGGAGCTGGGGACTCTGGAGCTGGCGGCGCTAGCGGAGTTGTAGCTGCCGACTCTGGGGGTGCTCTTCCTCGCGGTGCTGCGGACCCTGGGGGTGGCGCTGCTACTGGTGCTGAGGACCCGGACGCTGGAGTCTCTTCTGCTTCTGGAGACGCTGCGCGGCCGCGGCCGTACTTCGTACCGCTCCTTCAGCAGGTTCTTGGGCAGGCTCCTCCTCCTTGTCCTCCTCCCTCCGTAGAGTGTCCTCCGACTGTCCAGCCGCAGTCACAGTTACCGCCTGCCTCGCCTCTCCCTGCTCCCTCTCCTTACACTGGTCCCACAGGAGGTCTTACAGAGCGTCGTGAGCCTGAGTCTCGTCCTGCGTCGCCTGTCCGTACTGCTCGCACTGGTCGTCGTGTCCGTCGTGAGCGTCCTCCTGCTGTCCCAGGCACTCACTACATGACTCTGCGTCCGTCCACTGCTCCTCAGCGTGTCCCTCTGCCGTCTCCTCCTGCGTCCTCCTTGCCTGACGTTCCGGACCCTGAGTCTGACCGGTATCGTGCTGAGCACCCTACTGTCACGCGTCTCCTCGCTACTGTTGTCACTGACCCTACCTTTGAGTCCTCGGCTGCGTCTGCTCTGGTCGCTGAGTTGGTTGACTTTGCTGCTGCCTGTCGTCTAGACTACGCTGCTCGCCTTGTTGCTGAGTCTGAGTCTGCGTCTGCCTGTCCTCCGTCCGTCGGGGGTGAGTGTGCTCTTGGCACGGACGTCCTTGAGGACAGGCAGGAGGACTTTGACTCTCTCGCGGCTGCTGTACCTCATCTCGTGGCCTGGTTGCTTGCCCCTGAGGGAGACTCGGATGCACTAGACATCCCCACTCCGCGCACTTACGCAGAGGCGATCTCGGGTCCCTACTCCTCTCAGTGGCAGACAGCCATGGACGCAGAGATGGCATCCTGGAAGTCCACAGGCACCTACGTCGACGAGGTTCCCCCTCCTGGGGCGAACATCGTCGATGGCATGTGGATTTTCAGGGTGAAGCGGCCGCCAGGTTCTCCGCCTGTCTTCAAGGCTCGTTACGTTGCTAGAGGCTTCAGTCAGCGTCAGGGGGTCGACTTCTTCCAGACCTTCTCCCCCACCCCGAAGATGACCACTCTTCGGGTTCTGCTGCACGTTGCTGCTCAGCGTGACTACGAGCTTCACTCTCTTGACTTCAGCACAGCGTTCCTGCAGGGCAGCCTGCACGAGGAGATCTGGCTGCGCCGCCCACCTGGCTTCACTAGGTCGTTTCCTCCTGGTACCCAGTGGAGCCTCCGCCGGCCAGTCTACGGTCTCCGCCAGGCGCCACGCGAGTGGCACGACACACTGAGGACTACACTTGCGGCTCTTGGGTTCGCGCCGTCTACTGCTGACCCGTCGCTGTTTCTGCGCACAGACACGTCGCTGCCGCCGTTCTACATTCTCGTGTACGTCGACGACTTGGTCTTTGCTACTGCTGACACTGAGGCACTCGCTCGTGTGAAGTCGGAGCTGCAAAAGAGACACACCTGCACTGACCTGGGTGAACTGCGTAGCTACCTTGGCTTGCAGATCACCCGGGACAGAGCTCGCCGCACCATCACCCTGACTCAGTCACACATGGTGCAGCAGGTCCTTCAGCGCTTCGGCTTCCAGTTCTCCTCACCACAGGCCACACCTCTGGCTACCAGCCACTCACTCTCAGCTCCACCTCCGGACGAGTCCGTAGAGCCGAGTGGCCCGTACCCAGAGCTTGTCGGCTGCCTCATGTACCTGATGACTTGCACGCGACCTGACCTCGCGTACCCTCTTAGCATCCTTGCTCGTTACGTTGCGCCTGGGAGACACAGGCGAGAGCACTGGGAGGCTGCTAAGAGGGTGCTGCGCTACTTGTGCAGTACATCAGGCATGGGGCTGGTGCTTGGAGGACGCGACAGAGTTGTCCTCACTGGCCACTCGGACGCTTCTTGGGTGGACGACCTGGCTACGCAGCGGTCGTCGCAGGGTTACACCTTCAGCCTTGGCTCTGGTTCTGTCTCGTGGCGGTCCACCCGCTCTTCTTCTGTTCTCGGCTCTAGTTGTGAGGCTGAGATCTACGCCACAGCCATGGCTGCACAGGAGTTACGCTGGCTCACCTACTTGCTGACTGACTTGGGAGAGCGGCCTAGTTCTCCTCCAGTTCTGTACGGTGACAACAAGGCGGCCCTTGCCTTGTGTGAGGAGCACAGACTGGAGCACAGGACGAAGCACATTGCTCTTCGCTACTTTCTTGCTCGAGAGCTTCAGCAGCGCGGTCAGCTTCGGCTTGTGTACGTGGACTCGAAGGCCAACACTGCTGATATCTTCACCAAGGCGCTCCCGCCTAGTGATCATCAGCGACACTGTACTTCTTTAGGCCTTGTGTCCACATTCCCTCATTTGCTTACTGCTTGACTTTCTTTGTACTGTACTTTATATATATCTTGTTGCTTGCTTGCTAGGTTTTGATCACTGTGTTGCTTGTCTTGTACTATATCTAGCACTGCATGTGAACTGGCCTTGTGGCCGTTTGCTTGTGCTCGGAGTGTGGTGACGTTGTGATCCACCCTGAGCTTGCGTTGCTTTGCTGGACTGGTCTTGTGACCCTTTGTTCTCCCCCACTTTGCCTATGGGGGTGTGTTAAATTGTAATGTGTTATATGTTGGTAGGCTGTAGTGGGGTAGCCAATATGGGGTACAACCCCAACTAGGGTTTCCTATTTGTACCCTTGCTTCTTTCAATCCAACCATTCTTGCCTAGTTCTTCTAACACCTACGCTTGTAGGTTACCCGGTTTGGGCTCTTGACATCGCGCCACCGGGACTCGCGCTGACGAGCACCCTCGTGCGCACGATGCTAGCTGCGAGCGTCGCAGACTTCGCATCGTCGCTGTCAGTGATGAGGTGGACACACGCTCGCACATTCGTGCCAACCTGTTTGTTGATGAGGGTTCAACTTGGGGGCTCAACATTTTCCGATGCCGGAAGTGTACGTGGACACACGACGTCCTGGCGAATGTTTTGGCGGAATTAACGAATAGAGTAACCAGCAAAAGTTCAACCAAAAATCCGAACGTCTACACCAAAAGACACGCGCCCTTAAGAAAGGCGGTCAATATCCGAAACACGCTTGCGCGCCAAATAATCACCAACAAGTGGCGAGGCGTCGAGCGAGGCGGATGGCACCCACGTGTCGTCCTCACTGGTGCGATCAGTCCAGCGGATTAAGAAATCCACGTGTCGGCCAGCTGCGTCAAGTCGAACCCGATGAGCGAGAATCTTCGATGGATCGAGTGTCGGCTCCGGGACAGGTCGAGCTGTCGGGACAACTTGCTGACGTGCGATGTTGGTCGTGGCTGGCACGAACTTGCGAAGCAGGCTGACGTGGAAGGCGTCATGAATTCGCCAGTCGTCCGGTAGTAACAGCTTCGCGGTGACAGGTGTCACCATCTTGATGATCTTGAACGGTCCGCAAAATCGGGGCCGTAGCTTCGATGGGCCGGGCAGATGCAGGTTCTTCGTGTCGAGGAGCACTAATTGCCCAGTGGTCAAGACGAGTTCCCGGCGTAGAAGGTCGGTGTACTTGCGGGAAGTAATATTCGCCTTGCGAATTGCGTCTGCTGCTTTCTCGCGGATGTGCTGAAGTTCCGTCACAAAAGTTTGTGCTCGTGGGACCGGGTTGTCGAGCGAAGTTGCCGTGGGCACCGTCGGATCCATCCCGTAATTCAAGAAGAACGTGGAGTGGTTAGTCGTGCTCGATGGTGCGTTGTTGAAGGCAAACTCCAACATGGCGAGGGAATCTTCCCATCGTGCGGGGTCGGGGCAGTTTGTCCGTATCAGCTGCTCCATCGTCTGGTTGGTTCGCTCGGTTTGTCCGTCCGTCTGTGGGTGGTAGGCCGATGAGAACTGTAGCTTCGTGCCGTACTGCGCCCATGTTTCCTTCCAAAACTTGGATGTAAACTTCGGGTCCCGGTCGGTGATGATCGCCGAAGGGATGCCGTGTAGTCGCACGACCGTTGAGATGAAGAGGCGCGCAGTTTCTTCGAACTGTATCTCGTACTTAAGGCCGCTCACGTATTTATCCAACCGCTCAGCTTCCGACATGTCATCGATTTGGTCGGCGAAGCCCATAAATGACGCCGTGTAGTCTTGGACAGATCCCATCTGCGACCATGCACGCAGCTTCATGCGAGCTTGCTCCGAGGCGGATACGTGCTCGAAGCGATCCCGTAAGGCTGCGCCCCACTCCTTCCATGTGCGTATCTTGGTCACACCGAAGATCGGTTCTGCAACTTGATTAACCACTGTAGAGGTCCCGTCTGCCGCATGTGTCACACCTGTCGACGTCCCTGTTTCCAAGGTCCGGCGCCACCATTCAAGTGCTGCACCTCGAAGAAGCGAGACTGCGTAATTAATGCGCGTGGCATCGTCATTAACTCCGGCTGCAGTGAAGAAGACTTCAACCCCGAACAGCCACCCCTTCACTGTAGTCGTCTTGTCCGTAGGATTAAACGGGGGCGGGTTGACGGGCTTGATCTTGATCGTCGTAACTGCAACTGGCGCTGCCGCCGCTCGCTGCCTATCTTCTTCTTCGAAGTCGCGTGTGAGCTCGTCCAGAGGATTGCCCATCACTTGACTGTTGCCCTCGCCTTCGTCCACAGGCGACGTCTGACGCGCTTCACCTCGCGTCTGTCAAACTATATGTACTGCATATTGTCTAGGCTGTAGTGGGGTAGCCCATATGGGGTACAACCCAATTAGGGTTTACTACTTGTACTCCTGCATCCTGTTAGTTCATCCATTCCTGCTGCTAGATTCTAACATGGTTTCAGAGCACTAAGGTCCGTAGGACCGTTTTTTTCGGGCCCACCTACCACTGCGGTTACCGCGCTACCCCACGTACCTGCCTGCCTTGCCTTGCCTTGTGACGTGCTGCACTACGCGCGCCGTCCAGCAGCCCTAGCGCTGCCTCCTGCTGCCCGCACCGAGCCCGCACAGCCCGCACCGAGCCGCGCGCAGCCCGCTGCAGCCGCGCGCAGCCCGCACCGAGCCCACGCAGCCCGCTGCAGCCGCGCGCAGCCCGCACCGAGCCGCGCGCAGCCCGCTGCAGCCGCGCGCAGCCCGCACCGAGCCGCGCGCAGCCCGCTGCTGCCGCGCGCAGCCCGCGCCGAGCCCACGCAGCCCGCGTCGAGCCGCGCGCGGCCTGCTACGGCCTTGCAAGGCCCGCACGCGGCCCGCAGCAGCCCGCGCCGAGCCGCGCGCGGCCTGCTACTGCCTCGCGCGGCCCGCGCGCGGCCCGCTACTGCCTAGCGCGGCCGCGCGCGGCCTGCAGCAGCCCAGCGCGCTGTCAGCGCAGCCCGCGCCGAGCCGCGCGCGGCCCTCTGCCTCGGCCCCGACCTGCCGCTGATGCGGCCCCGCCCTGCAGCTGCCACGGCCCCGACCTGCCGCTGATGCGGCCCCGCCCTACAGCTGCCTCGACCCCGACCTGCCGCTGACGCGGCCCCACCCTGCGACTGCCGCTGAAGCGGCCCCGCCCTGCAGCTGCCGCGGCCCTACTCTGCAGCCGTTGTTGCGGCCCCGACGTCGCCACTGTCGTGCGCCTACTCGGCCGCCGCCCGTCGAGCGCCGACCCTGCTCGCCCGGCGAGCGCCTGCTCTTCCAGCCTTTGGTGAGCACCTGCCTGCCTGCCTGCAGGCCTGCCTGTCTGCCTGCCTGCCTGCCTGCCTGCCTGCCGGCCTGCCTGTCTGCCTGCCTGCCTGCCTGTCTGCCTGCCTGCCTGCCTGCCTGCCGGCCTGCCTGCCTGCCTGCTTGCCTGCCTGCCTGTCTGCCTGCCGGCCTGTCTGCCTGCCTGCCTGTCTGCCTGCCGGCCTGTCTGCCTGCCTGCCTGCCGGCTTGTCTGCCTGCCTGCCTGCCTGTCGGCCTGCCTGCCTGCCTGCTTGCCTGCCTGCCTGTCGCGCCTGCCCTGCCCGCGCTACTGCTACTACTCCTGCTATTAGCAGGTGGCCAGATGCAGCTCCAGCGTCGTTCCTGCGTGTCTCTCACGCCCCAGCAGCTTGATGAGTGGTATAGGGTTTGGGGCTGTCGAGGTGGCCGTCGTAGCAGTCGCCCTGGAGCTGGTCAGTTGGGGGCGTCTGGCAGTGGCCAGCTGCAGCTGCAGGGGCGTCCTCGCGAGACACTTACGCCCCGGCAGCTCCAGGAGTGGTACACTCAGTGTAGCAGGTCTACGCGTACCGTTCGCTGCCCGTACGTCATTCGCACAGGTGTTAGGACTGGTCAGCCTTGCGGGACGCTTGGTCACACACAAACCAGCTGCTTTGCCCGTCTGAGCAACGCCTGGCGTACCATGTTTGGACACAAGGCTGAGCTCCCTGCCTGGCCGGAGCTGCTTGGACAGAGGGTAGATATCTTTGCACTTGACTATGATGCTATTCTCACTGCCATGTATGCATTGCCTACTAGTGTCGACCGTGCCTGTTACCTGTGCGTCCCGCCTGACCCTGGTATAGCGCCTGCTGCTCTCGGTACTGGTGAGGCTGCTGCTCTAGGTGCTCGTGCGTCTCCTGCTCTAGGTGCTGGTGAGACTGCTGCTCTAGGTGCTGGTGAGTTTGCTCTTTCTGGTACTGCGCCTGCTGCGGTCTTGCACACCTTCACCCTTGACTCAGGAGCTTCTCGCTCTTTCTTTCGCGACTGCACCACACTCACGCCGCTCAGTCGGCCAGTTCCGGTCTCCCTGGCGGACCCCTCTGGGGGTCCAGTCCTTGCCCACTACTCCACGGTTCTGCCGTGTCTGGCCGTCCCGTCTGGCTTCCTGTCAGGTCTTTACCTCCCCTCGTTCTCTACGAACTTGGTGAGTGGAGCTGCCCTCCAGGATCACGGGGTTGACCAGTTCACTCCTGCGAGTCAGCGAGTGACTCACTGCACGTGTGCTAGGACGGGCCGGCACTTGGCCACGTTCACCCGTGCACCTGGCTCGAGTCTGTACACACTGACCACTGAGTCCCCTCAGGTAGCTGCGTCTGCGTCTACGTCTGGTCAGCTGGCGGCCCCCTGCGAGTGTCGCGCTTTGTCGCACGACACTCTCCTGTGGCACCACCGCCTTGGTCACCCCTCCTTGCCTCGCCTGCGTAGCATGCACTCTCGCTCCCTGGTCTCTGGTCTTCCCAGGTCTCTGCCTGCCCTCCCTCCCTCGCCTGCGCCGCCCTGCATTCCTTGCGTCGAGGGGCGGCAGCGCGTCGCTCCTCACTCCTCCTCGTTTCCTCCCATAGAGGCTCCCCTGCAGACGCTCCACCTGGACGTGTGGGGCCCAGCCCGCGTCCAGGGACAGGGCCGCGAGCGGTACTTCCTGCTGGTCGTCGACGACTACACGCGTTACACCACGGTCTTCCCCTTGCAGAGCAAGGGGGACGTCCCTGATGTTTTGATCCCTTGGATCCGCACTGTTCGTCTCCAGCTCCGCGAGCGATTCCGGCGGGACTTTCCTGTCCTGCGTCTGCACTCTGACAGAGGTGATGAGTTCTCCTCTGACCTCTTGGCAGCCTACTGTGCGGAGCACGGCATCACCCAGTCGTTCACGCTTCCGGCCTCTCCACAGCAGAATGGGGTTGCTGAGCGCCGCATTGGCTTAGTCATGGAGGTCGCTCGTACCTCCATGATCCATGCGGCTGCCCCCCATTTCCTGTGGCCGTTTGCGGTCCGGTACGCCACGCATCAGCTCAACCTCTGGCCCCGTGTCTCCTTGCCGGAGACCTCGCCCACACTGCTGTGGACGGGGAAGGTTGGCGATGCGTCGCGTTTCCGGGTCTGGGGTGCTCGTGCATTTGTCCGCGATACCACCGCGGACAAGCTCTCCGCCCGCGCTGTTCCCTGTGTCTTCCTTGGCTTTGTCCCTGACGCGCCTGGTTGGCAGTTTTACCACCCCACCTCGCGCCGTGTCTTTGCGTCTCAGGACGTCACGTTCGACGAGTCGGTTCCCTTTTACCGTCTCTTCCCCTACCGCACTGCCCCGCTCCCCCCCCCGCCGCTCTTCCTCGCTCCAGGTGCTCCCCAGGTAGACCCCCTCCCCGCTCCAGGTCCTGCTCCTTCAGGTGTGTCTCAGGTAGACCCTCCTCCCTTGACTGCGCCGGTTGAGGTCACTGGTGACTCAGGTCCTACTGAGGGTGGTCCTGCTCGGGGTGCTACTTCTGGGGGTGCTGAGCCTTGGGGTGCGGAGCCTGGGGGTGCTGAGCCTGCGGGTGCGGAGCTTGAGGGTGTGGAGCTTGGTGGTGCTGAGCCTGAGTGTGAGGGGTCTGGGGGTGCTGAGCTTGGCGGTACTGACGCTGGAGGTTCTGGAGCTACTGAGGGTGCTGGCGCTGGAGGTTCGGGAGCTGCTGGAGGGCCTAGTACTGGTGGCGCTGGAGCTGGAGGTTCTGGAGCTGCTGAGGGTGCTCGCGCTGGAGGTTCTGGAGCCGCTGGAGGTACTGGTGCTGAGGGTACTGACACCGGAGGTTCTGGAGCCGTTGGGGGTGCGGGCGCTGAGGGTTCTGAGTCTGCTGTTGCGCGGTCTCCTTGGAGTAGCCGCCTTCGTCCACGTGTGCCTCTCACCCCACAGCAGCTGCAGGACTGGTACGGTCGCCGTCAGCGTCGCGCTGCTGGAGCTAGGAGTGGTGCTGGTCCTTTGTCTACTGGAGGTGCTGGAGTCGCTGGTTCTGGAGGTGCTCGTACTGGAGACACTGAGGCTGGAGACCCTGGGACTGGAGGTGCTGGCTCTGGGGGTGCTGCTGCTGGAGACACTGAGGCTGGAGACCCTGGGGCTGGAGACCCTGGGACTGGAGGTGCTGGTTCTGGGGGTGCTGCTGCTGGAGACACAGAGGTTGGAGACCCTGGGACTGGAGGTGTCGGCTCTGGGACTGGAGCTTCTGGAGCTGCTGGAGGTACTGGAGCTGCTGGAGGTACTGGAGCTGCTGGAGGCACTCGAGCTGCTGGAGCTGCCGCTCCTGGTGCAGCTGCGCCGACACGACGGTTCTTCGCTCCGCCGTCTCCGTCGTCTCTGCCGCCGTCTGACTCTGTTCTTCGTCAGGTTCTTACCCTCCCGTCGTCTACTGGTCTTCCGTTACAGCCTGGCTTACCGCTGCCTGCTCCTTCTCCTTACACTGTGCAGACTGGTAGTCCTGCTGAGCGTCGTGAGCCTGCGTCGCGTCTTGTTTCGCCTATTCGTCCTAGTCGTACCGGTCGTCGTGTTCCTCGTTCGCGTCAGCCGGCTGTCCCCAGCGCACACCTCGTCGTCCGTCCTCTGCTCCGCAGCCTGTTCCTCTGCCGTCTCCTCCTGCGTCCTCTTTGCCTGACGTTCCGGACCCTGCGTCTGACCGGTTTCATGCTTAGCACCTTACTGTCACGCGTCTACTAGCCACAGTTGTCACTGACCCGTCGTTTGAGTCTGCTGCTACGTCTGCTCTTGTCGCTGAGCTTGTTGACTTTGCTGCTGCCTGTCGTCTAGACTTCGCTGCCAGTCTTGTTACTGAGTCTGAGTCTGTCTGTCCTCCGTCCGTCGGGGGTGAGTGTGCTCTTAGCACGGACGTCCTTGAGGACAGGCACGAGGACCTTGAGTGTCTTGCAGCCGCTGCGCCTCATCTCGTTGCCATGCTGCTTGCCCCTGAGGGAGACCTGGATGCACCAGACATCCCGACCCCGCGCTCTTACGCTGAGGCGATCGCGGGTGAGTACTCCTCTCAGTGGCAGACAGCCATGGACGCAGAGATGGCATCCTGGAAGTCCACTGGCACTTACGTCGACGAGGTTCCCCCTCCTGGGGCGAACATCGTCAGTGGCATGTGGATTTTCAGGGTGAAGCGGCCGCCAGGTTCTCCGCCTGTCTTCAAGGCTCGTTACGTTGCTCGAGGCTTCAGTCAGTGAGAGGGAGTTGACTTCTTCCAGACCTTCTCCCCCACCCCGAAGATGACCACTCTTCGGGTGCTGTTGCACGTTGCCGCTCACCGTGACTACGAGCTTCACTCTCTTGACTTCAGCACAGCTTTCTTGCAGGGCAGCCTGCACGAGGAGATCTGGCTGCGCCGCCCCCCGGGCTTCACTGGGTCGTTCCCTCCTGGTACCCAGTGGAGCCTCCGGCGGCCGGTCTACGGTCTCCGCCAGGCGCCACGTGAGTGGCACGACACACTGAGGACTACGCTTGCGGCTCTTGGGTTCGTGCCTTCTACTGCTGACCCGTCGCGTTTTCTGCGCACCGACACTTCACTGCCGCCGTTCTACATCCTCGTGTACGTCGACGACTTGGTTTTTGCCACTGCTGACACTGAGGCTCTCGCCCACGTGAAGTCGGAGCTGCAGAAGAGACATACGTGCACAGACTTGGGTGAGCTGCGCAGCTACCTTGGCTTGCAGATCACCCGGGACAGAGCACGCCGCACCATCACCTTGACTCAGTCACACATGGTGCAGCAGGTCCTTCAGCGCTTCGGCTTCACCTGGTCTTCAGCACAGGCCACTCCTCTGGCTACAGGTCACACGCTCTCAGCTCCACCTTCGGACGAGTCCGTAGAGCCGAGTGGTCCTTACCCAGAGCTAGTCGGCTGCCTCATGTACCTGATGACTTGCACTCGACCTGACCTCGCGTACCCTCTTGGTCTTCTGGCTCGCTACGTGGCTCCTGGTCGGCACCGACCTGAGCACATGGCTGCTGCTAAGAGGGTACTGCGCTACTTGTGCAGCACATCAGGCATGGGGCTAGTGCTTGGAGGGACGAGCCCAGTTGTCCTCACTGGGCACTCAGACGCTTCTTGGGTTGACGACCAGGCTACTCAGCGGTCGTCACAGGGTTACACCTTCAGCCTTGGCTCTGGTTCAGTTTCGTGGCGTTCTACACGCTCGTCTTCAGTTCTCAGCTCCAGTTGTGAGGCTGAGATCTACGCCACAGCCATGGCTGCACAGGAGTTACGCTGGCTCACCTACCTGCTGACTGACTTGGGAGAGCAGCCTCGTTCTCCTCCAGTGCTGTACGTCGACAACAAGGCCGCCATTGCCTTGTGTGAGGAGCACAGATTGGAGCACAGAACGAAGCACATTGCTCTGCGTTACTTCCTGGCTCGAGAGTTGCAGCAGCGAGGCCAGCTTCGTCTTCGCCACGTGGCCACTCGGGCCAACACTGCTGATATATTCACCAAGGCACTTCCGTCTGGTGATCATCAGCGCTTTTGTACTCTTTTGGGCCTTGTGCCTACGTTTCCACACTTGCTGTAGTCTCTGCTTGTACTGTGATCTATATATATATATATATATATGCATGCTGGCTCTTGCTAGGTAGCCATCACTGTACTGTTATTGCTGCATATATATCTCTGCATGTGAACTGGCCCTGTGGCCCTTTGCTTGTGCTCGGAATGCGTGGTGACGTTGTGATCCACCCTGAGCTTGTTTTGCTTCTCTTGACTGGTCGTGTGACCCCTTGTTCTCCCCCACTTTGCCTATGGGGGTGTGTCAAACTATATGTACTGCATATTGTCTAGGCTGTAGTGGGGTAGCCCATATGGGGTACAACCCAATTAGGGTTTACTACTTGTACTCCTGCATCCTGTTAGTTCATCCATTCCTGCTGCTAGATTCTAACAGCGTCCGGCGTAGCTCGGCGTTTTCCTCCTTCAGTGTTGTCACTTCCGCTTGCAGCGATTCCATGCCCCTCGCCATTTCTGCCACTTGCGCCATCAGTCGGTTAACAGCCTCCTGATCCATGTTTCTAGCACTACGTCTGGTGGGCAGTTGGGTACCCGTGGCCGCCCGGCAAGTGAAAACACGAACTATCGGAGTCGGGCAGGGTTGAGTTAACAACCTCTGCAGCCAACCGTCGTGTAGTCACTAAACCAACCACACCCTATGCCACCAAACTACCCTTGAAAAGCGGGGTGAACTAGGAAAGTAGCTCTGATACCAGGTGTTATGAGTTGTAAAAGAGAGTGCGCAGGTAAACGAATAACGAGACTGTGACTGAATGAATCTGAGAATACAATGAATGCGAGAACTAATGTAGGCTAGCCTAGCTAGGAGGAAACCTCGGACGAGCGAGGTTGGGTGCAGGTTTGGCGATGGAAATGCCGAAGGCGACGCGAGGAGCTTCGGCAGCGTGGAAATCGCCCGAACGTGCGAACTCCGAAAATCGGGTTGTACGCGCAGCAGTCAACCCCGATAAGGAATTCGAGAAAATTCCTTACACTAGGACAGGAGAGGGTCAATCGTCTGCATCACTGGCTTGTTTGATGAGGACTGCTGCTTCCATCCCCCCTGACTTAACATGACATTCTTATGTAGCTTGTTGAGCTGAATACAAAAATAAAAAATACAAGTCAAATGGTGTACTGGTACTAGTGGTACATGTTCCACCCAGTCTGCTATCTGCTCACTCAATGGCCATTAGGGTTGGAAACAGCATTGAAAACACTTGATCTGCAAATACAACACAAAGAGGCAGCTATGCAGCACCAAGGTGTGATTTACGCTACGTGCACGACAGCGAGCATGAGAGGCAGGGAGACGGCACAGGAGGCGGTGAGGAAGGCTGCTTTGGCGGGCATGGAGAGGTGCGGGCTGAGGAGGAACATGAGGGAGGAGGCGGCACTGGTCCACATCTTCATGTGCGCAAACGAGGCGTCCTGTAACGAGGGAGCAGGAAGGGCGGGATGCGGTGAGAAGAAAAGGGTGGCATGGGGTGGGTAATGACAGCGAATGGATGGAAAGGAGACAATGGGTCAAGGAAACGGGGAGGGTGGGGTATGTGGGGAGGGGCAGTCAGTGATGCATTGTGGGCAATGGAAGGGAACAGGCAGGGGCAAAGATACAGATGAAAGGAAGCGTGGGTGTTGTTGTTGTTGGTGGGAGATGGGTGGCAGTGGGAGATGGGTGTGGGTGTGAGGCCCACCCACCATGTCTCGAGGGAAGACGAGCGGCAGCAGTGCGTTGATCTGTGACTGGAAGGCGGCATCCCCCATCCCCCACAGCACTGCCTGCACCAGCACCACTGTGAACGCCACCCACGAGGGAGCAGTGCTGGGACGGACAGGAGGGTGAGAGGAGGGAGGCGAAGAAGGGAGGGCAGGTGGGAACAACGGACAAGGACATGTGAGCGCAGCGCGGGAGAATGGTCACACTGGGGAAGGGCAGTTGGATAGGGGTGGCTTTAACCACGTTCCAATGCAGCACCTGGAACACCATGGAAAATTCCAATGCGCGAGAAGGTACGGCAAGATATGGCAGTAAAGAAACGGTACGGTTGTGATACTTGATACATGGTGTGGCATGGAGCGGCACTGACAAGGGCGTGAAGAGCATGAGACAGAGCAGCACTGCGATCTG
This sequence comes from Closterium sp. Yama58-4, assembly GCA_947470075.1. NCBI lineage: Eukaryota > Viridiplantae > Streptophyta > Zygnematophyceae > Desmidiales > Closteriaceae > Closterium > Closterium sp. Yama58-4. The sequence goes on from CANIUD010000314.1 coordinate 27,130, forward strand.
GCAGGCAGCACCAACGAGCAGCGTGGCGAGGATGGAGTGCAGCCCCGATGACAGGCGCGCCGCTGCCATGCACGCCTGGGCGGGGCGGAGTGCGGGGGAGAGGAGGGAGGAAGAAGGGATGGTGTGTGTGTGGTGATGCTCTCTGCTGCAGGTGAGCATGATGCCATGTTAAGGCAGAGAGCACACAGAGCGCAGGAGTGATGATACAGCAGGGGGACATTGATATGGCAGCAAGCAGGGGAGCAGGCAGCTCACGAGGCTGTTGGCGACGCCAAACACGGACATGACCCCCCCGATCCATGCCACTCCCAGCGCTGGCCGCACCACGTACAGCGTGAAGTCCGCCCTGATGGATTTGGAGAGGGAGGGAAACAGGACGTGGGGAGGAAGTGGGGAAGCGTGGGCGGAGGTGGATGCACTATGAGACAGGAAGTGACGGAGTGAGAGGAGGACGCTGCATGAGAGGCAACAGAGAAGCCCGCATTGGGCAAAGGTGGGGTAGTGAGAACGCTATTGGCAGGGCGTGTCAGGGCGTGAGAGGGCGTGGCAGGGCATGGCAGAAAGTGGCAGGGCGGAATGGGAAGGGGCATGGGGCGGGGACGCACGCAACGAAGGCAGACTGCAGGCCGATGTACAGCAGCAGAGGCAGCAGTAGCTGCAGCCGCCGCTCCCCCACCAGCTCCCACGCGCTGCGCCCCCCTTTTACCCTGCTGCCCGCACCGTCCCCTGCCCCTCCTGCCGGCCCTGACTCCTCCACCGCCCCCCACTCCTCTGATCGCCCTGCCACCACTTCGCTTCCCAGCAAAGCCTTCCCTTCCCCCTCGTCCCCCCTCTCACCCCCCTCCTCCTCGTCTTCCCCCGTAGTGACGCCTATCCCTTCCCCAACCAGCGCACCATCCACAAGAGGCGCAGGCGCGGGGCAGCAGAGGGGGTGGTCCTCCGAGAGGTCCGTCAGCCGCCACGTCAGCGCCGCGGCCAGCGCGAGGAACAGCAGGAACGTGACTATCAGCACTGTGACTGTAGCGGGAGGTAGACTCTCAGGGGAAGGAGCAGCGGGAGTAGCAAGCGCAGAGGGCGCAGAGGGCGCGGAGGGCGCGGGGGGGAAGAGGAGAGCCATGAGCTGGCAGACGAGGAACGTGACAACGTTGCCCACTACCTGGTTCGCCGCGAAGATTCCCCAAAAGATTCCGCTGAACTCCGCGATCGCCGCCTGCTCCGCCACGCCCGCGGCGGCGGCGTGTCCGCGCGCCAGCATGACGCTGTACAGCCCCTGCGCCACCCACAGCACGGACGCGCTCGCGCCCAGGTACCCCGCGCACAGCAGCAGCAGCCAGCTGCGCGCTGACGGGGATGCGGGGGGAACGGGAGGGGGGCAAGGGAGGGGGAAGGGCGGAGAGGGTTGGGGTAAGGGGACAAGCCACGTCACATGGAGGATGCAAGTCAGCGCATCCTCTTGCACCCGCAGGAGGCGCGCGTAGAGGAACCAGGAGCATCCGATGCTGCGGAGGCTCTTGAAGACTCCTCGTGGGCGATTTCAGCCTCGCGAGCGCGACCCGGGCGATGGCGGTACCTGGAGTCGACGGCGTTGGCGGCGATGTACGCGCAGTACCCCGACATGCCCACCAGCATCGCGCCCTGCGGCCGCAAGTAACGGATCACGGCGGGCGCGATCGGCGCGAACACGACGATCCCGCCGTAGATCACGGCGAGGGACACGGCGCCCATGCCGGCGCGCGGGTGCAGCGACGTCTCGAGGTTCTGAATGGCGCTGTACGCCGCGAAGAGCGCGAGGAACGCCGCGCCCAGCACCACCAGGTCCCGCCGGAACGGCGTCCATGCTGCTCCGCCGCCGCCGCCGCCGCTGCTGCCGGGATCTGCGCGGCTTTCTTCGGACCCCCCTGCAACGCGTGAGTTGACGGGAGGGCATGCATCATTGTATGGAGTCCCTAACCGCGTGCGATGATGCAAGTCCGTGGAGGACGCAGCGAAGGGTGCGGCTGCGTCTGGATCGATAGGAAGCGAGTCCGACATGGTCAGCAGATTATGGCAGTCAACGAAAATCTATGCCCGCACTTGGCGGGAGTCATAGCCGTGCGAATTTCGGAGCAATAACTACCAAAGATGTTAGCGCGGCTGCTGCTTTGTGCATCCGATCTTGAAATTGCACCTCAGTTTTTTTTTGTTTAAAGCCCGAGTCTAGAATGGCAAGGGTTCATAAATACTGAACTTGAAACTGGTTGGGCGAAGTGTGACGAAAGCAAAGTTCGCCTGAAACAGTTGGCGAAAGGGGAATGCCCAAAAGTGTTTCGCACTGTACGATGTTCTACTTCAAGAATCTTGAAGGAGCACAAACGACAAAGCAAGCGTCGGCCCGTTGTTCCTTCTGCGATCACACCACGCGACTCAAAAAAGCACAGCATCCAGCCCATTGATACCCATACTCAACAACCTAAAATGCACTCGACATGCGTCACCTACCACCCGAATTTCAGCGTAGCTCTACCTACTTGATCAGAGGCTATGACGATTACGGAGCGTCACGTTCACCAGGTTTAGACAACACTGGGACGGTTACACATTGTTCCTATCTGGCGTCATCAGGCCTCAACCACATTAGGCCACTCCTAGAACGTTACTGGCCAGGGTATAGGACGGAAGAACGTTCCTCATAAGCAGCCAATAGTCGCGGAGTCGCTCAACTCATGTTGAGGTCTCAAAATAATAACGTCACAACGCATGGGCTTTTGTTTCGGCAACACGATTGAGAATGGTAGTGTAAACAGAGACGATCAGCGGAAAGCCTCTCACCTTAGACACACCAGCAAGGAACACGGTGACGGAGACTGGAAGACGCGGAGGGGAAGCGTGACCGGATAGGGTTGGCTAGGAAGGCACGGACGGGAACGCGCGGACGGGAGGGGCACGCGAGGGAACTCCAGGAAGGGAACGAACGGACGGGAGAGGAGAGAGAGCGAAGGCGTGGACGAGAAGGAATCGCATTGCGGAAGGCGAGGACGGCAAGGAATCTCAGCGCGGAAGGCGCTGACGGGAAGGAATCGCAGCGCGTAAGGTGCGGACGGGAAGCAATAGCAGCGCGGAAGGCGCGGACGGGAAGCACGAGCAGCGCGGAAGGCGCGGACGCGAAGCAAGAGCACCGCGGAGGGCGCTGACGGGAAGCAAGAGCAGCGCGGAACGCGCGGACGCGAAAGCAATAGCTGCGCGGAAGGCGCTGACAAGAAGCAAGAGCAGCGCGGAAGGCGCGGACGCGGAGCAAGAGCAACGCGGAAGGCGCGGACGGGAAGGAACCGCGTTGCGGAAGGTGCGGAGAAGGAAGGCAGCGCGGCGGTGGAAGGCGCGGACTGGAAGGAATTGCGGAGAGGAAGGCGCGGACGGGAAGGTGCACCAAACTGCCTGTCGTGACCTCGGAAACCGCGGTGCAAGAGTGCGGCCTGGTGGCAAACAGCACTGTCCACCCTGGACGTAATGCAAGTATCACATGGACGCACGCTCATAACCCTCACATCAGATTTCCCCACTCCTCTACTCACAACCCAATGCGCAGACGGAAGGAATGCAATGTGCAGAAACCCCTTCACAATTCAAGCTATCCAACCTCAGATGTACCGAATGCACCACGTATGCCTCTCCTGGGAGCTCTACTCCTGTCCCCATTGTCATCGTGTCTTCGATGCACCCCCATTCCCCTCATCTCGTGACTGCCCCTCTCCTTACTCCCAACATGCACCATATTTTCAGTCCCAGTGCACCGTATCGCACGGACGGGAACACGCAGACAGAAAGTCGGCCACGTTGATCAAAGGACGGGAAGGCGCGTTCTGGAAGGCGCGGAAGATAAGGCTCGGAAGGAAATTGAAAGACGGGAACGCGCAGACGTGAAGGCGCGGACGGGAAGGCGCGTCGTTGATACTATGCGCTAACGAGAGGCACCCCCTTTCCACCAAATCAGGAAACATTCCGGTGAGAAAAAAAAAGGGAGAGGTATCAGCAGGGAGGAGCCAAGCTATGCTCAGTGCGATGGTATGAGAGGAGGATGTTTGGAGGCTGACCTCCCCAGGTGGGGAGGATATACTGCAATGAGCTGGGGGGGAGGGGAGACCTTGGGTATGAGGTGAGTGTGTGGGGGGTTGAACTCCCCCCACTGGGCTGGATTTGAGGAGAGGGGCAGGGGAGGCTAACCCCCCTTCAGTGAGTGGGTATGAGGTGAGTGTGTGGGGGGTTGTGCTCCCCCCACTGGGCTGGATTTGAGGAGAGGGGCAGGGGAGGCTAACCCCCCTTCAGTGAGTGGGTATGAGGTGAGTGTGTGGGGGGTTGTGCTCCCCCCACTGAGCTGGATTTGAGGAGAGGGGCAGGGGAGGCTAACCCCCCTTCAGTGAGTGGGTATGAGGTGAGTGTGTGGGGGGTTGTGCTCCCCCCACTGGGCTGGATTTGAGGAGAGGGGCAGGGGAGGCTAACCCCCTTCAGTGAGTGGGTATGAGGTGAGTGTGTGGGGGGTTGTGCTCCCCCCACAGGGCTGGATTTGAGGAGAGGGGCAGGGGAGGCTAACCCCCCTTCAGTGAGTGGGTATGAGGTGAGTGTGTGGGGGGTTGTGCTCCCCCCACTGAGCTGGATTTGAGGAGAGGGGCAGGGGAGGCTAACCCCCCTTCAGTGAGTGGGTATGAGGTGAGTGTGTGGGGGGTTGTGCTCCCCCCACTGAGCTGGATTTGAGGAGAGGGGCAGGGGAGGCTAACCCCCCTTCAGTGAGTGGGTATGAGGTGAGTGTGTGGGGGGTTGAACTCCCCCCACAGGGCTGGATTTGAGGAGAGGGGCAGGGGAGGCTAACCCCCCTTCAGTGAGTGGGTATGAGGTGAGTGTGTGGGGGGTTGTGCTCCCCCCACTGAGCTGGATTTGAGGAGAGGGGCAGGGGAGGCTAACCCCCCTTCAATGAGTGGGTATGAGGTGAATGTGTGGGGGGTTGTGCTCCCCCCACTGAGCTGGATTTGAGGAGAGGGGCAGGGGAGGCTAACCCCCTTCAGTGAGTGGGTATGAGGTGAGTGTGTGGGGGGTCTTGCCCCTTCATCCACATTGCTGTTACCATCTCGAACTCACCCTTCCTCTCTGAAACTGCACACACCGAATGCGTCGTTGCCACTCTCCCTCCCCTTCCCTACTGTTCGTCGCGCCCCATTCCCAGCCTGTGGGGGTTTTTCTCAATTGAGACCAAGGAGTGTGGTCGTTAGGCATCGAGACTCACTGCTCCATTTCCCCATCGCTCCTCTCTCCTGTACCCTTACCCACCTGTCACCACCTCTGCCCTGCCCCACCCCCACACCCCAGCAGGTTTCTCATCAACCTACTCCCAGCCTCTCACCTCATGCCCCCGTCCCTGCTGCCATCGCTTCAAGAACCCGCCCTATCACATTATTACTTCCCTTTGACAAATGCCCAAAGTATCCGGGTGCCAACATATCCGTTAGTGGGTCCAGATTATGTTGACTAAACCTAAATCCTGAAATGCACGTTTTTCTTCTTCTTCTTTCCTCCATTTTACCGTATGTTAGTTACGAGGTAGCCAATACGAGACGCAAATATCGGGGTTGAAATGTTAGAAATACGGTACGGTACAACTTCCCTTTACTTCAGGCTCTCCCTGAATGTATCCTACGACAAGCTAAATCTGTCTTGCCACATGCAAGTGCGTTGGATGATGGCAAGTATTCCAACTCTACCTTGCACAAGCAGAAGAACCCACACTAACTAAGGCAGGATTATAACAACACCAACAACTATCCCTAAAACACATATGGTACGGTACTGCGTGTTTCTGTGGCATCATTGGCCAATACTATAACAACAATACATCCTATACCGGGGATGGACAACCCTGTCAATGTCGCTGTATAAAAACATGTTGCTAATCCGGTGCACATTATCACTTTTCTTCTCAACGGACGGATGGAGAGTAGTGGGGATGCAGATGCATGTCGTGGGCCGTAAGTCCTGGGTGTGATGTGGGAATAACCCTGCAGGAAGGGGGGAAGTGGGTATAGGCCAAGAAGAGCATGCAAGGAAAGAAGGGAATGGGAGGAAAACAGCAACGAGACATGCAACAAACCAGCAGAGAGGGAACCCAGGTGAGTTGTAGACGGGCTAGGGGAGGCAGGGGCAGACATGGAAGAGTGATTTGCTCACAGTCAGAGCAAATGACAGAAACAGCAAAGGACAGGGTGAGCTAGATGACGGGGTGAGCTAGATGACAGGGTGAGCTAGATGACAGGGTGAGCTAGCTGACACGGTGAACAGGACACCACATGCTGCTCTGCTGCTGCCCCACACTTCCCCATGCCACTGATGCTGCCGTTCCCTACTGCCACCACCACTACTGCCTGCAGGAGCCATGTCGAGTGGAGCAGTGGGGGGACCCCCAGCAGCAGCAGCGGGGCGGGGAGCAACGGGGGAGAGAGCCCCCCCACCCCACTAAGCCGGCAGAGAGGCCGATCACCGCCCACCCGGCAGCTGGGCGGGCACGACGGTGAGAGTGAAGGCAGGGATGGCGGAAGTTGAGGCACCATAGGCATGTAGGGAGCAAAGCCCCCACTCCAACTCACACACCCACCCAGCACTGCCCTGCGTCCTGCATCCCCATCCTACTCCCTCACCTACAGGGAGGCACTCCACCCCCTTCATCTACCATTGCCTTCCAGCCCCCCGATACTGCACCCAACATTCCCATTCTGATTCCACACCCCCTTCCTCAAGAATGCGCCCCTTGGGCTCTGCTCTACTCCACACGCGATATTCTGGCGCAGGATCTTGCCAATGGAGCTCGCACTTTCCCCTCCAAAGTTGGTACCCAAATCAATCTTCTGCTAACCCCGCCCGCCTTCGCCTGCTGTGCCTTGCGCATGTCCCTCGGCTAGGGGTGAGGCACCTGGTGGGAAAGAAGGTACAATTTTAAGGGCAAGCAAGGGGCAGGCAAGGGGCAGGCAAGGGGCAGGCATGGGGCAGGCAAGAGGAAGCGAGAGAGGGGGGGAGTGATAGAGCGAGGCAGCGCGGACGCACGAGAGGGTTGGACAATTGCAACAAGGAGTGAGAGAGCAGCAGCAGCTGTCACAGCCGCAACACGTTGCTCACCATCATCCTGCTGGTAATCGTCGCCCCTCCATTAGGGCCTCGTCCTCCTGTAGCACAGCAGACGGGAGGAAGGGCATGCGTGGGTTCAAGCAGCAGGGGTGTTAGCAAACGTGCATGCACTGTCTGCTTGCCATCGTCCTCCAAGTAGTCGTCACTGTTGCCCTCCAGCATCGCTTTATCCTACTGCAGTGCACAGCAGATGGGAGCAAGGTCAGCAGGTTTATTTAGTGGAGCGAGGGAGCTAAGGCAGCCATCACCTGCACTCTCCTCAATGTCACTTTCCAGGTAGTCTTCTAAAGGCCTGGGTGAGAGGGCATTGTTGCGCTCCAGAAGACAGTGGGAGAAAAGGCAGTAGGGGGCGGGGTTGGCCAGAGAGGGGCGGTAGAGAATGTGTATCCAACATGTGGGTTGCCCTACAGTCACGTCCTTCTGGAAAAAGGGACAAGAGCGGGGGGGGATGAGTGGAGGTGGGAGTGTGAAAGTAGCGGCAGCCATGACGTGCCCACGCTGCTGGTGCTGAAGAGTGCGGAGGGGGCAAATGGCTCCACAATCCCATTCGCATTACCATACTCATGTCATTCCTACTCGTTAAAGTGATATTCGTTCCAAGCACACATACAGACAGCTGACCTGCAGGGTGGTAGAATAGCCAGCTAGGGCCAGGAAGCAGGCATTGCGAGAGAAGGGGGGGGGTGAAGGGCAAACCTTACCTTACCCATGAATATACTTGTTACGATAATACTTCTTACAGGCACATGAACCCGAAGAGTAGTGGAGTAGCCAGCTAGCGCCAGGCGGCAGGCAGCAAGAATGACCTCCCTGGCCTCCAGCTCGTGCTTGAGAGTGTAGGAGGGGGTGAAGGGCAGTTCGCACAACCATACTCGTCATAATCAAACTCAATGTGAGAAAGCCAGGAGGCCTTACCTGTGGCGTAGTGGAATACCCAGCTAAAGCCTTGACCTTAAACGCACCATCCTACTCCCTCACCTACAGGGAGGCACTCCAACCCCTTCATCTACCATTGCCTTTCAGCCCCCCAATACTGCACCCAACATTCCCATTCTAATTCCACACCCCCTTCCTCCCCCCATCATCCCCCCCTTCCCCCCCGCCCCCCATTCCCCTCCCATTTCCTCCCATCATGCTCTCCCCCAGGCTACGAGCAGGGTGCCGAACCACGTGTCAGTGAGGCACTGCTCCTGCCAGCTGGCATCTGTCCCGCCCGGCTGGCCATGCTCCTGGAGGGCGGCGGAGAGGGCGCGGGCGCGCCATGGGTTCCCCATGGCAGCTGGGCACACACACACACTTGAATTTCCAGTGGGAAGAGGGGTGTGGGGAGGGGAGAGGGGGTAGGTGGAAGGGGGAAGGGGCGGCAAAGGAGGGAAAGGAGGAGCGGGGTCAAGAGGGAAAGGAGGAGAGGGGCTGTGGGTGAAAGGAGGAGAGGGGCTTAGAGGAATCCTCTGAGGGAGGCAGAGCGGGGAGTGGCAATGGAAGCAGCGAGGGACGTGGCTCCTGGGGGCAGCATCTGGCGAGGGGAGTTTGGAAAGAGCTGAGGTGAGGGTGAGGGGGGCAGTGGGGGACAGGGGCCCAGGGTGGGGATGTAGCCCTACCCCTAGGATGATAGGATTGTGGAAGCTGGATGGAAGTAGTCACCAACCCTATCGCAAGGTGCACTATTGATGCCGCTTCACGCCGTGTGAGGGTGCACTGGGGTACGTCGGGTTGGGGCTGAGAAGGAAAGGAGGAGAGTGGTAGGGAAGGGCAGGAGGAGATGGGCTGAGGCGGAAAGGAGGAGAGGGGCTAGGAGGGATTGGACAACATGGGCAAAGGGGGGAGTGGCGAGAGAAGCAGTGGGGGAATAGAGGAGAGAAGCGTGGTGGGTCAGAGGAGAGAGGAGGCAGAGTGAAGCATGGAGAACAGCATGGAGGAAGCTGAGCAACAGATATGATAAAGAGGACTTTTGTATGGGACGTGTGTGAGCAATGGGAGTGAGTGGGGGGCAGGGAAGTGAGAGAGCAATGCAGTGTGTCAAGGAAGGTCATGGTTAAATAGGTAAGGGAGGAGAGGGCGAGAGATCAAAGCAATGGTGACTCGGGAATGTAGATCAAGCGGGAAAAGACGGGAACGCACGGATGGGAATTGGAGGGGCGGGTCGCGAGCCTAAGGGGGAGGGAGGGGCGAAAAGGGGGAAACAGAGGCACCGAGTCAGGGGGAGGGGGCAAGGGGCAAACGGACGAAGGGCAAGTGAGGGAGAGACGGGAATGGGATGGATGGGAGTAGGATAGAGGCAGCGCGGCGGTCAGGGGAAGGCAACGCGGCGGTCAGGGGCAGCAGCGCGTAGGGAGGGGGGAGCAGCGCGTAGGGGGGAGCAGCGCGTAGGGAGGGGGGAGCAGCGCGTAGGGAGGGGGAAGCTGCGCGTAGGGAGGGGTCGCAGCGCGTAGGGAGGGGGGAGCAGCGCGTAGGGAGAGGAGAGCAGCGCGTAGGGGGGAGCAGCGCGTAGGGAGGGGGGAGCAGCGCGTAGGGAGGGGGGAGCAGCGCGTAGGGGGGAGCAGCGCGTAGGGAGGGGGGAGCAGCGCGTAGGGAGGGGGAAGAGCGACGGGAGATGAGAGCGCGGCGGGAGTGAGAGAGCGACGGGAGTGAGAGCGCAAAGAAGTGAGAGAGCGACGGTAGAATGAGCGCGACGGGAGCGAGAGAGCGACGAGAGTGAGAGCGCGCCGGAAAGAGAGAGCGACGGGAGTGAGAGCGGGACGAGAGTGAGAGAGCGACGGGAGTGAGAGCGCGACCTGAGTGAGAGCGCGACGGGAGTGAGAGCGCGACGGGTGTGAGAGAGCGACGGGAGTGCGAGCGCGACAGGAAAGAGAGTGTGACGGGAGAGAGAGAACGACGGGAGTGACGACGACGGGAGTGAGGGCGGGCCTTGAGTGATTGCGGACCGGCATTGAGTGCGGGCTAGGATACCCTTCAGCGGCGACGAGTAAGTCTCACGGTGGCGATCAATCTGAGGGTCATGCCTTCCAAGCAATGTACGAGATCGGAGTTGTTATGCGCGAAAAAGTCGCCGGGAAGTTTCATCTTTATGTGCACCAAAAGTCTTAGCATACGGCAAGGAGATGGGCGCAACTATGCTGACTATTGACGAGAATATGGGCTATGGAGCCCACTATGCTACGAGTCTAGAAAGGTATTGTCGAGTTTCAAGTTCTGATAGTGTGAACAGTGATACTTGCCTTTGTTTGTTTCTGGCGAGGCTCGTCCGTGTTTTTGCTGTGGGGCATTTGGCCTTCTGGCCCACCAACTCCCTTCCCGGTGGGTAGCGAGAGATCAGCTTTCTGAACCTGGTTACCCTGTTCTTGACGAAAACAAGTTCAAGAATCTTGAAGTTGAACGTTTGCCATTCTAGACTCGGGCTTTAATAATCAAATAGTTTTACAGACGCTTTCAGCATTCAAGTATGCACTAAATATAAGATGTTACAGAACACTAGAATGTCCTAGAGCCTGTTGCTACTACTCAATAGGTGGAGAGATGCCACAATGGTTGTTGCTAGGACAAATCATCAAAGCATTAAGGTACCTGCAGAGCACCAAAGAAAGCATTAGTATTCAGACATACGGTAGGATGAAAGCAGTCGAATTACAGACACCAAAACGACTCACATGGATACAAGATTGTCTTGGCCTGAAAAGAGTGGCTGAAGGAGGCATGGCGACTGGTTGCTGAGGTATGACCATCCCCCCCCACCTCAGGGAGGACTGGCCAACCCTTAGAGTCGCTAAACACAAGGCATGCGGGAGCCCATCATAGACTGAATCTGCCGATACAGAGCTGCTGCAGTCAGCTCTGTACCGACAGAATCAGTCTGTCCGGCCCGGATCCGAGTGTCAGACAACCCCAAGGGTCCCTTAGCACCATGCCTTCTCATGCCTTCATGAAACAGGCCGCTCTCCAAAACCTCCAGGTTACCTGCAGGAGGACAAAAAAATAGTCAGTCCTCAGTCAGAGCATGCAAGAACCAAAAAAGCATTGGATTCAAGTGCCAAAAGGATAAAAATAGTACCTTGAGATACTTGAGATCCAGTACTGGATGTCAGTGATCGTTGAGCTTGTTGAGTGGTGATGTCTGTTGGAATTTTCCCATGTTGAAGAACCTGCAGGATGAAAACGGAAATGTTAGTAAAATGAGTCACTAACTCAAGCTGCCAAGAGGTTGACGCCTTACCTTCAGGGCCTTGATCCGCCTCATGCCTTAGGCCATCACTTCATACCAAATGTTTCTTACATCCACCTGGTTACCTGCAGGAGGACAAAAAGAGAGTCAGTCCTCAGCCAGAGCATGCAAGAACGAAGAATGCAAGTAAAAGGATACAAATAATACCTTGAGAGACTTGAGATCCTTGAGTATGTCAGAGATCGTTGAGCATGTTGAGTGGTGATGTCTGTTGCATTCGCCTCCAGGTTACCTGCCAGAGGACAAGACGAAGGTCAGTTTTCAGCCATAGTATGCAAGAATACAGCAAGTATTTATTCAAATAATGATATGATAGAAAAATAACGTTGAGGAACTTCAGATGCTTGACTGCTGAAAGTAGTGACTGTTGAGCACCTTGAGTGTACGTTGACATGTTGGCGGACCTGCGGGAAGAAAGCAAAAAGTTAGTTAATGTCCCACAAACTTGAATTGCCAAAAGATTGAGGTCATACCTTGGGGGCCTGGATCTTGGGATATGAAATCTTGGAATCTTGATTATAGAATCTTGGGATCTTTAAGTGTTGACCATCCTGAGAGGTCGGCGTCCATCAAAAGACTTGAGTGATGAGGAATCTGCAAAGCGAATCAAGGGACGAAAAGAAGGGGTGAATAAGTACAAGTGCCACTAGAATGTCCAGAGAAGCAAATCATGTCCGTGAACATGATGGATGAGAAAAGCAGCGGCATAAACGCAAGAGCGCTCACCACTAACATCACAAGAGCCATAATACCAAAAAAAATACCTGAAGGGACCTGAAAGACCTTACCAGAAAAGGGGGAATAGCTCTGATGGTGGAAATAGTGAGCGCTCAAGCATAAACGCCATGCAATGTAAGGCGAAAATGTGATTCACGGCTTGAAATAGCAGAACCATGGCAGGAAACAAGAGGAGAGCGGTACTTAGCTTTCATAAAGTCTTGAGGGGTTGAGAAGAGTTGGCCTCAGAGCTCAGAGACGAGTTGAAGAAGTCTTAAGGTTGGCTCCAAGTGTTCGCTTCACGACTTCAAAGTTGACTGGAAGTGTTGAAGCGCCTTGCAGCTCCGATGCGGTTGTTGAAGTTGACGAGCCTCTGCCAGTCAAAGGAGGGAGGAGGGGGGTTAAGTACAAGTCACACTGGAAGGTCCTCCAGACGGAAAAGGCAAGCATAAGCATGATGAATGGTATGTATGGATATGCAGATGCACGCAGCAAGAGCGATCACCACCATTGCAACAAGAACCAAATACCAAGAAAATACCAGAAGAACCTAGGACTCACCAGAAAAGGGTACCTCATAAAAAAAAACCTGTACCTTTTAAGGGGGATGGTTCATGGAGCAATTGTGGTAAGCGCTCAAGCATGATGAGCATGAAAAAACATGACAATGATGAGTAGAAATGAAGTTGAGCGGAACAAAGTGGGAATCGATACTTATCTGCACGAGGGTTTGCATGTCTTCAGTCTTGGTCGAAGCCTTCGCTTGGAAGTTGTCTTGAAAGTATTGGCTTGGAAGTTGTCTTGTTGTCTTGTCTCCCAGCGTTGCCTTCGAGCTCATCCACATAGCCTTTTATTGTTGAACGCCAGCCGTGTTGCCTGGTCTGCTCCCGGTTGATTACAAGCATCAGAGGAGTACCTGCCAGCAACAAGAAAAGAAGTCAGTTTAGTTTAAGTAACGAGAGGACGCCATTAAACGAGAAAAGCGACGAAACAGTGTGGAGGACGGGGGAATGTTTTCCAGCCAAAGCAAACACACCGCAGAGCTCAGACAGACCGACGCAGCTATACTTGACTTAGCGACGCTGACGCTAGACCGACCTAGAGAGAGTAACCCAGACCTAGGGGAGGAGACAGGGAGCTCTACGCGTGGCGCTTTGGCTGGAAAACAAATGAACAGCACGAACGAATTTTAAAACGGGGAAAAAACTCTCTGATAGTAGTGGAAGGAGCACTTAGCTGGAAAGTTGAACAAAAGGCTGGTGAAGAGCTCAGGATGGCGAAATCCCATGCACTTGAGAGCGAAGAAGGCTGGACAGTCGCGTTGTCAATCGTCGTGATGCATGCTGCAAAGCGAGGGCTGAACGCCTCGCAAAGTCGACGACCGTCTTCATCATGCCTCACTGCACAATGGAAATGTAATTTAGATCAGTACAGGTTATGTTGTGAAGCCACGAAATCAGTGAGCTCGGAAATATACACGAAATAGAAGATTGAAGCTTCATCTACCTTGAGCTGGAGTCGAGATGCTTAAGCAGCTTGCGGATCTCCAACGGCTTCCGACTTGCAACGACAGGAGCAGGTTGCAGTTTCAACCGACGGAGGTCCCTTGAACGAAAAGGCGAGGAACGCGGACAGAGGTTGAAGTCGCGGAGATTGAAAAGCACAACGGAGAGTGTTCAAATGCTAGAGAGATGATAAACTGCTGTTTTAAAGATGCGTGGCTAACCACAAGAAGCATCACCGACGAACCATTCCCACACGAAATCGGCACGGTTTCAAAATTCAAAGCCTCGACCGTTGGAATTGGCGGTGAATGAACGGCTGCTTGGGAACACCTAGGAGGGTACCACGTGACTATTGGCGGTGAAGTCTTGGAAACTAGTGAGGGAGAGGCTCAGGCTGAGCGGGAGTTGGATCTGAAAGCGGCTGTGTGTCAGGAAAATTGGCAGGAGCAAGGGTTTCATGATGGGATGGGATGGAATGGACCTCGGGGTTGGGCTGTTTGGCGAACATCGCGAAACTGGGAGAACCTAGATACCTCAGGGTCGCGAAATTGGTTTGGTTGGAGATCGAGAATCGTCGACAATAAGGAGGGGCTGTAACCTGTCGTCGCACAAGTCAAGCACGCTGCCAAGCGACGGTGTACGGCTTCGTCAACGAGCCCGAGAGGTGTAACAGAGCTTGGGCGACTGAAGCGACGACACAATGCGACCCTGAGGAATCTAGGCTGGCACCACTGATTCCACCAATGGTTCCACTCCTAACGGATCATGCAGATTCCTAAGCTGACCGATAGTCGGGTATTTTTCTGAATAGCTTCTCGTAAGCCAACCTAAGCGCTAGTAATTGACGATAGCTTCTGGTGATCAATAGGTACCTTCTGCCTGATTCACTACCCGACAGAGTCATGATGACGTCACAAGCCGATCAATCCGACCAAAAAACAGGCGTACCAGAGAAGTCAGAAAAGCCAGCGCCAGCGTCGTTCGCGGACAAGCTAGAGGCGTTCAGCCAGGAGAAGTTCGCGTCGTTCCGAGCTGCCGTGAGCAGCCCCAACCTGCTCACGCCGGAAAAGCCGGTCGATACTCCCGAGGAGCAGGAAGCAAAGGTAACGGTTTCATTGCCGCCAGGACCGAGTCTCTACCGCTCCGCGCCTCTCCTTGCAATCTCGACAGGCCTAGATCGATCTTGAGAGATCAGCGACACGATTGCTCTCGACAGTCTCGTCCGATACCCTATTCCCGACTATGTTTCTTCGGAATCTGGTCAGGTGAAGGCGCTGCGGGAAGCCATCGGTCCGCTGGCGGGCCGCGCGAAGCTGTTCTGCACGGACGCGTGCCTGCGGCGCTACCTGCGCGCGCGCGGCTGGAATGTGCCCAAGGCGGAGAAGATGCTCCGCGACACGCTCCGCTGGCGACACGTGTACCGACCAGAAGAGATCACGTGGGTACGGCCGCGGTTACCCCTTAGACGCTTCCTGAATCTAGGACAGCCCCTCGCGCAAATTCGTCAACTTTTTCTATTTTCAAATGTTCAATTCAGCCTGGTCACGAGCGTTTATAATGGGGATGTGCGGATTGGTTGGTTCAGGAGGACGTGGCGGAAGAGGCGGCGACGGGCAAGGTGTATCGCACGGAATTCCTGGACAAGCAGGGCCGCGCCGTCATTGTCATGTCCGCTGGCCGCCAGGTGAGCCTGACCAGCCTGATCAGCCTGATCCCGCACTGAAGCTCCGCTGCTAATGCTTAGCCAAACTCGCCAAGTGTCTGCCTAAACCGACAGATTCGACTCGCTGAACGCAAGCAATAAAAAATTTACACCCTATCTTGGACTGGATCTCATGTTGGAGCGCAGAACACGGTGGGGCATGCGGGGCAGGTGCGGCACCTGGTGTACGCGTTGGAGAACGCCATCAACCACCTGCCAGCGGGGACGGCGCACAGCCGCATGGTGTGGTTCATCGACTTCCGCGGCTGGACGCTGCGCAAGGCGCCGCCCCTCAAGACGTCCAGGGAGGTGCTGAACATCCTGCAGAACCACTACCCCGAGCGGCTGGGGCAGGCTGTGGTCTATGACCCGCCACCCGTCTTTGAAACCTTCTGGAAGGTGGGTCAAGAAGGGTGTGCAGGCTACAGGGTGTGCGAGATGGGATTCTTTTGCGGGGAGAGGGGGGGAGGGGGGTTCGGGAGTCTTTTTGGAGCGCTGGACATGAATGTGTTATGCCGGATGTGCTGGATTACGCTGCTTGGGGTTCAGGGAAAGGGATTGCTCACATGTTCCCATGCCACATGCTCACATTCTTACATGCTCCCATGCTCCCTTGGTCACACCCCTGGACATCCCTCTTGCATCGCACGGCCCTCCCTTGGCGCCCAGATGGTGCGCCCCTTCGTGGACCCCAACACGTTCAGGAAGATTCTATTTGTGTACCCCAGCAAGCCCGACACCATCGCCAAGCTGGAAGAGATCTTTGACTTGGAGCAGCTAGACCAGGGCTTTGGAGGCCGCTCCACGTGGGCGTTCGAGCTGGACTCGTACAGCCAGGCCATGCGCGAGGATGACGCGCGAGCCAGGGCGTTCTGGGGCATCCCTGCTTCTTCCACTGCCAGCCCCAGACGAAGGGCTCCTGTGCTGCCGGGAGGAGATGACGATGCTCACGCACAGGCAGATGCAGACGCAGAAGCGGGGGCAGGAGGTGGGGCTAGCGAGGGTGAGGGTGGTGTACGGGCCACAGCAGAGGGGCAGGAGGCAGCAGAGGCAGCGAGCCTGGGAGGGCAGGAGGCCGGCGCTGTGCTGTCAGATGCTGAGAACGGGGGTATGGCTGATGAGGGCTGCAGTGTGACTGTAGGGGGAGGTGACCCAGGTCGTTCAGATGGAGATGCAGCAGCAGGAGAGTTGAGAGGGGACGAGAGGGAGGAGCGGAATGGCAGTGGGGGAGGTGCGGAGGAGCGGGAGCAGGACGGGAGCTTCTGGCTGCCTCTGAATGAGCCGGCAGTGAAGGAGAGTGTGCATGCACAGAACATCGCACACGCACACCACGTGCTTAAGAGCACATTCAGCAAGTTGAGCATTGAGTTCAAGAAACCCGCATGGATGCAGAGATGACACCGTGCTGGGGCACTGATGGCATGGCGCACTAATGGTGCAGTGTGATGTGATGTGATGCTAACACTTGATGATGCCCCCAGGGCACCCTGGATACTTGTGCAATTTGTGCTGTCTCATGTTGAAGTGAAGGCTGTGCGTCACCAGTGATGCTATGAACAAAATGTGTACGTATACATTTCAAATCAGAATTGTGCATTCCAAAGCATACGGTCGTTGTTTATCTGACATACAGCTGCAGCAAGCAGCATAACCCGGCGCATCTCACACACGCTCTCACTGAACAGGATGCATAACAGCGCATGCTGCACCTGCGCTCACTTGAAGTTAGAGGGCGTTCCTGGCGATGGCCTGGACATTATGACGTGTAAAGTAGCCTTGTGCCGTTGGCAACAAGTGCACATTTGCACCCGCGCACCAATTAATTCCGTGCGCGAACAAACGTCTGCGACCTGTACGACGCTGAACAAGTCAGGGGACGAACCCTAAAAAATATTCCTTGCTGAATCGACAACCCTCGCACGCATGGGGTATGCAGTGCTGAATTCCCTACCAACACAAACACCCGCTACTTCAGTGCAACCATCCCTGTGGTTTTTTTTTTTCCTATGCCCCAAATGGATTTGGCCCTCATTCTGGTGTTTACAACAGCGCCATTACAATAGCACGTTCCGTCAACTACACTACTGAACATCAGTCGTGCGAAAATGTCGCACGGCCGTTGGTGGGCTGCCTCGTTGAAGGCACGTGGCACCGACGCTCAAATGTCCAGACGTTTGGCATTTGGCCATCCCCAGGAATGCCATCTTAGAACGGCCGGCAGAGGAGCGCCAGCCACCCAGGCGGGCCGGCAATCAGGCAGCAGCGGCAGTCCATGACTGTCATGTCAGTAGATGACAGCTGGTTGGTTGGGTCTCCTGCTGCGCTGCCGTGTGCGCCCCGCCACTCCTGCATCTGCCGTGGGCTGTGCTGTGAGTGCATACATCTTCACCACAAACAGCTCCGAGGGAAAACCGCGCTGCACCTGGGAGAAGCAGAGGGAAGCACGAGCAGAAGAGGGAGCAAGCTGTACTTACTAGTGGCTCCAAGGGTCACACCAGCAGGAGCTCATGTGCTGGGAACACATGCAATAACACTTGGATACCTTTGGATGATTGCAATTTTCAAAATAGTACCTTGAGGTTGGGTACTTTGGATTTGATGGATAACGTTAAGAGTAACTTGAGTGTGAGTGCCTTGGCTTTTGGTGCCTTCGTTTTAAGCACCCTGAGTGTGAGTACCTTGTCTTTTAGTGCCTTCGTTTTAAGCACCCTGAGTGTGAGTACCTTGTCTTTTAGTGCCTTCGTTTTAAGCACCCGGAGTGTGAGTACCTTGGATTTGAGGAGCTGCAGGTTGGCCTGTTTGAAGAGGTCTCTGAAGTATGCATCGCTGCGCGTCACACTGCTGTCCGCCTTGTCCAACACGAACCCTGCATGCACACACATGCATGCACGCATGTGCCCATGCAGACGTGCATGCGTCCATACAACCATGCATCCATGCGTCCATACAACCATGCATCCATGCGTCCATACAACCATGCATCCATGCGTCCATACAACCATGCATCCATGCGTCCATACAACCATGCATCCATGCGTCCATACAACCATGCATCCATGCGTCCATACAACCATGCATCCATGCGTCCATACAACCATGCATCCATGCGTCCATACAACCATGCATCCATGCGTCCATACAACCATGCATCCATGCGTCCATACAACCATGCATCCATGCGTCCATACAACCATGCATCCATGCGTCCATACAACCATGCATCCATGCGTCCATACAACCATGCATCCATGCGTCCATACAACCATGCATCCATGCGGACATACAGTCCAAACGCACCCACCCATCCCCCAACACACCCACCCACACACACAAGCAACGCCCACCCGCACGGGAACAATGATGCCAGGCTTAATCATGACAGATTGGAACACACCCCACAACAGCTACAACCCCCGAGTCTGGTGTTGCACGAATGGGGAGACATGACTCGGCGTGGGGTGGAAAGACGAGGGAACTGGGGTGCCCATTGTGACACGTGCTCTCTCCCCCACCACAATAATTTTTCAATCCACTCAGAGTTACCTTTCTGGCACGTGTTCTCCTTGAGCACTATAATGCCGCCCCGCCGCAGCCCTGCCTGCAAGCAAGGCAAGGGCAGAGTACGCGCAGAGAAAGAGGTGGAGAATGGAAGAGGGGCGGAGAAGGGAAGAGTTGCAGGTGAAGTGGGGAGTGGAGGAGTGGTGGACTGGAGACAGCAGCAAAAACAGCACCAGTTTTCAAGGTTACAGATCCAAAGGAAGTAAGCCTCGACTGTTTATCGAGCACGCACGAGGCAGCGGTGGAGGAAGGCGATGAGGTCAGCGTCAGTTAGGTGGCCGATGCACCACTGCACCCACACCACATCGTACCGCTCTGCATCTGGACTGAACTCCTGCCCACCAGGCACGGCAGGGAGGGACGTGCAGCAACGGTGCAGGCACGCGTGTGAGGGGTGCAGAAGGGGAGAGAACGGTCAGGAGGGTTGAGAGAAGAGGAGGGCGAAAAAATTAGGCAAAGGGTGTGCTGATGCTCATGCGCTGATGCTGATCGCTGATGCTGATGCTGATGCTGATGCTGATGCTGATGCTGACGCTGATGCTGATGCTGATGCTGATGCTGATGCGCTGATGCTGATGCTGATGCGCTGATGCTGATGCTGATGCTGATGCTGATGCTGATGCGCTGATGCTGATGCTGATGCGCTGATGCTGATGCTGATGCTGATCCTGATGCTGATGCTGATGCTGATGCTGATGCGCTGATGCTGATGCTGATGCTGATGATGCTGATGCTGATGCTGATGCGCTGATGCTGATGCTGATGCTGATC
The DNA here is from genome assembly GCA_947470075.1 of Closterium sp. Yama58-4. Classification (NCBI taxonomy): domain Eukaryota; kingdom Viridiplantae; phylum Streptophyta; class Zygnematophyceae; order Desmidiales; family Closteriaceae; genus Closterium; species Closterium sp. Yama58-4. The sequence continues at coordinate 46,742 of CANIUD010000314.1, forward strand.
CTGATGCTGATGCTGATGCTGATGCGCTGATGCTGATGCTGATGCGCTGATGCTGATGCTGATGCTGATGCTGATCGCTGATCGCTGATGCTGATGCTGATGCTGATGCTGATGCGCTGATGCTGATGCTGATGCGCTGATGCTGATGCTGATGCTGATCCTGATGCTGATGCTGATGCTGATGCTGATGCTGATCCTGATGCTGATGCTGATGCTGATGCTGATGCTGATGCTGATGCTGATGCTGATGCTGATGCTGATCCTGATGCTGATGCTGATGCTGATGCTGATGCTGATGCTGATGCTGATGCTAATGCTGATGCTGATGCTGATGCTGATTCTGATGCTGATGCTGATGCTGATGCTGATCCTGATGCTGATGCTGATGCTGATGCTGATGCTGATCCTGATGCTGATGCTGATGCTGATGCGCTGATGCTGATGCTGATGCGCTGATGCTGATGCTGATGCTGATGCTGATCCTGATGCTGATGCTGATGCTGATGCTGATCCTGATGCTGATGCTGATGCTGATGCGCTGATGCTGATGCTGATGCTGATGCTGATGCTGATCCTGATGCTGATGCTGCTGATGCTGATGCTGATTCTGATGCTGATGCTGATGCGCTGATGCTGATGCTGATGCTGATGCTGATGCTGATCCTGATGCTGATGCTGATGCTGATGCTGATGCTGATGCTGATGCGCTGATGCTGATGCTGATGCTGATGCTGATGCTGATCCTGATGCTGATGCTGATGCTGATGCGCTGATGCTGATGCTGATGCTGATGCGCTGATGCTGATGCTGATGCGCTGATGCTGATGCTGATGCTGATGCTGATCCTGATGCTGATGCTGATGCTGATGCTGATGCGCTGATGCTGATGCTGATGCTGATGCGCTGATGCTGATGCTGATGCTGATGCGCTGATGCTGATGCTGATGTGCTGATGCTGATGCTGATGCTGATGCTGATGCGGTGATGCTGATGCTGATGCTGATGTGCTGATGCTGATGCTGATGCTGATGCTGATGCTGAAGCTGGGAGGGAGACGAAAGCGACAATTCATGTTAAGTAACACGCAGACAGGCGGGTTTACTTTGGAAAGGCAGCACCTGGGAAGGCAGCACCTGGGAAGGCAGCACCTGGAGCGGGCAGCAGAAGAAGTTGACGGCACGGTGGGAGGCGGCAGGCGAGGCAGCAGAGGAGGGCGGCGAGGCGAGGTGGTGTCGGGCGGCATCTATGAAGTGCCGCACTGGCTCCACTAGATCCACCTGCCAGCACAGGCACAGAGGGGCGGTGGTCGGAAATCAGATTCACGGAACTTGAACACAAAAGGTCCACAAGGTGCCTTGCTACTGTGCCATGCATGCACGTTGGAACGCATGCACATTGGAATGCAGGCATACAGGAACGCAATGTGGTGCGATGTGCAAGCACCCACCACCCACCTCGTTGAACACGTGCAACAGAAACTCCTTGGTCACTCGCCCTATGCCTGCCCCGCAGTCTGTCATAACGCATGGTGGGCGGGCGATGGGAAGACACAGGATGTGAAAGGGGGATGGTGCGGCATGCAACAGCAGGAAGGGGCTGAAGTTGTGTGATACAGGTCACAGGGCAGATGGAGATGAAATTCAAGTTAGTAAGCACATGCCCGCGCCTGTGACCCCATGCCCGAGCCTGTGACCCCATGCCCGCGCTTGTGACCCCATGCCCGAGCCTGTGACCCCATGCCCGAGCCTGTGACCCCATGCCCGCGCCTGTGATCCCATGCCCGCGCCTGTGATCCCATGCCCGCGCCTGTGATCCCATGCCCGCGCCTGTGACTTATCCCCCACTCCTCCACAACCTTTTCTCTCCCACAACACCCACCCAGAGCAACAAGCGGGCGGCCCTGTGAGCGGGCAGCGTCCAGCTGTGCACCGTACACCTCCTGCAGGAACGCTGCACTGCCCGCCGCGTCTGTTGCGCTCACCGCGCCGTAGCCCCCCAACACGCCGTCCACACTCGCCTCCACGCCCTGAGATGCACGAAAGGGGGGGAGCGGGGAGGGGAGAGAAGAGGGGAGGCAGGGAGAGCAAGCTGTTGTGAGAAAAGGAGGGAGGGAGGAAGAATGAGAGGAGAGATGGGCGGAAGGAAGGGGGGAGGCAGTGCGCACCTCCCAGTACTTGACGCCCTTGTCGTACCATTCGCGCTTCTTCCCGCCCATTTCCGCCTCCATTGCGCCCTCCCCGCTTCCCCCTTCCCCCGCGCTCACTGCGCGCTCCCCCGTCTCCTGCCGCCACATTTCGTCCGCCGACGCATACTGTCGCCCCTCCGAGTCCACCCCTCCGCGCATCGCCTCGCGCGCGGAAAACCCGCGCGGCGCAGGTCGGGATCCGCCGCGACGGGAAGATGCGCAAACGACGAGACGGGACGAAAGACGGTGGGAACGTCCGGGGGACGCGGAACGCAGTTGGACCGGCGGGAATGGATGCGGCTGGGTTGGGAAATGCGTCAATCCTCGAGATACTGTGTGATACGCTAGTTTCGCCGTGTTTGGGTGGTTCGTGTGTAGCGAGGCGGATGATTCGATTCTGATTGGGTGACGTGGGTGGTGGAGCGATAAGCTCGAAATGATACCCCGCATAGCTCGGCGGATTGAGCGGCGTGCCTGGAAAATAGTCCTTGCTGTAGCTGATCAGTGATGATCGCAGTGTGGGGGGATGGATTGCTGGGCATCAATCAAAACTGCCTCGTCAAAAGTGTTCTCAATTGACGGTGATGTCATAATGGCAGCTTTGCCTACTTCACTATCACAAAGAGGTAATGAGTGTAAATCTGATCAACGTAATGAGTCCATGTTCAAAGCAGTGGAACAGCTCTGTGCTCCACATGGCGCACACGCACACTTCAGATTCTCATTGCACCACATGCACATAGAAAAATACCGGAAGTGCACCAGCTTTTTGGTTTCTGGAATTTATGAGTAAAAACACAAGGTGAAGAGCAACCACAAGCAAAAACACCAGCCTCAGATCAAAAGGGCCAGTCTGCTTCAATAAATGTTCACACATGCAGTACGGAAATCCTTGGTTCATGGTCTGATGCGAAAGCAAGCACCGTACTCCACTCCACTCCACTACAAATACGTCAATGAAGAGTACGAGGTCCCATATGTGCACATTCCTTCTGATGCTCCTTCAAATACTCGTAAGCCTGCTTTCCAGTAATCAAGTCAGCAACAGGCGCTGGGCTCTTCCCAGCCCCCACTCCTCCAGCACTGCTCCTCACATTCGAGCTGGTCCTGGCACTTGGTATACCTGACAACCCACTCACCCTATCACTCGCCCTTCCACTCACCCTGTCACGCTCTATACCGCTACCTCTGGCCTGGGAGTCCCCATCGCTTGATGCAGAGCTGGCCCTTGTGCCCCTTGCAGCCATGTGCTGTGCACTGTCCCACAGCCACGCTGCCTGCTGCTGCAAGCTCAGCACCCCTGCTCTGTGAGCGTACTCTTGAGTGTGCTCTGGTGATGTAGCAGGGAGCCTGTGACCTGCCAGTCAAGCATAGAGGACATGAAATGGTGAGGGGCAGAAACAGCAAGGGATGATAAAACGCACACAATGCAGCTGAATGTTTCTCACCGGTTGAAGCGCCTGGAGTGTTTGGAAACATTGCTGGTTGTCTTGTTGCCCCAGCTGCAGCTTGGCTCGGCTCAGTTTGGCGCTTCCCCTGACTGGTCACTGCTCCGTCATATGCCAGCACGGGGCTTGAGGACTGCGTGTTCTGGCTGGTAACTCCCTTGTCTGTTCCTCGGTTGCTTGAGGCCCATGGCTTGGCTCCAGGAGAGCGGGAAACACTCATGGTGGCCAGCGACTCAATTGCCTGCATGAGCCCGTCAAAGCCTGACTGCAGCCGCTTGTCCACTGGAGGAGGGACTGCCTTCACTGGGGTCTTGTGCTCCGCCTTGCTCGCCCTGACAGCCGTGAGTGAGGGACTGGAAGTGACGAATGGCAAGACAGAACGAACAGAAAATACTCACCAGGGGTCCTGATTGGCAGTTGCAGTCTGGGATGGCTGCTGAAGTGCCTGCACTTCAGCCTGAGTAGGGGAGCTGGATAACGTGACTTCAACCTTACCCAACATTGTTGCTGCAGATCCTTTGCCCACTAAATGGTTCCCTTGCGCTCCATGCAATCCAATGCCATCACTACCACCAACATCATCCAACGGCTTGTCCATGCATGCACTCGCCCCATCAGCAGCACCCCCTGGTGGGTCAGTTCCACGCTTCTCAGCAAGGCGCTGAGAGGCACCATCAGCTCCATCAGACTTATCTTCTCCTTCCCCCTCAGGCTCGGAACCTTCAGCATTGGAGCCCTGAGCCACATCTGTTCCTTTGTCATGCAGAGCTGTTGCGATGGCTCCCTTCCTTATGGTAGGTGGGACTCCTGAGTTGGAACGTGAAGCAAGAGGAGTAGGCGCCTCCAGTCCCCCAATGCGCCCCTCCAGCCGAGAGACATTACCTGACCCCCCTCGCATCAGCATTGCCTCCCTGGCTAGCTGAGCAGCCACCAAACGGCGCCCTGGCTCCTCACTGACCAGCTTTGTTTTCCACCAGTGGTCATCCAATATGACCCGTGGGCGCCGTGTGCCCATGGAGGTGCTACCACCAGCGCTCGTTTGGGTGGCAAGAGGCCAACTTCTCTTTGACATGGTCGGTGGAGCTGCTGCTGCCGGTGCTGTCTCTGGCGTGGCTGTGGCTGGACTGCTCACTTGATTTGCTTGACCCGTCACTGGATCTCGCACCGACAACAATCTCTGACGAGTGCTCGCCCTTCAACTCTTTGGACAACTCCATGCTGAGGCTTCCGCTCAAGGCTGTTGAATGATCACACGCATAGGCACCTCCATCCAGCTCACATGGTCTTCTCCCTTCACTGACCCCATCCCCACTAACCTCAGCGGCCCCATTCCTTTTGCTGGAACCATCTCCATCCTTCTCATCACCTTGTTTTGCTCCAAACAGAACGCTGCAACCAGCCTCTGCACTCGCTTGTGACTCCAAGCCTTTTGCATCATCAACCTCAACGTCAGCAACTTGGTCCAGGCATGAACCGTTTTCAGGGTGCTCCATATCAGGTGGGAGGGCTTGCGGGTCTGGGGTAGATAGCCTCTCCTGATGGTGACTCGTTTTAAAGAGGGATGCAGCAGCATTTTTGTATGCATCTTGTCTGCGCACCTCTTGTTCCTGCACTCAACAAGTAAACAGCGTCAGCCCAATGACATAAGCCTGGATCTTCCCTTGCATGCTTAATAGATTCATACCTGTAGCTTCTTCCTGTCCAATTCACTCATTTCAGCCATGTGGTCATCATTCTCCTGGTTTCTCCTGAATGCACCACCAAGATCCACCATTGCACCACTCATTTTTGAACCCAGTTCGACAAATGCTGCTACAGGAGCAGCAACGATCATCTGCAGGGATGACAGATTCTTCAATGCAGAATTCTGAGAGACTCCCTCGTGGCCTGCTCCATCTGATGCTGCTGTGGCTGCAGCTGCGTGCTGCCCTGTCGATCCGAATCGCCAAAGTGCGGGCTTACATGAGGTGCTGCCGGTCTCCCCAATGAAGCCACCCTCAGAACCTCTCCCTTTTGCAGAGGAGCTGTTGGAGGTGGTTTCTTTTGGCCCACCTGACAATATCTGCACTCCAGCTGCTATATTAGCTAGTTCCGCATGCCTGGAAACGTCTGCTCGAGCACTCTGTCTCTTCATCAAACCACTCGTGTTGCCATAACCCATTATGCGTGCTTTGAGCTCGTCATGAGTCAGCTTCTGCTTCTCAGCGGATTGCATGGGAGCAATGATGTCGACATGAGCACTCTCCACGTCATCCGCCGCCATCTGATTAGTAGAAGTCACTTCCACAGGATGGCATTCCACATCATCACCTGTTGAGTTAGCAGCACCCAGGCCAGTGTCAGAGCTTGCAGTGACATTGGTCTCGTTAACTTGATCGGTTGGTGAACTTGCATTCACAGCATCAGGAGCTGATGAATCACCCTCCACCGAATCTTCAACCCTTTGCTCCACGCTTGTGTTCAAGGAACAAGGCACAGAGTCAGATGCAGCTTCTGGGGTGGCGTCGTAACTAGTCACTGGTACTGATTCCGTCAGCCGCTCCTCTACTGCTGCTTCTGGCAAGATATGCTCACTGGTGACGTTTTCGTTGGGAAAGCCGATGGGAGGAAGCCTTATGCTGGTGCCAGTCATGTCATACATACTTAAAATCCACTCAAGAATCGCACTCATAGGCGTAGCATGAGCTTGAGCCTTGCTTAATGCGTCTGAGTGTCACAAAATGAAGAGGTATTAGTACACACTCACTCAGTGTACGCACTCGCATCAAAGAAGCATTGACATCAAGGAACATACCATGGTCCACGATGGAGGAAACTTCACCATCGTTGTTGAACAAAACACAGCTTGGCACTACCAAATCACACTGGCCACCTGACTTGTCATTTTTGCTTGACAGAAAAGAGCGAGAGCGAGAAAACTGAATACCGATTTTGCGTGTTTCCACCGGATTCGAGGCCACTTCGGAATCGTGGGGTTCCATTATGCGACCCTTTTTCAGGTTCCATGAAAGAGCAGTGGGTGGCATGCTCTCAGAAGATATCTTTGACGCGTTTTTTCGTGGAAGACGTAGAGCAGTGAAGTAATAGACGAGCAGAACCGCATTCGAGCCGATTCCAAGACTTCGAGACAATGACGAGACATTGCACGCGACTGAGGCATGTTCCTCTCCACAGGACAGGTGTTCGCATGCAACGATTGTAACACCGAGCGCCTCATTTGTTCCAAATGCCCTGTCAGGGTAGCGTATATTAGTTGTTTGATACCAAGCCTACTAGACATTCACTCCAACACGAACCTCTCTGGAGATAGAGGTTTGGGTGCGCAAATCAGCTGAGCCGTCGCGTGAGCTCCTCTCTTGTTCTTGCGTAAAACGGGAGCCGAGAACGCCAGCAAATGCAAGCCTGCTGCTGCCTCTTTTGAAAGCACAGCGGAACGGGTTGTGATAACCAGACCGCCATCAAGCAGTAATCCTGTAAAAACCTCCTCCTTTTGGAGCTTCGCCAAAAGGCTAGCGCAGCAATCAGGTTCTAAATCTCGCAAAGAGGATACGCCGAGTCTGTTTGAGAAAACGAAGCGTGTCAATCCGACTTTCAATAGGGAAAAATACGGTGCAATAAGCGCTTACCTGCTTAACAAGACAACCGAGACCTGGTGTGGCTGTATGGATTCGACTGCTGGCGAGGATGAACCGGAAAATGACCCACAACCGAAAGCCATAAGGATGCTTTCTTTAAAGCACCACTTACCTACCTAACGAGAAAATACTTCCCACCACGTAAAGGGATTTACAGTCTAGGAATTTGAAGCTCAACTGAGGTATCCATTGCAATCAAGTGCTCAGCGACCAACAGCAACACAGAGTAGTTGTGGAAAGCAGGAAAGCTTGGCTTCTGGTCGCTGTAAAAGGTCTCTTCGCTGACGACGTGAAATCCAGAAAGGTGGTTCCAATTTCGCTAAGGTCGTGAGCAGCTACAGCCAGTACAGTGGAAATTCGACTGGAAAATATTCCAATAAACAAGCATTTTATTTCTGCTATTTCTTGCAACCATGGAAATAATGTTAATCACCCTTTCAGACTTCTAAATGTGCACTCCACAATGTTTGACAAAACGTCATCATTACACCGTTTCCGTACAGGGGCATAGTTCAATAATCATCCCATCCAGGAGATCCGACTCTGACACAATGCATGCTGTGCACTGAAGCACTTCCATTATTGATAACACAGCACAAATACCCCCAATGATCACGTCCACATGCCCTTCCCACATGCCAGGTAAGTGAGCTCTGTCCTCTCGTGTCATTACGCTGCATTTCTCCAGTATCCCTTTCACCATTTCCACATCCAAAACAAAACCATGAACTTTCTCCCTTGCGTATGGAACGCCCTGAGCAAGGGCAGCAAGTGTTGTCAGTATCCCTCCTGTGCCCACCACCACTCCCTCCCCTCCACGTGTTGCCACTCCAGAACTACTCCCTCCTACATGATTTATGACAATATTCTGTGGCTGATGGTTACCAACGTGCTTGAACCAGTCCGTTGACAGTGCAGGAGAGAGTCTGCAGTGGTAGGCCTCCCTGGCAGCATGACGAGCAGCTTCAATGCTGGATGGGGAGGTGGGGCTGAGGTGGAGGAAATAGGAGCGTGATAAAGAGGAGGAGCCGATGTCAACTGAGACAACAGTGTGAGGGCCAGAGATAGTGGGTGAAGACGAGGTCAAAATGGAGGAACTGGAAACTGCATCCCTGAACGGAGGAAAGATAGTGCCTAAGGCCACCTCTGATGAACCACCGCCGATGTCTATCACTGCAAGGGGTGCTCCCCTCACTTCCTCCGTCAATAAACTGCTGACTGCCGCGGTGGCGCCAAGGAATGTCAGCTTGCCCTCTTCTTCCCCTGATATGACTTCTGGAGTTGAACCAATCACTTGTGCGGCTGGGATGAGAAGATCTGCAGCATTGACTGCACGCCTAGCAGCTGACGTAGCGCACATGCGCGTTCGCGAGACCCTGTGAACGCGACATAGCTCGGCGAAGTACCTCAGGATATCAAGGCACGTGGAAACAGTGTCAGGAGAAAGGGTACCATTGCGTGCCACGTCAGCTCCAAGAGTCACTGACCGTGTTTCGCGAACCAGCTCTCTGCTTGGGAAACATGAACTAATACCTTCTCCGCATTCGCATATGAGGAGTCTAAGCGCATTAGTCCCGCAATCTATAGCCGCCACACGCACAGAAGCGGAGCTGTTGGGAGAATCAAGATGTCGAATTGCGCTCTCCGGCTGCATCTCATGGCCAGCTCTGATCCACAAATGTCCATGTTTTTTTATTGGAGGAGCGATTTTCCCGGACTGGACGGGAAGCGGGGACATGAAGTCCCAACGGTGGCCTGTCGGCTTGATTTGCTGCGAATTGGAACATGTGAAGGTCGCGGATCGTCCCCGGCCGAAAGCAAGACACTGCGGCCCCACGCTACATGACGCCCTCCTAAGATTTCTCTGGCATAAAGCGGGACAAATGCTGCTAGCTAGCGAACATCCTTGACGCATAGGAGCGACTAGGAAACACATGATGCATGTCGGCTTGCCAAGAGACTGCTGGTAATTGGTCCGGTTTGCTACTTACGTGATATGGCTGGCAGCGTTTGTGACTCGCCGAAACAGAATCAAGGGTCTTCAGTGCTGTCTTGCAAAAACATGGTACGTTGGTATGCATTATCTGGTATGCATTATCCGTGCCGCACTTTATTCTGCTCTGGCTGTAAAGGAACGTCTAGTTACAGCCGCCTTCCAAAGCGTTTATGAACACTAAGAAGCCCTTGAGTAATTACGGTAGATACCAAGGGCATGACATCTGCACCAGGGTGTGACAGGTCAAAACCCAAAAACCCAGCATTACACGGCAGCTTATGAGAGCCATGGCATTGGCCATACTCTGGTCCCAGAGAGACGTGGTACTTTTCCAGTCCAAACGTAGGGAAAAAGTGGACAGAAAACACTTGTGTCAGGGAGAGGACAATGGTGGTTGAGAACGTCGCTGCATTGAACAAGTGCTAACATTGAGAGTACATGCTCAACGGAACCTATCCGTCAACAGCTTATCGGTTGATCTCCTCGTCCAGGTCAATGTGGATGTACTCTGTGTCGTCCTCCAGCCGCTTGCGTGAGCCGCTCCCAGCTGGCACTGGCGTCAGAGGCAGGCCCAGGCGGCTCTTGCCCTTCGAAGACTTCGGCCGGCACTGAGAGGAGAGAAGGGGAATGAAGGGCAGTCACTTGTTGAGTGAGGGAAAAGGGACTGTCGATGGCTTACACATTTGACAGAACATTGTGTATCCTGGGGGAAAAATGGATTTGCAGAAGAGACCAAACACTAAGTCTTAGCTTACGTTGCCAAAAGATCCACGTGTCCTCTTTCCTTTCGCGGTACGCTTGTCCCCACGCCCACAATAAACTGCACAGAACGATCATCCGAGGCCACAACACCAGGTCGCGAATTTTCCTTTTCTGAAATAACGGGCGAGGGAGGTTTCGACACCACCCATAACCTAACTCCTCTGAACGCAATATGCTGCTGTGATATGAAAACCAAATGAGATGAGAGGATTGCAAGAGCTATCGCACAATGTGAAAGCTAAAACGCTTGCCTTGCGGAAATCCCGCAACCTTCAGCGCATCCTGGTTCACGGGAGCTGCGCAGGAAACCTGCGAAGAAGAATCTGTCAAAGTCGCGCAACTCCCAAGGGAAGCTGCGGGAGTGGAGACTAAGAACGAAGAAGCAAGCAGGGACGCCATGGCGGAGAGGCGGAGCTTCAGGAATGCCTTGTTCAAGTTGAGATGGTTCAGCGGGAGAGAGGTGCGGGAGGTGGTGGCGTAGAGTCGGTTGGGAGGTGGCCAAACAGGGAGAGAGCGAGAGAGCAGCGAAAGCAACGGTGCCGATGGTCGTGTGATTGGTGGATAGAGGGATCGCCACGTGGCACATATATCCTCGTCATTATCAGTTTGCGAGAACGAAAACACGAAGATTGAAATTCGGGAAAGTCTATCCCAGCTCCCGACTTTCAGTTTTTTCTCATATTTAGCCCTATGTTTACTCAAAAAGCACCACTTTTCTTTATTTCTCTCACGCGAGGCCCAAAGTATGTTCAAAACTGGTCCTGCGGGGCGAAGTTTTCGACACGTGTTCTTTTGTTACCAGCTGACGCACTTCCACTCTGAACTAACCGTTTGTCAGGGCAATTTTCGCGCCGGAAAAGTTTTTACGGGACAAAAAAACATAAAACCCCTAAAGGACCATTACACATTTTCGGGAGGGAGCAACCCTAAACACGGGACCTGCTAGGTGTTTAGGGTTGATCCCTCCCGCGAATGTGTCCTGGTTCTCTAGGGGTTTTATTTTTTTTGCCCCCCTCCAAATTTTCCATGCGTGGAAGTTCGTCAGATGGTGTAACAAGAGGACACGTGTCGAAAAAATCGCCCCGCAGGACCACTTTTGAACATACTTTGGGCCTCGCGTGAGAGAAATTCTAGAAAGTGGTGCTTTTTGAGTAAACCTAGGGCTGAATATGAGAGAAATCTGAAAGTCAGGAGCGGGGATATACTTTCCCTTGAAATTCATCAGCTGGTTACAATTGGCTCTGTAGGGGTTATAAACTTCTGCCATCACCGTTTCACTGCCGAAGCCAACTGGTTTGCGTATGATAAGACGGAACTACTGCTTATCAGGATATTTACGTTTAATGTCGCTTTGTTAGGCTCTAAGCCTGTGGTCGCTAATGACGCCAATGCTATCAAGCAGCTAGAAAGAACCTTACAGTAAAGCAGAATTGTCGGCGAATATTCATATAAGAGGAAAAATGTTCTGATATTTCTTTGATTTACAAGAACAATGGTGAGATCGCCTAGTTCACCTGGGCGTACCAGATGCCCTGGATCTTCACTTCCTTGGGAACCTTGGCACCCATATCAGTGTCAGAGGGCTGCACGCTGGTGAACACTCCGCCAATCTCGCCAGTCTCAACGTTCGACTTGGCCACGCTGAAGGTGATGTTGCCGCTCAAGGACTTGTACGACTTCTCGTTCTCCTTCCTCAGCTTCTCGTTGTCACCGAAGCCACCAGCAGGGAGGGCAACGGCAGAGTCGTACCCTTGGGCACCACCACGGCCCTTGGGGTCAAGGAACGTGGCACCGCGGTAGGACGGCACCAGGAAGGACCCGCCGAAGCTGTCGGGCGTGCCAGAGGCAACCAGCTCCTTAATGGTGAAGAGGAACGGCACCCTCTCGCCACCGGACAGCTGGACGGTGACAGCGGCGTAGTCAATGCCGTCAACCTCGGTGAACTTGATCTTGTCGCCGGAGACCTCAAGGGGACCCTCAATCTCGTCCAGAGTGTATGTGAGGCGGGTCATGAGCTTGGTCTTCTGGAAATCCTCGCCCTGGCCCTTGAACTGGGACTCGGCCTTCACGGTGAAGGAGGTGGGCTCCAGGCACATCTTGGTGACCTGGTACTTGCCGGACTTGAAGGCGAAGCCATCAACACCGCCAGCGATGATGGGGCACTGGTTGGCGATGCCGCTGCCCTTCACCTCAGAGTAGGTAAGGCTCTGGAGCTCCTCGAAGGTCAGCCTGGGGATCTCAGCCTGGGCAGCCTGTTTAAACATAAACGCGAAATTTTACGTCAGGAATTGCGTTCCAAAGAATAAACAGATCTACAGAAGAGTAAGGACAGTAACACTAACCGACGCAAGCAGGGCGGTCGAGGCGAGAGCAAGAGCGGCGGTCTTGCCGGCATCAGCAGCCTTCTGCACGAAGCCGCGGACGTTCTCCTCCAGGGAGCAGGACACCTTGGAGGAGGCAGACTTCAGGCCGAAAGCCTGAGACACGGGAGCAGCCTTCAGGGAGGCAGCATTGACCTTAGGCTGCACAAGGGACGCGGCCTTGAGGCTGGCGGAGACGGTGGTGGCAGCCATGGTTGCGGGATGCTAGGAAGACACCTGCAAACCAAGAATGCACCAAAGAAAATCGGTCTCAACGGAGTGGGAGGCAACCAGAGTAGATCCCTAGGAGAAACGAAAGAGGTGGTCTCCCAACGGGGGGAGGAATTGGATGGGCGAAACTGCATTATCCACGAACAGATGTCGCCACGATCGTCAGAACCAATGTGATGACGCCACGATGGCAGTCGGTTCGTTTCTCGCCACCAGGTTTAGCACGCTGATTTCCTCGATGGTCGCACGGGTAGTGGCTGGGTGTGCTGGTGCGGTAACTTTCGCCCATGCGTTTCGCGTGTGGATTCGAAACCCTGTCTGCGTACGCTCTTTACGCGTCTCGATATTGAAATTGTATCCGAATTCGATTCTTCTCCAAACAATTGTTTCCGGTGTACTTCACGCGACCTCAAAATTGACCAACCGGAAGTGAGGGAGGAACTGCCTGGCGCGGCTGGTTCATAGCAAACCATCTCCTCCGCTACAGAACACACGGATCAAATGCTGATTCCTACTAAGTACGCCGTCTATACGCCACTACGTTTGAGGGTATCTTGTCAGTTGCTTACCCGTCTGGGTTATCTTTTTCCTGTCCAGAATTCACGGCAGTCGCGCGCAGCTCAGTGAATCTCTCCAATTCGATAGGCGTTCTTTCTGTTTCCCTTGTTCCATTGGTCAACCCTGATTGCTGCCGCATAGTCAGCTTTAGTATCCGCGTATGCGGAAAAAATGCCGTCTGCCTCCCCAACGGTGCAGGACTCCCCGCATGGCAGCTTCAGGCAAGCGGACATGCGCGGAGCGGGCATGGGCCGCGGGGGGAACATGGGGGGCATGGGAGGGATGGGGATGCGCGGGCCAGGCATGCGGGACATGGGCATGCGGGGGGCGGGCGTGCGGGAGGGGCCGGGCGTCGTACGCGATACGGGAATGAGTGAGCTCGCGCTCCGATCCATGGCGATGCGCGACCCGGGCATGCGCGGCGGTCGAGGCCCCGCGGCGTACGGCGGCGCGTACGGCGCATATGCCGGAGGCGCGGGGCCGCGGCGGGAATGGGGCGCGCAAGAGCAGCGGCGGTGGGGGGCTGGTGGGGGGTACGTCTCGGGAATACCGGCGACGGGAGTAGCGCCGTACGACAGCCCACCCGAGACGACGTACGTGGAGATGGAGGACGATCCGACGGCCCACGACTCGCCGCCGTCGTATCACAGAGCGAGCGACGTGAATCCGCACATCGCCATGCTGAGGCGGCGCCGCGCCATGTACAGCAGCAGCAGATCGCACTACCTGTCGGCGCTCATCAAGCAGAACCTTCCCTATATAGTCATCGCGGTGCTGCTCATTCTTTTACTTATTCAAAACCGGCGGCAACAGCTTGCGCCAGCCTCGAATGGGGGGACTGGCGCAGCAGGTGGGGCGGGCGCGGGAGGGGGAGGCGCAGGGTCAGGGGCTAAGTCGGCAGCGGGAGAGAAAGCGGAAGCAGGGAAGGGGGCCGGGGGGCAAGGGGGGCCGGGGCAAGCGCAGTCAGTGCCAGCGCCGGCCAAAATTCCAGTGGACCCGCGGGTGCTGCAGCAGCAAGGGGGCGCGCAGCCGCAGCAGCAGCAAGTTCAAGCTGTAGGCGCGGCGGGAGGGGGACTGACGGCGGGGGCAGCGGGAGGGGGACTGACGGCGGGGGCAGCCGGGGGGGGTCGGGCAGGGGCGTCAGGCAGAGGCATGGCGGCCACAGCAGGGGGAACAGGCGCAGCAGGGGCCGCAGGGGGGGGAGCGGGGACCACTGCAGGGGCGGCGGGAGCAGCATCGGGGGGAGACACCAGCACATCTAGCCACTTCGACCCGCAATCCGACCTGAGTGACACGGAGAAGCGGCGCGAACTGGTGAAGGCGATTCTGGAGGACCCGAACTCGAGAATAGCCAAGGAGGTGACGCGCAACAACGTGTTCCGCGAGCACATGCCCACGTTTGGGTTCGTGCAGTTCGCGAGTTACCGCATGAGCGAAAGCAAGTTCGCTGTGGTGGGGCTGGCGTCCCGCGTGCTCAAGACGTCGCGGGAACTGGGCAGGTGCCTGTGGAAGGAGAAGCACGGCGGCCACAGGGTCACGGGGCAGCTCGTGGGTGAGTAGCGTGGGGAGAGGGATGAGGGGGAGGGTGACGTAGGACAGCGGAGAAGGACGGTAGGTAGCTGGTGGGTGGGCTGGAAGGAGTGGGAGATGGGGGAGATGGGTGAGATGGATGGTATGGGGGAAGATGGTGAGTGGGATGGGGTTGAGAGGGAGATCGCAGTGGAAGTAAGAGGGAGTGGGTGTGGATGGAGTGAAAGTGACTTGCGAACCTCTTCCCTTCCCCCTCTTCAAACCCCATCTTTCCTCACCTTCACCCCCTCACCCCCACCTCCTTCTCGTCTTTTTCACCCCCTCACTCCCACCTCTCTCGTCTTTTTCCCCACATCTCCTCCCCCTCACCTCAACATTGAACAGCCTACTACCCAGGGGACGACCACAACAAGCGGTACGAAGCAGTGGTGCTGGTGTGCGAACTAGAAGAGTCTACAGCACAAGACTTCGGCGGAATCCTTGTGGTAACCGTGGACAAAGAAGACATTGTCGCATACATAGAGGACCAGGGCCAGTACCCCTCCGCCAACCCCGCCCCGCCCTACCCCCACCGTCTCACCTACTGCTCGCCGCCGCTCGCCACGAAGCTCATCCCGATGCGCATCTACGAGTGGATAGAGTACCACCTGCACGTGGGGGTGGACCGCGTCGTGCTGTACGATGCAGGCGCGCTGGACCCCGAGATCATGGCGCTCATAGAGGGCTTTGTGGAGGGCGGATACGTGCAGATCGTGGACATGCGGCGCGTGGAGCAGTTTGACATCTGGGAGTCTGGGAGGTTGCTCGCGATGAATGATTGTGTGCACCAGCACGCGTTCACCTCCCAGTGGGTGTTCTTCGCCGAGATGAGCGAGTACTTCTCGTCCAGGTCCGGGGAGGATATGGCGGCCGTGCTGAGTAGGTTTGAGGGGCGGCCGTACGTGTCGTTTGGCAGCCGATGGTGGTCGCTGGAGAAGTGCGTTCAGGTGGAGGGGGCAGGGGGAGGGGCGGGGGGAGGGGTAGGGAGGGGTGCGGGAGGGAGGAGCTTGCTGGCTGTGGCGGGCGGGGGCGGTGGAGGAGGGTCGGCGTTAAGGTCGGTGGGTAATAGCACGGGAGCTGGTGCGGGTGCAGGTGGTGATGCTGCGCGCACAGCTGGAACCACAGGTGCTGGTGCTACTGCTGGTGCTGCCGGCGGTGGTGGTGCTGCAACTGCTGGGACTGCAGGTGCTGCTGGTGGTACTGGTGGTGGTACTGCGGGTGCTGCAGGGGGTGGTGGTGGTGGTGTTGGTGCATCTGGTGGTGGAGCCGGTGCTGCTGCTGGTATGGGTACAGCCGGTGCGGCTGGCGCCACTGCTGCCGCTACAGCCACCACCACCATCACCACAGCCACAGCAGCAGTGACCACAGCCGAGCCGCCCCCAGCAGCCTCACCGGTGTGGGCAGTGGAGCGCATGCGCTTCCACTGGCCGCAGCTGTTCTGCACCAACAAGGACGAGTACCCGCGCGCCGAGATGTGCCTGGGGGAATTCGGCTACCGCCGAGTCGCCGTGGATCCAAGACAAGTCATGACCGTCCTGGTTCACCGCACCAGCGTGCCCGAGATGGGCGGCGACGACTTGGACGCTAGTGAGGCGCGGTTCAACCGGTACCCACTGCTGACGGAGGAGACGAGGAAGGCGTGCCAGAGAGAGGTTCGGCCAGGGGAGGTGGTGGAGTGGTGGGTAAGGGACGCTGAGGTGGCGGAGATTGCGGAGAAGGCGCGGAAGAGCCCTAAGGGGCGGCCGCTGGTCTCGTCTGTGTTGTCTTTTGCTCGAAGATGACAGGCAGAGGGGGTGTAAAGGTGGCTCAAGGTTGCTGGGAGCATAGGTGGGTGGGAGGTTGAGTCGAGGAGGCATGGGGCAGGAGGGTTTTGTATGGTGGGCTTGGGAGTTTGGTGTGTGGATGACTGGGTGGATGAGCAAGTGAGTTGTGGCCTCCCAGGGTCCTGCTCTTAGGGAGGCTGCGAACCCGCCAGCCCTGTTTTTATAATTCATAGCTTAATACTTTGTAATGACAGGTCGATTGCAAGTTCGAGCTCATAACAAGCCCCTTGTGTATGACTCCCTATGATCAGCAAGTCCATGAGAACGTGGACGGTGGACCGTCCTGGATGAAATCTAGTATTTGTATTTGAACATGGGCCACTTGAATATGCAATAAAATTCAGGTTGTTGAATGCTTTTCCCTACGCCTATAGGGATTCACGTGCTTTCTAGGCACTTGGCGGCAAAACCGGCCGAAATCGTGGGCGCCGAACTTTTCTTCGCGCAAGAACCAAGCCGAAAAGGCTCTAGTATGTGTATTTGAACATGGGCCACTCGAATATGCAATAAAATTCAGGTTGTTGAATGCTTTTCCCTATGCCTATAGGGATTCTTGCACTTTCTAGGCACTTGGCGGCAGAACCGGCCGAAATCGTAGGCGCCGAACTTTTCTTCGCGCAAGAACCAAGCTGAAAAGGCTCTAGTATGTGTATTTGAACATGGGCCACTGGAATATGCAATACAATTCAGGTTGTTGAATGCTTTTCCCTACACCTATAGGGATTCACGCGCTTTCTAGGCACTTGGCGGCAGAACCGGCCGAAATTTCGGGCGCCGAACTTTTCTTCGCGCAAGAACCAAGCCGAAAAGGCTCTAGTATGTGTATTTGAATATTTGCCACTGGAATATGCAATAAAATTCAGGTTGTTGAATGCTTTTCTCTACGCCTATAGGGATTCACGCGCTTTCTAGGCACTTGGCGGCAAAAACGGCCGAAATCGTGGGCGCCGAACTTTTCTTCGCGCAAGAATCAAGCCGAAAAGGCTCTAGTATGTGTATTTGAACATGGGCCACTGGAATATGCAATAAAATTCAGGTTGTTGAATGCTTTTCCCTATGCCTATAGGGATTCACGCGCTTTCTAGGCACTTGGCGGCAGAAACGGCCGAAATCGTAAGCGCCGAACTTTTCTTTGCGCAAGAACCAAGCTGAAAAGGCTCTAGTATGTGTATTTGAACATGGGCCACTCGAATATGCAATACAATTCAGGTTGTTGAATGCTTTTCCCTACGCCTATAGGGATTCACGCGCTTTCTAGGCACTTGGCGGCAAAAACGGCCGAAATCGTGGGCGCCGAACTTTTCTTCGCGCAAGACCGAGCCGAAAAGGCTCTAGTATGAGTTTTTAATTATGGGCCACTCGAATATGCAATAAAATTCAGGTTGTTGAATGCTTTTCCCTACGCCTATAGGGATTCACGCGCTTTCTAGGCACTTGGCAGCAAAAACGGCCGAAATCGTGGGCGCCGAACTTTTCTTCGCGCAAGAACCGAGCCGAAAAGGCTCTAGTATGTGTATTTGAACATGGGCCACTCGAATATGCAATAAAGTTCAGGTTGTTGAATGCTTTTTCCTACGCCTATAGGGATTCACGCGCTTTCTAGGCACTTGGCGGCAAAAACGGCCGAAATCGTGGGCGCCGAACTTTTCTTCGCGCAAGAACCAAGCCGAAAAGGCTCTAGTATGTGTATTTGAATATGGGCCACTCGAATATGCAATAAAATTCAGGTTGTTGAATGCTTTTCTCTACGCCTATAGGGATTCACGCGCTTTCTAGGCACTTGGCGGCAAAAACGGCCGAAATTGTAGGCGCCGAACTTTTCTTCGTGCAAGAACCAAGCCGAAAAGGCTCTAGTATGTGTATTTGAACATGGGCCACTCGAATATGCAATAAAATGAAGGTTGTTGAATGCTTTTCCCTACGCCTATAGGGATTCACGCGCTTTCTAGGCACTTGGCGGCAAAACAGGCCGAAATCGTGGGCGCCGAACTTTTCTTCGCGCAAGAACCAAGCCGAAAAGGCTCTAGTATGTGTATTTGAACATGGGCCACTCGAAATTCAGGTTGTTGAATGTTTTTCCCTACGCCTATAGGGATTCACGCGCTTTTTAGGCACTTGGCGGCAAAATCGGCCGAAATCGTAAGCGCCGAACTTTTCTTCACGCAAGAACCAAGCTGAAAAGGCTCTAGTATGTGTATTTGAACATGGGCCACTCGAATATGCGATAAATCTCAAGTCGATGAATGCTTTTCCCTACGCCTATAGGGATTCACGCGCTTTCTAGGCACTTGGCACCGAAATCGTGGGCGCCGAACTTTTCTTCGCGCAAGAACCAAGCCGAAAAGGCTCTAGTATGTGTATTTGAATATGGGCCACTCGAATATGCAATAAAATTCAGGTTGTTGAATGCTTTTCTCTACGCCTATAGGGATTCACGCGCTTTCTAGGCACTTGGCGGCAAAAACGGCCGAAATCGTGGGCGCCGAACTTTTCTTCGTGCAAGAACCAAGCCGAAAAGGCTCTAGTATGTGTATTTGAACATGGGCCACTCGAATATGCAATAAAATTCAGGTTGTTGAATGCTTTTCCCTACGCCTATAGGGATTCACGCGCTTTCTAGGCACTTGGCGGCAAAACAGGCCGAAATCGTGGGCGCCGAACTTTTCTTCGCGCAAGAACCAAGCCGAAAAGGCTCTAGTATGTGTATTTGAACATGGGCTACTCGAATATGCAATGAAATTCAGGTTGTTGAATGCTTTTCTCTACGCCTATAGGGATTCACGCGCTTTTTGGGCAGTTGGAGGCAAAATCGACCGAAATCGTAAGCGCCGAACTT
This sequence comes from Closterium sp. Yama58-4, assembly GCA_947470075.1. NCBI lineage: Eukaryota > Viridiplantae > Streptophyta > Zygnematophyceae > Desmidiales > Closteriaceae > Closterium > Closterium sp. Yama58-4. The sequence goes on from CANIUD010000314.1 coordinate 66,145, forward strand.
TTCTTCGCGCAAGAACCAAGCCGAAAAGGCTCTAGTATGTGTATTTGAACATGGAACACTGGAATATGCAATACAATTCAGGTTGTTGAATGCTTTTCCCTACGCCTATAGGGATTTACGCGCTTTCTAGGCACTTGGCGGCAAAAAACGGCCGAAATCGTAAGCGCCGAACTTTTCTTTGCGCAAGAACCAAGCTAAAAAGGCTCTAGTATGTGTATTTGAACATGGGCCACTCGAATATGCAATGAAATTCAGGTTGTTGAATGCTTTTCTCTACGCCTATAGGGATTCACGCGCTTTTTGGGCAGTTGGAGGCAAAATCGACCGAAATCGTGGGCGCCGAACTTTTCTTCGCGCACGAACCAAGCCGAAAAGGCTCTAGTATGTGTATTTGAACATGGACCACTCGAATATGCAATACAATTCAGGTTGTTGAATGCTTTTCCCTACGCCTATAGGGATTTACGCGCTTTCTAGGCACTTGGCGGCAAAAACGGCCAAAATCGTAAGCGCCGAACTTTTCTTTGCGCAAGAACCAAGCTAAAAAGGCTCTAGTATGTGTATTTGAACATGGGCCACTCGAATATGCAATGAAATTCAGGTTGTTGAATGCTTTTCTCTACGCCTATAGGGATTCACGCGCTTTTTAGGCACTTGGCGGCAAAATCGGCCGAAATCGTAAGCGCCGAACTTTTCTTCGCGCACGAACCAAGCCGAAAAGGCTCTAGTATGTGTATTTGAACATGGACCACTCGAATATGCAATACAATTCAGGTTGTTGAATGCTTTTCCCTACGCCTATAGGGATTTACGCGCTTTCTAGGCACTTGGCGGCAAAAACGGCCGAAATCGTAAGCGCCGAACTTTTCTTTGCGCAAGAACCAAGCTAAAAAGGCTCTAGTATGTGTATTTGAACATGGGCCACTCGAATATGCAATAAAATTCAGGTTGTTGAATGCTTTTCCCTACGCCTATAGGGATTCACGCGCTTTCTAGGCACTTGGCTGCAAAAACGGCCGAAATCGTAAGCGCCGAACTTTTCTTCACGCAAGAACCAAGCTGAAAAGGCTCTAGTATGTGTATTTGAACATGGGCCACTCGAATATGCAATAAAACTCAAGTCGTTGAATGCTTTTCCCTACGCCTAAAGGGATTCACGCGCTTTCTAAGCACTAGGCGGCTAAAACGGCCGAAATCGTGGGCGCCGAACTTTTCTTCGCGCAAGAACCAAGCTAAAAATGCTCTAGTATGTGTATTTGAACATGGGCTACTCGAATATGCAATAAAATTCATGTTGTTGAATGCTTTTCCCTACGCCTATAAAGATTAACGCACTTTCTAGGCACTTGGTGGCAAAAACGGCCGAAATCGTAGACGCCGAACTTTTCTTCGCGCAAGAATCAAGCTGAAAAGGATCTAGTATGTGTATTCAAACATGGGCCACTCGAATATGCAATAACATTCAGGTTCTTGGATGCTTTTTCCTACGCCTATAGGGATTCAAGCGCTTTCTAGGCACTTGGTGGCAAAAACGGCCGAAATCGTGGGCGCCGAACTTTTTTTCGCGCAAGAACCAAGCCGAAAAGGCTGTAGTATGTGTATTTGAACATGGGCCACTCGAATATGCAATGAAATTCAGGTTGTTGAATGGTTTTCCCTACGCCTATAGGGATTCACGCACTTTCTAGGCACTTGGCTGCAAAAACGGCCGAAATCGTGGGCGCCGAACTTTTCTTCGCGCAAGAACCAAGTTGAAAATGCTCTAGTATGTGTATTTGAACATGGACCACTCGAATATGCAATAAAATTCAGGTTGTTGAATGCTTTTCCATACGCTTATAAGGATTCACGCGCTTTCTAGGCACTTGGCGGCAAAAACGGCCGAAATCGTAAGCGCCGAACTTTTCTTCGCGCAAGAACCAAGCTGAAAAGGCTCTAGTATGTGTATTTGAACATGGGCCACTGGAATATGCAATAAAATTCAGGTTGTTGAATGCTTTTCCCTACGCCTATAGGGATTCACACGCTTTCTAGGCACTTGGCGGCAAAAACGGCCGAAATCGTAAGCGCCGAACTTTTCTTCGCGCAAGAACCAAGCTGAAAAGGCTCTAGTATGTGTATTTAAACATGGGCAGGGTGATGGGAGAATGGGGCAGGGTGATGGAAAGCGGGAGAATGGGTCGGGGTGATGGAAAGCGGGAGAATGGGGCAAGGTGATGGAAAGCTGGAGAATGGGGCGGGGTGATGGAAAGCGGGAGAATGGGGCGGGGTGATGGAAAGCAGGAGAATGGGGCGGGGTGATGGAAAGCGGGAGAATGGGGCGGGGTGATGGAAAGCGGGAGAATCAAGCGGGGTGATGGAAAGCGGGAGAATGGGGCAGGGTGATGGAAAGCGGGAGAATGGGGCGGGGTGATGGAAAGCGGGAGAATGGGGCGGGGTGATGGAAAGCGGGAGAATGGGGCGGGGTGATGGAAAGCAGGAGAATGGGGCGGGGTGATGGAAAGCGGGAGAATGGGGCGGGGTGATGGAAAGCGGGAGAATGGGGCGGGGTGATGGAAAGCAGGAGAATGGGGCGGGGTGATGGAAAGCGGGAGAATGGGGCGGGGTGATGGAAAGCGGGAGAATGGGGCGGGTGATGGAAAGCGGGAGAATGGGGCGGGGTGATGGAAAGCGGGAGAATGGGGCGGGGTGATGGAAAGCGGGAGAATGGGGCGGGGTGATGGAAAGCGGGAGAATGGGGCGGGGTGATGGAAAGCGGGAGAATGGGGCGGGGTGATGGAAGGCGGGAGAATGGGGCGGGGTGATGGAAAGCGGGAGAATGGGGCGGGGTGATGGAAAGCGGGAGAATGGGGCGGGGTGATGGAAAGCGGGAGAATGGGGCGGGGTGATGGAAAGCGGGAGAATGGGGCGGGGTGATGGAAAGCGGGAGAATGGGGCGGGGTGATGGAAAGCGGGAGAATGGGGCGGGGTGATGGAAAGCGGGAGAATGGGGCGGGTATTGGTGCAACCCTACGGTTTGCACTCGGCTTGTTGTCCGTGTGCGTGTGCGTGCATGCGTGTGTGCATGGAGTGGTATGAGTGCATGAAATAAATATATATTTCATGCTTATAATGGTGTGTGAATGATGGGTCATGATGTCAAGTGTGTGTGTCGAGTCAATAGCGAGTTATCGCTAGTCGCGTGTAACGCGGTCATTTTGTGTGTCCCGCGCGGTTTCTATTTTGTCGTGCGCGGTTTCTATTTTGTCACTTGTCGAACGTTCGGCGTGTCGCAGGTGTGTGCAGCAGACCCATCAAGAACTCAAGGATGAGTTTTGTGATGAAGAACCCGAGCCTTGGTTCAAGCTTCAAGTGTTTTCGAAGCTCGCCAAAAGGCTACACCTCAAGATATTGAAGATTGTTACATTACAAAGTGTAGTGTAACATTTCAGTTGGTGTAGGCCCTTGTGAAGGGTAGTTTCGAGACCCTTCTTGGTTGGGGACAGTGTGGCACTGTTCCCCATCACTGTACCTCGGCTCTTGGGGTTTGTAGGAGCTGGGAGTCCTTCCCAACTCGTAACTCTTCCTAGTTGTTCGTAATTGTGTTTCTAAGACTATGTTGCTGCCATAGTGCCGTTCGTTCAAACCGACGCTGTGTCGTCAATTCTTGATGAAATCGTGCGATCTAAATTGCCTAGTGTAGGCGACGTTAAGGCGCTCCAGATCCAAGTTGAATGAGGTCGATTGGAGCTGTGACCAGATCGCTATGAACGTTTAAATCCGCTATACAGAAATCTGACTGCGCACTCTATCTTTGGCTCTAGGCACATTGAAGCCTATTGAAGCCTATTGTGACTATAACAGCGGGGTGATGGAAAGCGGGAGAATGGGGCGGGGTGATGGAAAGCGGGAGAATGGGGCGGGGTGATGGAAAGCGGGAGAATGGGGCGGGGTGATGGAAAGCGGGAGAATGGGGCGGGGTGATGGAAAGCGGGAGAATGGGGCGGGGTGATGGAAAGCGGGAGAATGGGGCGGGGTGATGGAAAGCGGGAGATAGGGCAGGGTGATGGAAAGCGGGAGAATGGGGCGGGGTGATGGAAAGCGGGAGAATGGGGCGGGGTGATGGAAAGCGGGAGAATGGGGCGAGGTGATGGAAAGCGGGAGAATGGGGCAGGGTGATGGAAAGCGGGAGAATGGGGCGGGGTGATGGAAAGCGGGAGAATGGGGCGCGGTGATGGAAAGCGGGAGAATGGGGCGAGGTGATGGAAAGCGGGAGAATGGGACGGGGTGATGGAAAGCGGGAGAATGGGGCGGGGTGATGGAAAGCGGGAGAATGGGGCGGGGTGATGGAAAGCGGGAGAATGGGGCGGGGTGATGGAAAGCGGGAGAATGGGGCGGGGTGATGGAAAGCGGGAGAATGGGGCGGGGTGATGGAAAGCGGGAGAATGGGGCGGGGTGATGGAAAGCGGGAGAATGGGGCGAGGTGATGGAAAGCGGGAGAATGGGGCGGGGTGATGGAAAGAGGGAGAATGGGGCGGGGTGATGGAAAGCGGGAGAATGGGGCGGGGTGATGGAAAGCGAGAGAATGGGGCGGGGTGATGGAAAGCGGGAGAATGGGGCGGGGTGATGGAAAGCGGGAGAATGGGGCGGGGTGATGGAAAGCGGGAGAATGGGACGGGGTGATGGAAAGCGGGAGAATGGGGCGGGGTGATGGAAAGCGGGAGAATGGGGCGGGGTGATGGAAGGCGGGAGAATGGGGCGGGGTGATGGAAAGCGGGAGAATGGGGCGGGGTGATGGAAAGAGGGAGAATGGGGCGGGGTGATGGAAAGAGGGAGAATGGGGCGGGGTGATGGAAAGCGGGAGAATGGGGCGGGGTGATGGAAAGCGGGAGAATGGGGCGGGGTGATGGAAAGCGGGAGAATGGGGCGGGGTGATGGAAAGCGGGAGAATGGGGCGGGGTGATGGAAAGCGGGAGAATGGGGCGGGGTGATGGAAAGCGGGAGAATGGGGCGGGGTGATGGAAAACGGGAGAATGGGCCGGGGTGATGGAAAGCGGGAGAATGGGGCAGGGTGATGGAAAGCGGGAGAATGGGGCGGGGTGATGGAAAGCGGGAGAATGGGGCGGGGTGATGGAAAGCGGGAGAATGGGGCGGGGTGATGGAAAGCGGGAGAACGGGGCGGGGTGATGGAAAGCGGGAGAACGGGGCGGGGTGATGGAAAGCGGGAGAATGGGGCGGGGTGATGGAAAGCGGGAGAATGGGGCGGGGTGATGGAAAGCGGGAGTATGGGGCGGGGTGATGGAAAGCGGGAGAATGGGGCAGGGTGATGGAAAGAGGGAGAATGGGGCGGGGTGATGGAAAGAGGGAGAATGGGGCGGGGTGATGGAAAGCGGGAAAATGGGGCGGGGTGATGGAAAGAGGGAGAATGGGGCGGGGTGATGGAAAGCGGGAGAATGGGGCGGGGTGATGGAAAGCGGGAGAATGGGGCGGGGTGATGGGAAAATGGGGCGGGGTGATGGAAAGCGGGAGAATCAAGCGGGGTGATGGAAAGCGGGGGAATGGGGCGGGTGATGGAAAGCGGGAGAATGGGGCGGGGTGATGGAAAGCAGGAGAATGGGGCGGGGTGATGGAAAGCGGGAAAATGGGGCGGGGTGATGGAAAGCAGGAGAATGGGGCGGGGTGATGGAAAGCGGGAGAATGGGGCGGGGTGATGGAAAGCGGGAGTATGGGGCGGGGTGATGGAAAGCGGGAGAATGGGGCGGGGTGATGGAAAGCGGGAGAATGGGGCGGGGTGATGGAAAGCGGGAGAACGGGGCGGGGTGATGGAAAGAGGGAGAATGGGGCGGGGTGATGGAAAGCGGGAGAATGGGACGGGGTGATGGAAAGCGGGAGAATGGGGCAGGGTGATGGGAGAATGGGGCGGGTGATGGAAAGCGGGAGAATGGGGCAAGCGGGTTGATGGAAAGCGGGAGAATGGGGCAGGGTGATGGAAAGAGGGAGAATGGGGTGGGGTGATGGAAAGCGGGAGAATGGGGTGGGGTGATGGAAAGCGGGAGAATGGGGCGGGGTGATGGAAAGAGGGAGAATGGGGCGGGGTGATGGAAAGCGGGAGAATGGGGCGGGGTGATGGAAAGCAGGAGAATGGGGCGGGGTGATGGAAAGCGGGAGAATGGGGCGGGGTGATGGAAAGCGGGAGAATGGGGCGGGGTGATGGGAAAATGGGGCGGGGTGATGGTAAGCGGGAGAATCAAGCGGGGTGATGGAAAGCGGGAGAATGGGGCGGGGTGATGGAAAGCGGGAGAATGGGGCGGGGTGATGGAAAGCGGGAGAATGGGGCGGGTGATGGAAAGCGGGAGAATGGGGCGGGGTGATGGAAAGCGGGAGAATGGGGCGGGGTGATGGAAAGCGGGAGTATGGGGCGGGGTGATGGAAAGCAGGAGAATGGGGCGGGGTGATGGAAAGAGGGAGAATGGGGCAGGGTGATGGAAAGAGGGAGAATGGGGCGGGGTGATGGAAAGCGGGAAAATGGGGCGGGTGATGGAAAGCGGGAGAATGGGGCGGGGTGATGGAAAGCGGGAGAATGGGGCGGGGTGATGGAAAGCGGGAGTATGGGGCGGGGTGATGGAAAGCGGGAGAATGGGGCGGGGTGATGGAAAGAGGGAGAATGGGGCGGGGTGATGGAAAGCGGGAGAATGGGGCGGGTGATGGAAAGCGGGAGAATGGGGCGGGGTGATGGAAAGCGGGAGTATGGGGCGGGGTGATGGAAAGCGGAAGAATGGGGCGGGGTGATGGAAAGCGGGAGAATGGGGCGGGGTGATGGAAAGCGGGAGAATGGGCCGGGGTGATGGAAAGCGGGAGAATGGGGCGGGGTGATGGAAAGCGGGAGTATGGGGCGGGGTGATGGAAAGCGGAAGAATGGGGCGGGGTGATGGAAAGCGGGAGAATCGGGCGGGGTGATGGAAAGCGGGAGAATGGGGCGGGGTGATGGAAAGCGGGAGAATGGGGCGGGGTGATGGAAAGCGGGAGAATGGGGCGGGGTGATGGAAAGCGGGAGAATGGGGCGGGGTGATGGAAAGCGGGAGAATGGGGCGGGGTGATGGAAAGCGGGAGAATGGGGCGGGTGATGGAAAGCGGGAGAATGGGGCGGGTGATGGAAAGCGGGAGAATGGGGCGGGTGATGGAAAGCGGGAGAATGGGGCGGGGTGATGGAAAGAGGGAGAATGGGGCGGGGTGATGGAAAGCGGGAGAATGGGGCGGGGTGATGGAAAGCGGGAGAATGGGGCGGGGTGATGGAAAGCGGGAGAATGGGGCGGGGTGATGGAAAGCGGGAGAATGGGGCGGGGTGATGGAAAGCGGGAGAATGGGACGGGGTGATGGAAAGCGGGAGAATGGGGCGGGGTGATGGAAAGCGGGAGAATGGGGCGGGGTGATGGAAGGCGGGAGAATGGGGCGGGGTGATGGAAAGCGGGAGAATGGGGCGGGGTGATGGAAAGAGGGAGAATGGGGCGGGGTGATGGAAAGAGGGAGAATGGGGCGGGGTGATGGAAAGCGGGAGAATGGGGCGGGGTGATGGAAAGCGGGAGAATGGGGCGGGGTGATGGAAAGCGGGAGAATGGGGCGGGGTGATGGAAAGCGGGAGAATGGGGCGGGGTGATGGAAAGCGGGAGAATGGGGCGGGGTGATGGAAAGCGGGAGAATGGGGCGGGGTGATGGAAAACGGGAGAATGGGGCGGGGTGATGGAAAGCGGGAGAATGGGGCGGGGTGATGGAAAGCGGGAGAATGGGGCAGGGTGATGGAAAGCGGGAGAATGGGGCGGGGTGATGGAAAGCGGGAGAATGGGGCGGGGTGATGGAAAGCGGGAGAATGGGGCGGGGTGATGGAAAGCGGGAGAACGGGGCGGGGTGATGGAAAGCGGGAGAACGGGGCGGGGTGATGGAAAGCGGGAGAATGGGGCGGGGTGATGGAAAGCGGGAGAATGGGGCGGGGTGATGGAAAGCGGGAGTATGGGGCGGGGTGATGGAAAGCGGGAGAATGGGGCAGGGTGATGGAAAGAGGGAGAATGGGGCGGGGTGATGGAAAGAGGGAGAATGGGGCGGGGTGATGGAAAGCGGGAAAATGGGGCGGGGTGATGGAAAGAGGGAGAATGGGGCGGGGTGATGGAAAGCGGGAGAATGGGGCGGGGTGATGGAAAGCGGGAGAATGGGGCGGGGTGATGGGAAAATGGGGCGGGGTGATGGAAAGCGGGAGAATCAAGCGGGGTGATGGAAAGCGGGGGAATGGGGCGGGGTGATGGAAAGCGGGAGAATGGGGCGGGGTGATGGAAAGCGGGAAAATGGGGCGGGGTGATGGAAAGCGGGAGAATGGGGCGGGGTGATGGAAAGCAGGAGAATGGGGCGGGGTGATGGAAAGCGGGAAAATGGGGCGGGGTGATGGAAAGCGGGAGAATGGGGCGGGGTGATGGAAAGCGGGAGAATGGGCCGGGGTGATGGAAAGCGGGAGAATGGGGCGGGGTGATGGAAAGCGGGAGAACGGGGCGGGGTGATGGAAAGCGGGAGAATGGGGCGGGGTGATGGAAAGCGGGAGAACGGGGCGGGGTGATGGAAAGAGGGAGAATGGGGTGGGGTGATGGAAAGCGGGAGAATGGGACGGGGTGATGGAAAGCGGGAGAATAGGGCGGGGTGATGGGAGAATGGGGCGGGTGATGGAAAGCGGGAGAATGGGGCAAGCGGGTTGATGGAAAGCGGGAGAATGGGGCAGGGTGATGGAAAGAGGGAGAATGGGGTGGGGTGATGGAAAGCGGGAGAATGGGGTGGGGTGATGGAAAGCGGGAGAATGGGGCGGGGTGATGGAAAGAGGGAGAATAGGGCGGGGTGATGGAAAGCGGGAGAATGGGGCGGGGTGATGGAAAGCAGGAAATGGGCGGGGTGATGGAAAGCGGGAGAATGGGGCGGGGTGATGGAAAGCGGGAGAATGGGGCGGGGTGATGGGAAAATGGGGCGGGGTGATGGAAAGCGGGAGAATCAAGCGGGGTGATGGAAAGCGGGAGAATGGGGCGGGGATGGAAAGCGGGAGAATGGGGCGGGGTGATGGAAAGCGGGAGAATGGGGCGGGTGATGGAAAGCGGGAGAATGGGGCGGGGTGATGGAAAGCGGGAGAATGGGGCGGGGTGATGGAAAGCGGGAGTATGGGGCGGGGTGATGGAAAGCAGGAGAATGGGGCGGGGTGATGGAAAGAGGGAGAATGGGGCAGGGTGATGGAAAGAGGGAGAATGGGGCGGGGTGATGGAAAGCGGGAAAATGGGGCGGGTGATGGAAAGCGGGAGAATGGGGCGGGGTGATGGAAAGCGGGAGAATGGGGCGGGGTGATGGAAAGCGGGAGTATGGGGCGGGGTGATGGAAAGCGGAAGAATGGGGCGGGGTGATGGAAAGCGGGAGAATGGGGCGGGGTGATGGAAAGCGGGAGAATGGGCCGGGGTGATGGAAAGCGGGAGAATGGGGCGGGGTGATGGAAAGCGGGAGTATGGGGCGGGGTGATGGAAAGCGGAAGAATGGGGCGGGGTGATGGAAAGCGGGAGAATCGGGCGGGGTGATGGAAAGCGGGAGAATGGGGCGGGGTGATGGAAAGCGGGAGAATGGGGCGGGGTGATGGAAAGCGGGAGAATGGGGCGGGGTGATGGAAAGCGGGAGAATGGGGCGGGGTGATGGAAAGCGGGAGAATGGGGCGGGGTGATGGAAAGCGGGAGAATGGGGCGGGTGATGGAAAGCGGGAGAATGGGGCGGGTGATGGAAAGCGGGAGAATGGGGCGGGTGATGGAAAGCGGGAGAATGGGGCGGGGTGATGGAAAGCTGGAGAATGGGGCGGGGTGATGGAAAGCGGGAGAATGGGGCGGGGTGATGGAAAGCGGGAGAATGGGGCGGGGTGATGGAAAGCGGGAGTATGGGGCGGGGTGATGGAAAGCGGAAGAATGGGGCGGGGTGATGGAAAGCGGGAGAATGGGGCGGGGTGATGGAAAGAGGGAGAATGGGGCGGGGTGATGGAAAGCAGGGAAATGGGCGGGTTGATGGAAAGAGGGAGAATGGGGCGGGGTGATGGAAAGCGGGAGAATGGGACGGGGTGATGGAAAGCGGGAGAATGGGGCGGGGTGATGGAAAGCGGGAGAATGGGGCGGGGTGATGGAAAGCGGGAGAATGGGGAGGGGTGATGGAAAGCGGGAGAATGGGGCGGGGTGATGGAAAGCGGGAGAATGGGGCGGGGTGATGGAAAGCGGGAGAATGGGGCGGGGTGATGGAAAGCGGGAGAATGGGGTGGGGTGATGGAAAGCGGGAGAATGGGGCGGGGTGATGGAAAGCGGGAGAATGGGGCGGGGTGATGGAAAGCGGGAGTATGGGGCGGGGTGATGGAATGCGGGAGAATGGGGCGGGGTGATGAAAAGCGGGAGAATGGGGCGGGGTGATGGAAAGAGGGAGAATGGGGCGGGGTGATGGAAAGCGGGAGAATGGGGCGGGGTGATGGAAAGCGGGAGAATGGGGCGGGGTGATGGAAAGCGGGAGAATGGGGCGGGGTGATGGAAAGAGGGAGAATGGGGCGGGTGTTGGAAAGAGGGAGAATGGGGCGGGGTGATGGAAAGCGGGAGAATGGGGCGGGTGATGGAAAGCGGGAGAATGGGGCGGGGTGATGGAAAGAGGGAGAATGGGGCGGGGTGATGGAAAGCGGGAGAATGGGGCGGGGTGATGGAAAGCGGGAGAATGGGGCGGGTGATGGAAAAGGGAGAATCAAGCGGGGTGATGGAAACAGGGAGAATCAAGCGGGGTGATGGAAAGAAAGAGAATGGGGCGGGGTGATGGAAAGCGGGAGAATGGGGCGGGGCGATGGAAAATGGGGCGGGGTGATGGAAAGCGGGAGAATGGGGCGGGGTGATGGAAAGCGGGAGAATGGGGCGGGGTGATGGAAAGCGGGAGTATGGGGCGGGGTGATGGAAAGCGGGAGAATGGGGCGGGGTGATGGAAAGAGGGAGAATGGGGCGGGGTGATGGAAAGAGGGAGAATGGGGCGGGGTGATGGAAAGCGGGAGAATGGGGCGGGGTGATGGAAAGCGGGAGAATGGGGCGGGGTGATGGAAAGCGGGAGAATGGGGCGGGGTGATGGAAAGCGGGAGTATGGGGCGGGGTGATGGAAAGCGGGAGAATGGGGCGGGGTGATGGAAAGAGGGAGAATGGGGCGGGGTGATGGAAAGCAGGAGAATGGGGCGGGGTATTGAAAGCGGGAGAATGGGGCGGGGTGATGGAAAGCGGGAGAATGGGGCGGGGTGATGGAAAGCGGGAGTATGGGGCGGGGTGATGGAAAGCGGGAGTATGGGGCGGGGTGATGGAAAGCGGGAGAATGGGGCGGGGTGATGGAAAGGGAGAATGGGGCGGGGTGATGGAAAGCGGGAGAATGGGGCGGGGTGATGGAAAGCGGGAGAATGGGGCGGGTGATGGAAAGCGAGAGCAATGGGGCGGGGTGATGGAAAGCGGAAGAATGGGGCGGGGTGATGGAAAGCGGGAGAATCGGGCGGGGTGATGGAATGCGGGAGAATGGGGCGGGGTGATGGAAAGCGGGAGAATGGGGCGGGGTGATGGAAAGCGGGAGAATGGGGCGGGGTGGTGGAAAGCGGGAGAATGGGGCGGGGTGATGGAAAGCGGGAGAATGGGGCGGGTGATGGAAAGCGGGAGAATGGGGCGGGTGATGGAAAGCGGGAGAATGGGGCGGGGTGATGGAAAGCGGGAGAATGGGGCGGGTGATGGAAAGCGGGAGAATGGGGCGGGGTGATGGAAAGCGGGAGAATGGGGCGGGTGATGGAAAGCGGGAGTATGGGGCGGGGTGATGGAAAGCGGGAGAATGGGGCGGGGTGATGGAAAGAGGGAGAATGGGGCGGGGTGATGGAAAGCAGGAGAATGGGGCGGGGTATTGAAAGCGGGAGAATGGGGCGGGGTGATGGAAAGCGGGAGAATGGGGCGGGGTGATGGAAAGCGGGAGTATGGGGCGGGGTGATGGAAAGCGGGAGTATGGGGCGGGGTGATGGAAAGCGGGAGAATGGGGCGGGGTGATGGAAGGAGGGAGAATGGGGCGGGTGATGGAAAGCGGGAGAATGGGGCGGGGTGATGGAAAGCGGGAGAATGGGGCGGGGTGATGGAAAGCGAGAGAATGGGGCGGGGTGATGGAAAGCGGAAGAATGGGGCGGGGTGATGGAAAGCGGGAGAATCGGGCGGGGTGATGGAATGCGGGAGAATGGGGCGGGGTGATGGAAAACGGGAGAATGGGGCGGGTGATGGAAAGCGGGAGAATGGGGCGGGGTGATGGAAAGCGGGAGTATGGGGCGGGGTGATGGAAAGCGGGAGAATGGGGCGGGGATGGAAAGCGGGAGAATGGGGCGGGGTGATGGAAAGCGGGAGAATGGGGCGGGGTGATGGAAAGAAGGAGAATGGGGCGGGGTGATGGAAAGCAGGAGAATGGGGCGGGGTGATGGAAAGAGGGAGAATGGGGCGGGGTGATGGAAAGCGGGAGAACGGGGCGGGGTGATAGAAAGCGGGAGAATGGGGCGGGGTGATAGAAAGCGGGAGAAACGGGGCGGGTGATGGAAAGCGGGAGAATGGGGCGGGGTGATGGAAAGCGGGAGAATGGGGCGGGGTGATGGAAAGGGAGAATGGGGCGGGGTGATGGAGAGCGGGAGAATGGGGCGGGGTGATGGAAAGAGGGAGAATTGGGGGGCGGGTGATGGAAAGAGGGAGAATGGGGCGGGGTGATGGAAGGCGGGAGAATGGGGCGGGGTGATGGAAAGCGGGAGAATGGGGCGGGGTGATGGAGAGCGGGAGAATGGGGCGGGGTGATGGAAAGAGGGAGAATTGGGCGGGGTGATGGAAAGCGGGAGAATGGGGCGGGGTGATGGAAAGCGGGAGAATGGGGCCGGGGTGATGGAAAGCGGGAGAATGGGGCGGGGTGATGGAAAGCGGGAGAATGGGGCGGGGTGATGGAAAGCGGGAGAATGGGGCGGGTGATGGAAAGCGGGAGAATGGGCCGGGGTGATGGAAAGCGGGAGAATGGGGCGGGGTGATGGAAAGAGGGAGAATGGGGCGGGTGATGGAAAGCGGGAGAATGGGGCGGGGTGATTGAAAAACGGGAGAATGGGGCGAGGTGATGGAAAGCGGGAGAATGGGGCGGGGTGATGGAAAGCGGGAGAATGGGGCAGGGTGATGGAAAGCGGGAGAATGGGGCGGGCTGATGGAAAGCGGGAGAATGGGGCGGGTGATGGAAAGAGGGAGAATGGGGCGGGGTGATGGAAAGCGGGAGAATGGGGCGGGGTGATGGAAAGCGGGAGAATGGGGCGGGTGATGGAAAGAGGGAGAATGGGGCGGGGTGATGGAAAGCGGGAGAATGGGGCGGGGTGATGGAAAGCGGGAGAATGGGGCGGGGTGATGGAAAGCGGGAGAATGGGGCGGGGTGATGGAAAGCGGGAGAATGGGGCGGGTGATGGAAAGCGGGAGAATGGGGAGGGGTGATGGAAAGCGGGAGAATGGGGCGGGGTGATGGAAAGCGGGAGAATGGGTGATGGAAAGAGGGAGAATGGGGCGGGGTGATGGAAAGAGGGAGAATGGGGCGGGTGATGGAAAGCGGGAGAAAGGGGCGGGGTGATGGAAAGCGGGAGAACGGGGCGGGGTGATGGAAAGCAGGAGAATGGGGCGGGGTGATGGAAAGCGGGAGAATGGGGCGGGGTGATGGAAAGCGGGAGAATGGGGCGGGGTGATGGAAAGCGGGAGAATGGGGCGGGGTCATGGAAAGCGGGAGAATGGGGCGGGGTGATGGAAAGCGGGAGAATGGGGCGGGGTGATGGAAAGCGGGAGAATGGGGCGGGGTGATGGAAAGCGGGAGAATGGGGCGGGGTGATGGAAAGCGGGAGAATGGGGCGGGTGATGGAAAGCGGGAGAATGGGGCGGGGTGATGAAAAGCGGGAGAATGGGGCGGGGTGATGGAAAGAGGGAGAATGGGGCGGGGTGATGGAAAGCAGGAGAATGGGGCGGGGTGATGGAAAGCGGGAGAAGCCACTCGAATATGCAATAAAATTCAAGCTGTTGAATGCTTTTCCCTACGCCTATAGGGATTCACGCGCTTTCTAGGCACTTGGCGGCAAAAACGGCCGAAATCGTGGGCGCCGAACTTTTCTTCTCGCAAGAACCAAGCCGAAAAGGCTCTAGTATGTGTATTTGAACATCGGCCTCTCGAATATGCAATAAAATTCAGGTTGTTGAATGCTTTTCCCTGCGCCTATAGGGATTCACGCGCTTTCTAGGCACTTGGCGGCAAAAACGGTCGAAATCGTAAGCGCCGAACTTTTCTTCGCGCAAGAACCAAGCCGAAAAGGCTCTAGTGTGTGTTTTTGAACATTAGCCACTCGAATATGGAATAACATTCAGGTTGTTCAATGCTTTACCATGTGCCTATAGGGATTCACGCTCTTTCTATGCACTTGACGGCAAAAACGGCCGAAATCGTGGGCGCCGAACTTTTCTTCGCACAAGAACCAAGCTGAAAAGGCTCTAGTATGTGTATTTGAATAAGGGCCAGTCGAATATGCAATAAAATTCAGGTTGTTGAATGCTTTTCCCTATGCCTATAGGGATTCACGCGCTTTCTAGGCACACGGCGACAAAAACGGCCGAAATCGTAGGCGCCGAACTTTTCTTCGCGCAAGAACCAAGCTGAAAAGGCTCTAGTATGTGTATTTAAACATGGGCCACTCGAATATGCAATAAAATTCAGGTTGTTGAATGCTTTTCCCTACGCCTATAGGGATTCACGCGCTTTCTAGGCACTTTGCGGCAAAAACGGCCGAAATCGTTAGCGCCTAACTTTTCTTCGCGCAAGAACCAAGCTGAAAATGCTCTAGTATGTGTATTTGAATACGGGCCACTCGAATATGCAATAAAATTCAGGTTGTTGAATGCTTTTCCCTACGCCTATAAGGATTCACGCGCTTTCTAGGCACTTGGCGGCAAAAACGGCCGAAATCGTAAGCGCCGAACTTTTCTTCGCGCAAGAACCAAGCTGAAAATGCTCTAGTATGTGTATTTGAACATGGGCCACTCGAATATGCAAAAAAATTCATGCTGTTGAATGCTTTTTTTCTACGCCTATAGGGATTCACGCGCTTTCTAGGCACTTGGCGGCAAAAATGGCCGAAATCGTAGGCGCCGAATTCATGTTGTTCAATGCTATTCCCTAAGCCTACAGGAATTTACGTGCTTTCTAGGCACTTGGCGGCAAAAACTGCCGAAATCGTAGGCGCCGAACTTTTCTTCGAGCAAGAACCAAGCCGAAAAGGCTCTAGTATGTGTATTTGAACATGGGCCACTTGAATATGCGAAAAAAAAATATAGGTTGTTGAATATTTTTCCCCTACTCCTATAGAGCTTCACGCGCTTTCTAGGCACTTGGCGGCAAAAACGGCCGAAATCGTAAGCGCCGAACTTTTCTTCGTGCAAGAACCAAGCCGAAAGGGTGGTTTGTGCATTTGAACATGGGCCATTCGAATATGCAATAAAAATCAGGTTGTTGAATGCTTTTCCCTATGTCTGTACGGATTGATGCGCATTCTATGGCACTTGGCGCCAAAAATGGCCGAAATCGTACGCGCCGAACTTTTCTTCGCGCAAGAACCAAGCTGAAAAGGCTCTACTATGTGTATTTGAACATGGGCCACTCGAATATGCAACAACATTCAGGTTGTTGAACGCTTTTCCCTTTGCCCATAGGGATTTACGTGATTTCTAGGCACTTGGCGGCAAAAACGGTCGAAATCGTAGGCGCCGAACTTTTCTTTGCGCAAGAACCAAGCAAAAAAAAAAACCTAGTACGTGTACTTGAACATGGGTCACTCGAATATGCAATAAATTTCAGGTTGTTGAATGTTTTTCCCTACGCCTATAGGGATTCACGCGCTTCCTCAGCACTTGGCGGCAAAATACGGCCGAAATCGTAAGCGTCGAACTTTTCTTCGCACAAGAACCAAGTCGAAAAGGCTCTAGTATGTGTATTTGAACATGGGCCACTCGAATATGCAATAAAATTCAGGTTGTTGAATGCTTTTCCTTACGCCTATAGGGATTCACGCGCTTTCTAAGCACTTGGCGGCAAAAACGACCGAAATCGTAGGCGCCGAACTTTTTTTCGCACAAAAACCAAGCCGAAAAGGCTCTAGTATGTGTGTTTGAACATGGGCCACTCGAATATGCAACAACGCAAAATAAGGTTGTTGAATGCTTTTCCCTACGCCTATAGGGATTCACGCGCTTTCTAAGCACTTGGCGGCAAAAAACGGCCGAAATCGTAGGCGCCGAACTTTTTTCGCACAAGAACCAAGTCGAAAAGGCTCTAATATTTTTATTTTGTCCAAACATCACTTGCCCCTTCAATCACACACTACACTTCATGCCGTAGTTACCAATACTTCAAAGGAGCTTGCAGACAATCAGTAAAACAGAGCTAAAAGAAACACCCACGCTCCATATCCTTTTCGGCTTGGTTCTTGCACGAAGAAAAGTTCGGCGCCCACGATTTCGGCCGTTTTTTCCGCCAAGTGCCTAGAAAGCGCGTGAATCCCTATAGGCGTAGGGAAATGCATTCAACAACCTGAATTTTATTGCATATTCGAGTAGCCCATGTTCAAATACACATACTGACCATTTTCGGCTTGGTTCTTGCGCGAAGAAAAGTTCGACGCCTACGATTTCGGCCGTTTTTGCCGCCAAGTGCCTAGAAAGCGCGTGAATCCCTATAGGCGTAGGGAAAAGCATTCAACAACCTGAATTTTATTGCATATTCGAGTGGCCCATGTTCAAATACACATACTAGAGCCTTTTTAGCTTGGTTCTTGCGCGAAGAAAAGTTCGGCGCCCACGATTTTGGCCGGTTTTGCCGCCAAGTGCCTAGAAAGCGCGTGAATCCCTATAGGCGTAGGGAAAAGCATTCAACAACCTGAATTTTATTGCATATTCGAGTGGCCCATAATTAATACTCATACTAGAGCCTTTTCAGCTTGGTTCTTGCGCGAAGAAAAGTTCGGCGCCCACGATTTCGGCCGTTTTTGCCGCCAAGTGCCTAGAAAGCGCGTGAATCCCTATAGGCGTAGGGAAAAGCATTCAACAACCTGAATTTTATTGCATATTCGAGTGGCCCATGTTCAAATACACATACTAGAGCCTTTTTAGCTTGGTTCTTGTGCGAAGAAAAGTTCGGCGCCCACGATTTCGGCCGTTTTTGCCGCCAAGTGCCTAGAAAGCGCGTGAATCCTTATAGGCGTAGGGAAAAGCATTCAACAACCTGAATTTTATTGCATATTCGAGTGGCCCATGTTCAAATATACATACTAGGGTCTTTTCATCTCGGTTCTTGCGCGAAGAAAAGTTCGGCGCCCACGATTTCGGCCGTTTTTGCCGCCAGGTGCCTAGAAAGCGCGTGAATCCCTATATGCGTAGGGAAAAGCATTCAACAACCTGAATTTTATTGCATATTCGAGTGGCCCATGTTCAAATACACATACTAGAGCCTTTTTGGCTTGGTTCTTGCGCGAAGAAAAGTTCGGCGCCCACGATTTCGGCCGGTTCTGCCGCCAAGTGCCTAGAAAGCGCGTGAATCCCTATAGGCGTAGGGAAAAGCATTCAACAACCTGAATTTTATTGCATATTTGAGTGGCCCATGTTCAAATACACATACTAGAGCCTTTTCGGTTCGGTTCTTGCGCGAAGAAAAGTTCGGCGCCCACGATTTCGGCCGTTTTTGCCGCCAAGTGCCTAGAAAGCGCGTGAATCCCTATAGGCGTAGGGAAAAGCATTCAACAACATGAATTTTATTGCATATTCCAGTGGCCCATGTTCAAATACACATACTAGAGCCTTTTCAGCTTGGTTCTTGCACGAAGAAAAGTTTGGCGCCGACGATTTCGGCCGGTTTTGCCGCCAAGTGCCTAGAAAGCGCGTGAATCCCTATAGGCGTAGGGAAAAGCATTGAACAACCTGAATTTTATTGCATATTCGAGTGTCCCATGTTCAAATACACA
The DNA here is from genome assembly GCA_947470075.1 of Closterium sp. Yama58-4. Lineage (NCBI taxonomy): Eukaryota > Viridiplantae > Streptophyta > Zygnematophyceae > Desmidiales > Closteriaceae > Closterium > Closterium sp. Yama58-4. The sequence continues at coordinate 84,212 of CANIUD010000314.1, forward strand.
TACTAGAGCCTTTTCAGCTTGGTTCTTGCGCGAAGAAAAGTTCGGCGCCCACGATTTCGGCCGTTTTTGCCGCCAAGTGCCTAGAAAGCGCGTGAATCCCTATAGGCGTAGGGAAAAGCATTCAACAACATGAATTTTATTGCATATTCGAGTGGCCCATGTTCAAATACACATACTAGAGCCTTTTCAGCTTGGTTCTTGCGCGAAGAAAAGTTCGGCGCCCACGATTTCGGCCGTTTTTGCCGCCAAGTGCCTAGAAAGCGCATGAATCCCTATAGGCGTAGGGAAAAGCATTCAACAACCTGAATTTTATTGCATATTCGAGTGGCTCATGTTCAAATACACATACTAGAGCCTTTTCGGCTTGGTTCTTGCGCGAAGAAAAGTTCGGCGCCCACAATTTCGGCCGTTTTTGCCGCCAAGTGCCTAGAAAGCGCGTGAATCCCTATAGGCGTAGGGAAAAGCATTCAACAACATGAATTTTATTGCATATTCGAGTGGCCCATGTTTAAATACACATACTAGAGCCTTTTCAGCTTGGTTCTTGCACGAAGAAAAGTTTGGCGCCGACGATTTCGGCCGGTTTTGCCGCCAAGTGCCTAGAAAGCGCGTGAATCCCTATAGGCGTAGGGAAAAGCATTCAACAACATGAATTTTATTGCATATTCGAGTGGCCCATGTTCAAACACACTAGAGCCTTTTCGGCTTGGTTCTTGCGCGAAGAAAAGTTCGGCGCCCACGATTTCGGCCGTTTTTGCCGCTTAGTGCCTAGAAAGCGCGTGAATCCCTATAGGCGTAGGGAAAAGCATTTAACAACCAGAATTTTATTGCATATTCGAGTGGTCCATGTTCAAATACACATACTAGAGCCTTTTCGGCTTGGTTCTTGCGCGAAGAAAAGTTCGGCGCCCACGATTTCGGCCGTTTTTGCCGCCAAGTGCCTAGAAAGCGCGTGAATCCCTATAGGCGTAGGGAAAAGCATTCAACGACTTGAATTGTATTGCATATTCCAGTGGCCCTTGTTCAAATACACAAACTATAGCATTTTCGGCTTGGTTCTTGCGCGAAGAAAAGTTCGGCGCCCACGATTTCGGCCGTTTTTGCCGCCAAGTGCCTAGAAAGCGCGTGAATCCCTATAGGCGTAGGGAAAAGCATTCAACAACCTGAATTTTATTGCATATTCCAGTGGCCCATGTTCAAATACACATACTAGAGCCTTTTCAGCTTGGTTCTTGCGCGAAGAAAAGTTCGGCGCCTACGATTTCGGCCGGTTCTCCCGCCAAGTGCCTAGAAAGCGCGTGAATCCCTATAGGCGTAGGGAAAAGCATTCAACAACCTGAATTGTATTGCATATTCGAGTGGCCCATGTTCAAATACACATATTAGAGCCTTTTCAGCTCGGTTCTTGCGCGAAGAAAAGTTCGGCGCCCACGATTTCGGCCGTTTTTGCCGCCAAGTGCCTAGAAAGCGCGTGAATCCCTATAGGCGTAGGGAAAAGCATTCAACAACCTGAATTTTGTTGCATATTCGAGTGGCCCATGTTCAATTACACATACTAGATTCTTTTCGGCTTGGTTCTAGCGCGAAGAAAAGTTCGGCGCCTACGATTTTGGCCTGTTTTGCCTCCAAGTGCCTAGAAAGCACGTGAATCCCTATAGGCGTAGGGAAAAGCATTCAACAACCTGAATTTTATTGCATATTCGAGTGGCCCATGTGCATATACACATACTAGAGCCTTTTCAACTTGGTTCTTGCGCGAAGAAAAGTTCGGCGCCCACGATTTCGGCCGTTTTTTCCGCCAAGTGCCTAGAAAGCGCGTGAATCCCTATAGGCGTAGGGAAAAGCATTCAACAACCTGAATTTTATTGCATATTCGAGTGGCCCATGTTCAAATACACATACTAGAGCCCTTTTGGCTTGGTTCTTGCGCGAAGAAAAGTTCGGCGCCCACGATTTCGGCCGTTTTTGCCGCCAAGTGCCTAGAAAGCGCTTGAATCCCTATAGGCGTAGGGAAAAGCATTCAACAACCTGAATTTTATTGCATATTCGAGTGGCCCATGTTCAAATACACATACTAGAGCCTTTTCGGCTTGGTTCTTGTGCGAAGAAAAGTTCGGCGCCCACGATTTCGGTTGTTTTTGCCGCTAGGTGCCTAGAAAGTGCGTGAATCCCTATAGGCGTAGGAAAAAGCATTCAACAACCTGAATTTTATTGCATATTCCAGTGGCCCATGTTCAAATACACATAGTAGAGCCTTTTTAGCTTGGTTCTTGCGCGAAGAAAAGTTCGGCGCCCACGATTTCGGCCGTTTTTGCCGCCAAGTGCCTAGAAAGTGCGTGAATCCCTATAGGCATAGGGAAAAGCATTCAACAACCTGATTTTTATTGCATATTCGAGTAGCCCATGTTCAAATACACATACTAGAGCCTTTTCAGCTTGGTTCTTGCGCGAAGAAAAGTTCGGCACCTACGATTTCGGCCGTTTTTGCCGCCAAGTGCCTAGAAAGCGTGTGAATCCCTATAGGCGTAGGGAAAAGCATTTAACAACCAGAATTTTATTGCATATTCGAGTGGTCCATGTTCAAATACACATACTAGAGCCTTTTCGGCTTGGTTCTTGCGCGAAGAAAAGTTCGGCGCCCACGATTTCGGCCGTTTTTGCCGCCAAGTGCCTAGAAAGCGCGTGAATCCCTATAGGCGTAGGGAAAAGCATTCAACGACTTGAATTGTATTGCATATTCCAGTGGCCTATATTCAAATACACATACTAGAGCCTTTTCGGCTTGGTTCTTGCGCGAAGAAAAGTTCGACGCCTACGATTTCGGCCGTTTTTGCCGCCAAGTGCCTAGAAAGCGCGTGAATCCTTATAGGCGTAGGGAAAAGCATTCAATAACCTGAATTTTATTGCATATTCGAGTGGCCCATGTTCAAATATACATACTAGAGCCTTTTCAGCTTGGTTCTTGCGCGAAGAAAAGTTCGGCGCCCACGATTTCGGCCGTTTTTGCCGCCAAGTGCCTAGAAAGCGCGTGAATCCCTATAGGCGTAGGGAAAAGCATTCAACAACCTAAATTTTATTGCATATTCGAGTGGCCCATGTTCAAATACACATACTAGAGCCTTTTTAGCTTGGTTCTTGCGCGAAGAAAAGTTCGGCGCCCACGATTTCGGCCGGTTCTACCGCCAAGTGCCTAGAAAGCGCGTGAATCCCTATAGGCGTAGGGAAAAGCATTGAACAACCTGAATTTTATTGCATATTCGAGTGGCCCATGTTCAAATACACATACTAGAGCCTTTTTGGCTTGGTTCTTGCGCGAAGAAAAGTTCGGCGCCCACGATTTCGGCCGTTTTTTCCGCCAAGTGCCTAGAAAGCGCGTGAATCCCTATAGGCGTAGGGAAAAGCATTCAACAACCTGAATTTTATTGCATATTCGAGTGGCCCATGTTCAAATACACATACTAGAGCCTTTTCAGCTTGGTTCTTGTGTCAAACATATGTGCTGCATATTGTCTAGGCTGTAGTGGGGTAGCCCATATGGGGTACAACCCAAATTAGGGTTTACTACTTGTACTCCTGCATGCTGCTAGTTCACCCATTCCTGCCTGTTCATTCTGACATGGTATCAGAGCAGGTCCTTTGCTAGGACCGCTCCTAGGGCCCACCGCTACCTACCTACCTACCTACCTACTGTGCGCCTCGTGCGCCCTCGTGCGCCCTCGTGCGCCCTCGTGCGCCTCTCACTACCGAGCGCCCTCGTGCGCCTTCGCGCCCTCGTGCGCCTCTACCTACCGCGCGCCCTCGTGCGCCTTAGCGCCCTCGTGCGCCTCTACCTACCGCGCGCCCTCGTGCGCCTCTACCTACCGCGCGCACGCAGCCCGCTAGCCACCCGCGCGCGGCTCGTTTTTAACGCGCGGGACCCGCTAGCCGCCCACGCGCGGCCGATTTTTCGCGCGCGCGCCTCGCTAGCCGCCCGCGCGCGGCCGATTCTTCGCGCGCGTGACCCGCTAGCCGCCCGCGCGCGGCCCGTTTAGGGTTTGTCGCGCGACCCGTCGCGGCCTTGTACGGCCCCGCGCACTGCCCGCGAGCTGCCCGCCGCTGCAGGCTCTCGCCGCCCGCCGCGTCGCCCTCCCCGTGGCGTCGTCGCCTCCCTACGGCCCGTCGTGGCCCCTTACCCGCCCGTCGCGGCCCTCCCAGCCGCCCCTTCGCGGCTTCGACTTCGTCTGCAGCAGCTGCCGCCGCCGAACCTGCAGCAGCAGCCGCCGCCGACCTGCAGCAGCTGCCGCCGCCGAGCCTGCAGCAGCAGCCGCCGCCGACCCTGCAGCAGCAGCCGCCGCTCGACCTGCAGCAGCTGCCGCCGCCGAGCCTGCAGCAGCAGCCGCCGCTCGACCTGCAGCAGCTGCCGCCGCCGAGCCTACAGCAGCGGCCGCCGCCGACCCTGCAGCAGCAGCCGCCACTCGACCTGCAGCAGCTGCCGCCGCCGAGCCTACAGCAGCGGCCGCCGCCGACCCTGCAGCAGCTGCCGCGGAGCTCCCTGCTACGACCTGGCCCCGCCCCGCTGTTGCAGCGGCCACGCTGTCGCCACTGTCTTGCGCCCGCCGCACCAACCACTGGTGAGCTTTGCCCTGCTAGCACTGCTACCGTTACTGCTGCTGCTACTGCCTTTACTGCTCCTGCTGTTGCTGCTGTTGCTGCCGCTACTGCTGCTGCTCCTGACGTGGCCAGATGCAGCTCCAGCAGGCTCGTGAGTGGTACGCCGGCTTGGGCAGTCGGGGTGGCCGTAGTGGTAGTCGCTCTGGAGTGCGTCGTTCGGGAGCCTCTGGTAGTAGACCGGTGCAGCAGCCGTGCCCTCTTCTGCTCCAGCAGGCTCGTGAGTGGTACGCCGGTTTGGGCAGTCGGGGTGGCCGTCGTGGTAGTCGCTCTGGCGTGCGTCGTTCGGGAGCCTCTGGTAGTGGACAGGTGCAGCAGCCGTGCCCTCTTCTGCTCCAGCAGGCTCGTGAGTGGTACGCCGGTTTGGGCAGTCGGGGTGGCCGTAGTGGTAGTCGCTCTGTGAGTGAGGCAGCCGCTCTCGGTGCCAGTACGTCTGTTGCCCTCGGTGCAGGTGAGGCTACCACTCCCGGTACTCGCGTGTCTGCTACTCCAGGTGCTGGTGAGCCTACTGCTCTAGGTGCTAGTGCGTCTGCCGCTCCAGGTGCTCGCGTGTCTGCTACCCCAGGTGATGGTGAGGCTGCAGCTCTGGGTGCTGGTGAGTCTGTCTCCCCTGGTACTGAGTCGACTGAGGCACTGCACACCTTCACACTGGACTCAGGTGCTTCTCGCTGTTTCTTTCGTGACCGCACTGTCCTTGAGCCCCTCGCTCGGCCAGTTGCGGTCTCCCTCGCTGACCCCTCTGGGGGTCCGGTCATTGCGACCTCCTCCACTGTTCTTCCCTGTCCTGCGGTCCCGTCTGGCACACTGTCTGGTCTCCACCTCCCCTCGTTCTCTACGAACTTGGTGGCGGGTTGTGCGCTCCAGGACGCGGGTGTTCACCAGTTCACCCCGGCCTACGAGCGCGTGACACACTGCACGTGTGCTCGGACGGGCCGTCACCTGGCTACCTTCACTCGGCAGCCGGGGTCGGACCTGTACACACTGACCACTGAGTCCCCTCAGGTAGCTGCGTCTGCGTCTGCGTCAGGTCAGCTGTCTGCCCCCTGCTCGTGTCGCTCTCTAGCGCACGACACCGTCCTCTGGCACCACCGACTTGGCCACCCGTCTGTGCAGCGCCTTCGCGCCATGCACAAACGGCAGCTTGTCTCTGGTCTTCCCAGGGTGCTCCCTCCCCTCCCACCCTCGCCTGCTCCTGACTGTCTACCCTGTGTCGAGGGGCGGCAGCACGCCGCTCCTCACTCCTCCTCCTTTCCCCCGACGACTGCTCCCTTGCAGACGCTCCACCTGGACGTGTGGGGCCCAGCCCGCGTCCGTGGTCAGGGTCAGGAGAGGTACTTCCTGATAGTTGTTGACGACTACTCGCGCTACACCACGGTCTTCCCCTTGCGCACCAAGGGTGAGGTCCCTGATGTTTTGATCCCTTGGATCAGCCGAGCTCGTCGCCAGCTAGGCAAGCGTTTTCACTCGGACTTTCCTGTCCTGCGCTTGCACTCTGACAGAGGTGGTGAGTTCTCCTCCGACCTCTTGGCAGCCTACTGTGCTGAGCACGGCATTGAGCAGTCGTTCACGCTTCCGGCCTCTCCACAGTAGAATGGGGTCGCTGTTACCGCCTGCCTCGCCTCTTCCTCGTCCCTCTCCTTACACTGGTCCCACCGGAGGCCTTACAGAGCGTCGTGAGCCTGCGTCTCGTCCAGCGTCGCCTGTTCGTGCTGCTCGCACTGGTCGTCGTGTCCCGCGTGAGCGTCCTCCTCCTGTCCCTGGCACTCACTACATGACTCTGCGTCCCTCCACTGCTCCTCAGCGTGTCCCTCTACCGTCTCCTCCTGCGTCCTCTCTGCCTACTCTTCCTGACCCGGAGTCTGACTCCCGTCGTGCTGCCAGTCCCACTGTCACGCGTCTCCTCGCCACAGTCGTCACTGACCCTACCTTTGAGTCCGCCGCTGCGTCTGCTCTGGTCGCTGAGTTGGTTGACTTTGCTGCTCGGTGTCGCCTAGACTACGCTGCTAGCCTTGTTGCTGAGTCTGAGTCTGAGTCTGCCTGTCCTCCGTCCGTCGGGGGTGAGTGTGCTCTTGGCACGGACGTCCTTGAGGACAGACAGGAGGAGTTCCAGTGCTTTGCTGCTGCTTTGCCCCATCTCGTGTCCTTGCTAGTTGCCCCTGAGGGAGACCCGGATGCACCAGACATCCCGACCCCGCGCTCTTACGCTGAGGCGATGGCGGTGCGGAGATAACTCTAGTAACGGGAGCTAGACTACGGGCTAGGCACGGATGCTCGTGTGATCTCTGCGTTCATTGGTCCTTAGTCGTTTTCCTAGTGCACACACTGCTTGCTAGTTCACAAGGCAATTTTGGCAAGAGTTTCACTAGAGAAAGTTGACAACAATGATACAATGAAGTTGGCTAGGAAAGACTACATCAGAGCTAGGATGCAAGCAGGTCGACTGCCAGCGCGGCACGGTCGACCGCGTGCCAGCACGACTTGGTCGACCGCGCTCCAGCAGTGCAGGGACGCGGCTTGCCAACGCTGCAGGTCGACGGCGTGACAACAGCGCAAGTCGACGGCGTGCCAGCGTTGCTCCTGCAGTCCAGCATCGCACCAGCTTCGCAGGTGCTCGTAGATGATTGGCGCGCACTGCTTCGTCACCTGCACAGCGTACGCACCAAGTCCACCTTGTGCTGACGACTGCATCTCATCTGCCAGGTCGACCTCGGGATACCACCACCGAGGTCGTCCTTGCCAACCTCGCCTGGGCGACCTTCGCGTGCCTTCGCAGACCCTCGTCACCCAGGTAACCTGGTCGACCGGGCAACCACGTCGACCAGGTGCTCCTGTGCGTGCCTGTCGACCTCCCAAGTCGACGGCCACCTCCAGTCGACCTCACCAAGTCGACCACGCCCTCTGGTCGACCAACTCCAGGTCGACGACACTCCTTGTCGACCACCTAAGTCGGCTACCCCAGGTCGGCGTCCCCCCAAGTCGACGCCCTCTGCAGGTCGACTTCTCAAGTCGACCACTTGAAGTTGGCGCCCTCCTGAAGTCGGCGCCCTTGCAGTGGCTCCCGTGCAGGTCGACCAACCCCGTCGACCGGCTCGCCCACTACTGCAGGTCGGCTGCACCCCTACACCCGACCAGGAAGTCGGCTCCGCCCAAGCGAGGACGGGGCCAACACCCAACTCCCGTTGACACTCCCCTGCCGCGTTCACGCTTGGGCCCCCCCAGCCCACACGACAGCACCTCTCGGAGAACAGCTCGTCGACGTGCACCCAACACACAGCACGTCATCCACCGCACCAGCCATGCAAAAGGGCATGGCACCTACTGCTGCACTTCGTCGTCGCCGTCGCCCACGTCGGCCAGACGCACTTGGCCGATTGCAACGGAGCACCGGTTGAAGGCCGGATAGTGCAGCGCCTTCGTGAGGAAGTCGGCCGGCTGCTCAGCGGTCGGGATGTACTGCAGCGCAAACTTCCCCCGCTTTACCATGTGCTGCAGCCAGGCCTGTCGCCGCTCCATGTGCTTGAGGTTGCCCGTCAACCCCATGCCCTCGGCGACTGTGATGGCCGACTTGTTGTCCACCCGAAGGACGGTCGGCTTCCCAGCATCCAGCTGCTGGAACTCTGCGAGGAGGAAGCGAAGTCGGCGTCCCTCCTTGCCGGCTTCGACGGCCGCCACGTACTCCGACTCGGTCGACGACAGCGTCGCGCACTTGATGCGCTGGCTCGACCAGGAGACCGCGGCCCCTCCATAGACGAACACGTAGCCGCCCGTGCTCGTCCTGCTCTGCTTGTCACCGGCGTCGTCGGCGTCCATGTAGCCGACCAGCTCCAGCGACTCAGGTCCACCGCCAAACTCCAGGGCGGTGTCGCGCGTGTTGGCGAGGTAGGCGAGGCAGCGGTCGACCTCGCGCCAGTGCTGGTCGCTTCTCACCGTGAGGCCGCTCCCCAGCTTGCTGCAGGCGAAGGCGATGTCCGGCCTCGTCGTCGTCGCCGCGAACTGCAGCGAGCCGACCTTCTGCCGGTACTCCTCCTCCTGTCGCTCCTGCGCCTCCTCGTCGTCGAAGGTGAGCTCGGCGTAGGCGTCGACCGAGACCGGCGTCTTCGGAGTCCGTCCGCCCTGCTCCTCGTCGATGAAGCGCCTACGCAGCTTGTCGGCGTAGCCCTGCTGGTGCAGCCACAGCTTCCCCGCCGACCTGTCGCGCACGATCTCCAGCCCGAGGTACTTCTGCACCGGCGAGATCTTGCGCAGCTCGAAGGCGGCCTCCAGCAGCTCCTTCAGCTCCTTCAGCATCGCAGGACTGCTGCTGGCGGCGAGCAAGTCGTCGACGTAGACCAGCACCCAGCAAGTCGCTCCATCGTCGGCGACCTTGAAGTAGAGGGCCTCGTCGACCTGGCTCTTCTTCCACCCAGCGTCGACCAGCACGTCGTTGAGCGCCAAGTACCATAGCAGCGGCGACTGCTTCAGCCCGTACAGGCTCTTCAGCAGCTTGCACACCCGGCCGGTTCCGTCGTTGAAGTAGTCCGGCTGGGACATGTACAGCACCCGGTCGAGCTTGCTCTGCAGGAAGGTATTTTTCATGTCGAGCTGCATCAGGTTGAGGTTGAGCACGGCGACGATGCTGAGGAAGATCCTCAGCGTCACGTAGCTGCCCACCGGCGCGAACGTCTCGTCGTAGTCGGCGCCGTACACCTGCGTGAAGCCCTTCACGACCAGCCTCGCCTTCTCCCGCTCGACGGTGTCGTCGATGTTGTACTTCGTCGTCAGCACCCACCGGTTCTTCATGACATTCACTCCCGGCGGGCGTTCGACCAGCTCCCACGTGCCCATGGCGATGAGACTGCGGATCTCTTCCTCCATGGCGGCCTTCACTGCTGGACCCTTCCAGCTCGCCAGCGCCTCCTTCACCGTCATCGTCGAGATGTCCCAGCGGTGCTCGGGGTCGGCCAGCATGTCGGGGTCGAGCTCCGGAAACTCCTCGTCCTCATCAGCGTCGTCGTACAGCAGGTCGTCGTCATCCTCCACGTCGTACACCGTGGTGAAGGCAGCGGGGACGAAGAAGTCGGGAGGCCTCCGAAGTCGACCTGACTTCCGGGGCTCAGGCGGGTCGACCACCGCCTGGTCGACCAGTTCCTCGTCGCCCAACTGCTCCCCTTCATCTTCACCGCCATCCTCGTCGTCCTGCTGCACTTCGGTCGGCGTCCCGACCGACTTCTCCCCTGCGGTCAGCTCCCCTGCCGACTGCCAGGTCGCCGACTGCTCCTGGGTCGACCTCGTTGCTGCCTGCTCCCCTGCCGGCTTCACCCAAGTCGGCTGCACTCCCAGGTCGACCTGCTTGTTGACCTGCTGCTCGTCGACTTGCCGCTCGTCCTGTCGGCCACCGGCGATGCCCTTGGTCGGCGCCACAGGCGACGTCCCACTGCTCCCCTCATCGCCGGAGGCCGACGGCGGAGTCAGCCCACGCAGGTCGACGAGGGGAGGGGCAGGGGGGGTAGAGGAAGGGTGGACGACCTCGGCGTCGTCCTCAGCAAGCTCACCGACCTCAGCGAGCAGAGGGAGCGTTGCCGTCGAGGTATCCGTCGGCGTGGCCATCAGTGTCCGCCCGGGCACAGGGCCATGCGCCGACCTCCACTCCTCCAGCGACAGGTCCTCGTAGAACACCACGTCCGACGTGGTGACCACCCGGTTGGCGGCGATGTCGAGGAGCTCCCAGCCCTTGCTCGCCTCCGACACGCCGAGATGAAGGCCCCACTTGGCCTTCGGCTGCAGCTTCCCACCGCGCTGCTGCTCGGGGACGAGGAACTGCGCCATGCAGCCCCACACGCGCGCCAGCGACAAGTCGGGCTTCGTCCCGGTCAGCAGCTGGTACGGCGTCGTCCCCGGCGTCGCCGATCGCTCCAGGCAGTTGCGGATCCAGACGGCCTGCCGCAGGGCGAGGTGCCACCAATGGTGCTGCACGCCCATGTGCAGCAGCATTGTCCTCACCGACTCCACCACCGTCCGCATCTCCCGCTCCGCCATGCCGTTCTGCTGCGGGGTGTACGGGCAGGTCAGGTCGTGGACGATCCCTTTGCCGTCCACGAAGTCGGTGAACGTCTTCCCGAGGAACTCCCCGCCTCGGTCCGAGCGCAGCATCAGCACCGACTTCTTCGTCTGCCTCTCCACCAGCACCAGCCACTTCTGGAACTCCAGCAGCACGTCCGACTTCTTGGCGACTGGCCTCACCCACACGAAGCGGGTCTTGCGGTCCTTCAGCAGCAAGAAGTACAGGCTACCGTCCTTGGCAGCCACGCGGAATGGCCCACACAGGTCGATGTGGACGACGGCTAGCACGTCGGCGGCGTCGGAGCCTTGGTCGGGGAAGGTGTGCCGTGCCAGCTTCCCGCCGACGCACGAGACACACGGTGGGTCGGCGCCCGTCGCCGACTTGAGGTCCAGCCCAATGGCGACCTCGTTCTTCGCCGAGCTCCTGATGGTGTCCATGCCGACGTGCGCAAGCCGAGCATGCATCCTGTCTGGCGTCGACTTCGTCTTGGAGACGATCGCCCGCAGGGCCACAACCTCCGGCGTGGGCGACGTCGACCTCGGGGAGCAGGGACGCAGGTCGGTGCAGAGGACTCGCCCGGAGTACGTCGCCCGACCAAGCACTTCTCCTGCTGCCGAGACAAGCAGCATCCCGTCGCCGTCCTCTTGAAACTTCACGCCATGCTCCTTCAGCTGACCAGACGACAACAGGTTTGCCCGCACACCCGGGACGTACAGCACGTCGGGGATGAGAACCTGCTTCCCGGCCTCGCCTTGCAACGCAACCGTGCCCCGGCCCTGGACGTCTTGCAGCGCCCCATTGAAGCCACGCACGTGCTTCAAGTCGCCGCTCGGCCCCAGGTCGACGAAGGCGTCCTTGGTCCCCATCAGGTGGTGGGAGCAGCCGCTGTCCAGCAAGACCACCGCCGGGTTCGCCTGCACTGCTGCTGCCATCGCCTGGAAATCCTCACCGGCCTCCGGCGCTAGTGAGACGGTCGGCTCCACAACGCCGACCAGGGAGCACGACGCCGACTTGTCGTTGCTCCCCTTGCCGCTAGGAGAGGGGTCGGCGTCCTTCGCCGAGGTGGACGACTTGGTCGACTGCTTCTCCTTGCGCGGCTGACTTCCTCCTCGACGGGATCGACGACTGTCAGACCTCCCGCGGCCTCCCTTGTCGTCGTCGTCCGAGTCACTGCGGTCGGGGCACTCGAAGGAGAGGTGGTCGGGGTCGCCGCACAGCCAGCACTCCCGACGTCGACTTCCTCCTCCCCGGCCACTGTCCTTGGTCGACTTCTTCTTGTCGACCTCCTTGGCCGACTTCGAGCCACCGCTACCACTGCCACCGGACTGTCCGCGCTGCCCCGGTCGACCGCCTTGCTTCGCCGGGGCGACGAAGTTCGCCTGCGCCAGCAGCTCCTGGGACCGCTCTGCCTCCTGCATCGCCTCGTCTTGCAGGATGTACGAGGTTAGGTTGTCCTCGTTGAGCGTCGCCCTCGTGCTCGGCGCCATGGACAGCCGCTTCAGCAAGTTGTAGCTGCTCCGGAGCCCCTGCATGACATGGGTGATGTACGACGCCGTCGAATACTCCGCACCGGCCATCCTGATGGTGGCGAGAATTCGCCGGGCCCGGTTGCAGTAGTCGGTCGCCGTCTCCTCGTCGCCCATGCGCAGGTGAGTCAGCTGCCCTTCAAGTTGGGCGATAAACAGGTCGTCGGTGACCTGGTAGGTCGACTCAATGAAGTGCCACGCCTGGTGGCCGGCGTCGAGGTACTCCCGGCACCACTTCAAGGCGATTTGCACGCCCGGCGTGCAGCACCGCGAGATGACCGTGAAGGTCAGCAGCTGCACGGCGCGAAACTCTGCACGCAAGTCGGGGTCGCTCGGCGTCGCCACGGTACCACGAGCAAAGTTGATGAGCCCGGCCATCTCCAGCTGGGGCTCAATAGCTTCCTTCCAGGTGAGAATGTCGGGTCTTCCGACCAGTAGGGGAGTCACCGAGATCCTATCCGGCGTAAACTTGAAGTAGCCGTAGCTCGGTGCAATTCCGCCTGCTGTCACCTGGGTCGCCGACATCGGCACGGACCCACTCCGTCGACCTCCGACGTCGCCCTGCGAGAACCCTGCAGCCGCCGACGACCGCATTCCTCGCGTCTGAACGCCGCCGACTTCGTCGGCGTGAATCACACCACGCTGCCTCGACGTGCCTCCCGCACTGCTGCCGACTTGGTCGCCTCCAGCGTTGACACCCAGGTCGACGCCGCCCTCGGTGTTCACCGGTCGAGGAGAAGCAGGCCGAGAAGGGTGCTCCGTCGCCCACAAGGAACGGATGCCAGCCTCGACGACCGCCCACGGCAGGTCGCCATACTCGTTGGCCTCGTGCTTCCTCCTCGCGTTTTCCAGCCGTGCCTCCAGGGTGTCCACCACCCCTGTGTCACCTACGGCTCCTACCATAGTGACTATCGCACAGCTGCCGGCCTACGAACAACTTAGGTAAGGTGCCTACTAAGTCGACTAGACTGAAAGGTAAGTCGTTGTGCCGTCCACGCTCACCGCACCATGCGGAGATAACTCTAGTAACGGGAGCTAGACTACGGATTAGGCACGGATGCTCGTGTGATCTCTGCGTTCATTGGTCCTTAGTCGTTTTCCTAGTGCACACACTGCTTGCTAGTTCACAAGGCAATTTTGGCAAGAGTTTCACTAGAGAAAGTTGACAACAATGATACAATGAAGTTGGCTAGGAAAGACTACATCAGAGCTAGGATGCAAGCAGGTCGACTGCCAGCGCGGCACGGTCGACCGCGTGCCAGCACGACTTGGTCGACCGCGCTCCAGCAGTGCAGGGACGCGGCTTGCCAACGCTGCAGGTCGACGGCGTGACAACAGCGCAAGTCGACGGCGTGCCAGCGTTGCTCCTGCAGTCCAGCATCGCACCAGCTTCGCAGGTGCTCGTAGATGATTGGCGCGCACTGCTTCGTCACCTGCACAGCGTACGCACCAAGTCCACCTTGTGCTGACGACTGCATCTCATCTGCCAGGTCGACCTCGGGATACCACCACCGAGGTCGTCCTTGCCAACCTCGCCTGGGCGACCTTCGCGTGCCTTCGCAGACCCTCGTCACCCAGGTAACCTGGTCGACCGGGCAACCACGTCGACCAGGTGCTCCTGTGCGTGCCTGTCGACCTCCCAAGTCGACGGCCACCTCCAGTCGACCTCACCAAGTCGACCACGCCCTCTGGTCGACCAACTCCAGGTCGACGACACTCCTTGTCGACCACCTAAGTCGGCTACCCCAGGTCGGCGTCCCCCCAAGTCGACGCCCTCTGCAGGTCGACTTCTCAAGTCGACCACTTGAAGTTGGCGCCCTCCTGAAGTCGGCGCCCTTGCAGTGGCTCCCGTGCAGGTCGACCAACCCCGTCGACCGGCTCGCCCACTACTGCAGGTCGGCTGCACCCCTACACCCGACCAGGAAGTCGGCTCCGCCCAAGCGAGGACGGGGCCAACACCCAACTCCCGTTGACAGGCGGGTCCCTACTCCTCTCAGTGGCAGACAGCCATGGACGCAGAGATGGCTTCCTGGAAGTCCACACGCACCTACGTCGACGAGGTTCCCCCACCTGGGGCGAACATCGTCAGTGGCATGTGGATTTTCAGGGTGAAGCAGCCGCCGGGTTCTCCGCCTGTCTTCAAGGCGCGTTACGTGGCTCGAGGTTTCAGTCAGCGAGAGGGAGTAGACTTCTTTCAGACCTTCTCCCCCACCCCGAAGATGACTACTCTTCGGGTGCTGCTGCACATAGCCGCCCACCGCGACTACGAGCTTCACTCACTTGACTTCAGCACTGCTTTCTTGCATGGCAGCCTGCACGAGGAGATCTGGCTACGCCGCCCTCCTGGCTTCACTGGGTCGTTTCCTCCTAGTACCCAGTGGAGGCTTCAGCGGCCGGTCTACGGTCTCCGCCAGGCTCCACGTGAGTGGCACGACACACTGAGGACTACACTTGCGGCTCTTGGGTTCGCGCCTTCTACTGCTGACCCGTCGCTGTTTCTGCGCACCGACACTTCGCTGCCGCCGTTCTACATCCTCGTGTACGTCGATGACTTGGTCTTTGCCACTGCTGACACTGCAGGACTCGCCTACGTGAAGTCGGAGCTGCAGAGGAGACACACATGCACAGACCTGGGTGAGCTGACAAGCTATCTTGGCTTGCGGATCACCCGGGACAGAGCACGGTGCACCATCACCCTGACTCAGTCACACATGGTGCAGCAGGTTCTCCAGCGCTTCCGCTTCACGTACTCCTCGCCTCAGTCCACTCCTCTGCCTACCGGTCACTCGCTCTCAGCTCTGCCTTCGGATGAGTCCGTAGAGCCGAATGGCCCGTATCCAGAGCTTGTGGGCTGCCTCATGTACCTGATGACCTGCACTCGACCTGACCTTGCATACCCCCTTAGCATCCTTGCACGCTATGTCGCTCCTGGCCGTCACAGGAAGGAGCACATGGATGCCGCTAAGAGGGTGTTGCGCTACTTGTGCAGTACGTCGGGCATGGGGCTAGTGCTTGGAGGGCGAGACCGAGTTGTGCTCACTGGACACTCAGACGCTTCTTGGGCGGACGACCAGGCTACTCAGCGGTCGTCTCAGGGTTACACCTTCAGCCTTGGCTCTGGCTCAGTTTCTTGGCGTTCCACACGCTCTTCGTCTGTTCTCAGCTCCAGTTGTGAGGCTGAGATCTACGCCACAGCCATGGCGGCCCAGGAGCTTCGCTGGCTGACCTACCTGCTGACCGACTTGGGAGAGAGGCCTCGTTCTCCTCCAGTGCTGTACGTCGACAACAAGGCTGCCATTGCCTTGTGTGAGGAGCACAGACTGGAGCACAGAACGAAGCACATCGCTCTGCGGTACTTCCTGGCTAGAGAGCTACAGCAGCGTGGTCAGCTTTGTCTGCGTTACGTGGCCACTGAGGCCAACACTGCTGATGTGTTCACCAAGGCGCTCCAGCCTTGTGACCATCAGCGCTTTTGTACTCTTCTGGGCCTTGTGCCTACTGGACCTCACTTGCTCACTTCTTGACTTTGCTTGTACTGTGATCTCTATATATATATACCTGCATGTTTACTCTTGCTAGGTTGTGATCACTGTATCTCTTGCTCTGTTATAAACCTGCATGTGAACTGGTCTTGTGACCGCTTGTTTGTGCTCGGAATTTGTGTGGAATCCTCGAGATCCACCCTGAGCTTGTTTTGCCTTGCTTTGCCCTGACTGGTCTTGTGACCCCTTGTTCTCCCCCGCTTTGCCTATGGGGGTGTGTCAAACATATGTGCTGCATATTGTCTAGGCTGTAGTGGGGTAGCCCATATGGGGTACAACCCAAATTAGGGTTTACTACTTGTACTCCTGCATGCTGCTAGTTCACCCATTCCTGCCTGTTCATTCTGACATCTTGCGCGAAGAAAAGTTCGGCGCCTACGATTTCGGCCGGTTCTGCCGCCAAGTGCCTAGAAAGTGCGTGAATCCCTATAGGAAGAGGGTAAAGCATTCACCAACCTGAATTTTATTGCATATTCGAGTGGCCCATGTTCAAATACACATACTAGAGCCTTTTCGGCTTGGTTCGTGCGCGAAGAAAAGTTCGGCGCCCACAATTTCGGCCGTTTTTGCCGCCAAGTGCCTAGAAAGCGCGTGAATCCCTATAGGCGTAGGGAAAAGCATTCAACAACCTGAATTTTATTGCATATTCCAGTGTCCCACGTTCAAATACACATACTAGAGCATTTTCAGCTTGGTTCTTGCGCGAAGAAAAGTTCGGCGCCCACGATTTCGGCCGTTTTTGCCGCCAAGTGCCTAGAAAGCGCGTGAATCCCTATAGGCGTAGGGAAAAGCATTCAACAACCTGAATTTTATTGCATATTCGAGTGGCCCATGTTCAAATACACATACTAGAGCCTTTTTGGCTTGGTTCTTGCGCGAAGAAAAGTTCGGCGCCCACAATTTCGGCCGTTTTTGCCGCCAAGTGCCTAGAAAGCGCGTGAATCCCTATAGGCGTAGGGAAAAGCATTCAACAACCTGAATTTTATTGCATATTCCAGTGGCCCATGTTCAAATACACATACTAGAGCATTTTCAGCTTGGTTCTTGCGCGAAGAAAAGTTCGGCGCCCACGATTTCGGCCGTTTTTGCCGCCAAGTGCCTAGAAAGCGCGTGAATCCCTATAGGCGTAGGGAAAATCATTCAACAACCTGAATTTTATTGCATATTCCAGTGGCCCATGTTCAAATACACATACTAAAGCCTTTTCGGCTTGGTTCTTGCGCGAAGAAAAGTTCGGCGCCCACGATTTCGGCCGTTTTTGCCGCCAAGTGCCTAGAAAGCGCGTGAATCCCTATAGGCGTAGGGAAAAGCATTCAACAACCTGAATTTTATTGCATATTCGAGTGGCCCATGTTCAAATACACATACTAGAGCCTTTTTGGCTTGGTTCTTGCGCGAAGAAAAGTTCGGCGCCCACAATTTCGGCCGTTTTTGCCGCCAAGTGCCTAGAAAGCGCGTGAATCCCTATAGGCGTAGGGAAAAGCATTCAACAACCTGAATTTTATTGCATATTCCAGTGGCCCATGTTCAAATACACATACTAGAGCATTTTCAGCTTGGTTCTTGCGCGAAGAAAAGTTCGGCGCCCACGATTTCGGCCGTTTTTGCCGCCAAGTGCCTAGAAAGCGCGTGAATCCCTATAGGCGTAGGGAAAAGCATTCAACAACCTGAATTTCATTGCATATTCCAGTGGCCCATGTTCAAATACACATACTAAAGCCTTTTCGGCTTGGTTCTTGCGCGAAGAAAAGTTCGGCGCCCACGATTTCGGCCGTTTTTTCGCTTAGTGCCTAGAAAGCGCGTGAATCCCTATAGGCGTAGGGAAAAGCATTCAACAACCTGAATTTTATTGCATATTCCAGTGACCCATGTTCAAATACACATACTAAAGCCTTTTCATCTTGGTTCTTGCACGAAGAAAAGTTCGGCGCTCACGATTTCGGCCGTTTTTGCCGCCAAGTGCCTAGAAAACCAATTAATCCCTATAGGCATAAGGAAAAGCATTCAACAACCTGAATGCTATTGCAAAATTCGAGTGGTCCATGTTCAAATACACATACTAGAGCCTTTTTTGCTTGGTTCTTGTGGAAAGAAAAGTTTGGCGCCTACGATTTCGGCCGTTTTTTCCTACAAATGCCTAAAAAGCTCATTAATTCCCATAGGCGTAAAGAAAAGCATTCAACTACCTGAATCTTGTTGCATATTTGAGTGGCCTATGTTCAAATACACCTACTGAAGCCGTTTCAGCTTGGTTCTTGTACAAAGAAAAGTTCGGCGCCCACGATTTTTGCCGACAAATGCCTAGGAAGCTCATTAATCCCTATAGTTGTTAGGAAAAACATGTAACAACCTGAATGTTAATGCATATTTGAGTGGCCCATGTTCAAATACACATACTAGAGCATTTTTAGCTTGGTTCATGTGCAAAGAAAAGTCCGTTGCTTATAATTCCGGCTATTTTGGCGATAAATGCATGAAAAGCCCATTAATCCTTATAGACCTAAGGAAAAGCATTCGTAACCTAAATGTTCGGGCCGTTCGATGCTTTTCCCTACGCCTATAGGGATCCATGCGCTTCCTTAGCATTTGTCGGCAGACGCAGCCGTCATCGCGGGCGCCAAACTTTTCTGCGCGTGCGTTTCAGAAAGAAGAGACTGGAATGGTTGAACTAACAGTGAAATCAGTACAAGTACCTAACCCTAGAATTGTGTACCCCCTATAGGCTAACCCACTGTAGCCTAAACAACCACAACATATATAATGTTTGACACACCCCCATAGGCAAAGTGGGGGAGACCTAGGGGTCACAAGACCAGTCAAGGCAAAGCAAAACAATAACAAGCTCAGGGTGGATCTCAAGGATACCACACAAATTCTGAGCACAAGCAAGTGGTCACAAGACCAGTTCACATGCAGGTTTATAACAGAGCATGAGATACAGTGATCACAACCTAGCAAGAGTAAACATGCAGGTAGATATATATATAGTGATCACAGTACAAGCAAGGTCAAGAGGTAAGTAAGTGAGGTCCAGTAGGCACAAGGCCTAACAGAGTGCAGAAACGCTGATGGTCACAAGGCGGAAGCGCCTTGGTGAACACATCAGCAAGGTTGGCCTCAGTGGCCACGTAACGCAGACAAAGCTGACCGCGCTGCTGCAGCTCTCGAGCAAGGAAGTACCGCAGGGCGATGTGCTTCGTTCTGTGCTCCAGTCTGTGCTCCTCACACAAGGCAATGGCAGCCTGGTTGTCAACGTACAGCACTGGAGGAGAACGAGGCCGCTCACCCAAGTCGGTCAGCAGGTAGGTCAGCCAGCGTAGCTCCTGGGCAGCCATGGCTGTGGCGTAGATCTCAGCCTCACAACTGGAGCCGAGAACAGAAGAAGAGCGTGTAGAACGCCAAGAAACTGAGCCGGAGCCAAGGCTGAAGGTGTAACCCTGAGACGACCGCTGAGTAGCCTGGTCGTCCGCCCAAGAAGCGTCTGAGTGTCCAGTAAGTACAACTCGGTCTCGCCCTCCAAGCACTAGCCCCATGCCCGACGTACTGCACAAGTAGCACAACACCCTCTTAGCAGCATCCATGTGCTCCTTCCTGTGACGGCCAGGAGCGACATAGCGTGCAAGGATGCTAAGAGGGTATGCAAGGTCAGGTCGAGTGCAGGTCATCAGGTACATGAGGCAGCCCACAAGCTCTGGATACGGGCCACTCGGCTCTACGGACTCATCCGAAGGCAGAGCTGAGAGCGAGTGACCGGTAGGCAGAGGAGTGGACTGAGGCGAGGAGTACGTGAAGCGGAAGCGCTGAAGGATCTGCTGCACCATGTGTGACTGAGTCAAGGTGATGGTGCGACGTGCTCTGTCCCGGGTGATCCGCAAGCCAAGATAGCTTGTCAGTTCACCCAGGTCTGTGCACGTGTGTCTCCTCTGCAGCTCCGACTTCACGTGGGCGAGTGCCGCGGTGTCAGCAGTGGCAAAGACCAAGTCGTCGACGTACACGAGGATGTAGAACGGCGGCAGTGAGGTGTCTGTGCGTAGAAACAGTGACGGGTCAGCAGTAGAGGGAGCGAACCCAAGAGCCGCAAGTGTCGTCCTCAGTGTGTCGTGCCACTCACGCAGAGCCTGGCGGAGACCATAGACCGGCCGCTGAAGCCTCCACTGGGTACCAGGAGGAACCGACCCAGTGAAGCCAGGAGGGCGGCGCAGCCAGATCTCCTCGTGCAGACTGCCCTGCAAGAAAGCAGTGCTGAAGTCAAGGGAGTGAAGCTCGTAGTCGCGCTGAGCGGCTATGTGCAGCAGCACCCGAAGAGTGGTCATCTTCGGGGTGGGGGAGAAGGTCTGAAAGAAGTCAACTCCCTCTCGCTGACTGAAGCCTCGAGCCACGTAGCGCGCCTTGAAGACAGGAGGAGAACCCGGCGGCCGCTTCACCCTGAAAATCCACATGCCACTGACGATGTTCGCCCCAGGTGGGGGAACCTCGTCAACGTAGGTGCGTGTGGACTTCCAGGAAGCCATCTCAGCGTCCATGGCTGTCTGCCACTGAGAGGAGTAGGGACTCGCGATCGCCTCAGCGTAAGTGCGCGGGGTCGGGATGTCTGGTGCATCCGGGTCTCCCTCAGGGGCAACTAGCATGGACACGAGGTGGGGCAAAGCAGCAGCAAAGCACTGGAACTCCTCCTGTCTGTCCTCAAGGACGTCCGTGCCAAGAGCACACTCACCCCCGACGGACGGAGGACAGACAGACACAGACTCAGACTCTGCAACAAGGCTAGTGGCGTAGTCTAGACGACACCGGGCAGCAAAGTCTATCAGCTCAGCGACCAGAGCAGACGCAGCAGAGGACTCAAAGGTAGGGTCAGTGACAACAGTGGCAAGGAGACGCGTAACAGTGGGACTGGCAGCACGACGGGAGTCAGACTCCGGGTCAGGAAGAGTAGGCAGAGAGGAAGCAGGAGGAGACGGTAGTGGGACACGCTGAGGAGCAGTGGAGGGACGCAGGGTCATGTAGTGAGTGCCAGGGACAGGAGGAGGACGCTCACGTGGGACACGACGACCAGTGCGAGCAGTACGTACAGGCGACGCAGGACGAGACTCAGGCTCACGACGCTCTGTAAGACCTCCTGTGGGACCAGTGTAAGGAGAGGGAGCAGGGAGAGGCGAGGCAGGCGGTAACTGTGACGGCGACTGGACAGGCGGAGGACACTCTACTGAGGGAGGAGGACAGGGAGGAGGAGCCTGACCAAGAACCTAGTGAAGAAGTGGTACGAAGTACGGTCGCGGCCGCGTAGCGTCTCCAGAACCAGTAGAGACACCAGCGGCAGGGTCCTCAGTACCAGCAGCAGCTCCACCGTCCGGGTCCTCAGCACCAGCAGCAGCTCCACCGTCCGGGTCCTCAGCACCAGCAGCAGCGCCACCGGTCGGGTCCTCAGCACCAGCAGCAGCTCCACCGTCCGGGTCCTCAGCTCCAGCAGCAGCTCCACCGGCCGGGTCCTCAGCACCAGGAGTAGCACCACCGCTCGGGTCCCCAGCACCAGCAGCAGCTCCACCGTCCGGGTCCTCAGCTCCAGCAGCAGCTCCACCGGCCGGGTCCTCAGCACCAGGAGCAGCTCCACCGCTCGGGTCCTCAGCACCAGCAGCAGCTCCACCGTCCGGGTCCTCAGCACCAGCAGCAGCTCCAACGCCCGGGTCCTCAGCAGCAGCAGCAGCGCCACCCCCAAGGTCCGTAGCACCCGGAGGACCACTCCGAAGACTGCAGCGGCGTGTGTACCACTCTCGGATCTGCTGAATGGGGGGGAGCTCCTGGGTAGGAGGGGAAGTACCGGGACGAGCTCCAGCAGCACCTCTCCGGAGGCGGCAGTACTCGAGGTACCTCTCCTGCAGCTGCTGGGAGGAGAGGGCTCCTCCAGGTGTAGCACGCTCAGGCTCAGCACCCCCAGACTCAGCACCCCCAGACTCCGCACCCCCAGGCTCCGCACCTCCAGGCTCAACACCCCCAGGCTCCGCACCTCCAGACTCAGCACCCCCAGGCTCAGCACCCCCAGACGCAGGACGAGAGTCAACAGCTACCTCGACCGGCTCACCCGGGTCTACCTGGGACACACCTGAGGGAGCGGCACCCTGAGGGGGGAGGGGGTCTGGGACCTCAGCACCTGGAGCGAGGAAGAGAGGCGGGGGGGGGAGCGGGGCAGTGCGGTAGGGGAAGAGGCGGTAGTAGGGGACGGACTCGTCAAAAGTGACGTCCTGAGAGGCCAGGACACGCCGCGAGGTGGGGTGGTAGAACTGCCAACCAGGGGCATCCGGGACAAAGCCAAGGAAGACGCAGGGGACAGTGCGACGGGAGAGCTTGTCCGCGGACGTGTCGCGGACAAAAGCTCGGGATCCCCAGACCCGGCGACGCATCGCCAGCCTCTCCCGTCCAACGCAGTGTCGGAGAAGTCTCGGGCAAGGAGACACGGGGCCAGAGGTTGAGCTGATGCGCAGCGTATCGGACTGCAAACGGCCACAGAAAATGGGGGGCAGCCGCATGACTCAAGGAGGTACGAGCGACCTCCATGACCAGACCAATGCGGCGCTCAGCAACCCCATTCTGCTGTGGAGAGTCCGGAAGCGTGAACGACTGCTCAATGCCCTCCTGCTGACAGAAGGCCTCCAGGAGGCCAGAGGAAAACTCCCCACCTCTGTCAGAGTGCAGACGCAGGACAGGAAAGTCAGAGCGGAAACGCTCACTGAGCTGGAGACGAGATCTGCGGATCCAAGGGATCAGGACATCAGGGACGTCACCCTTGGCTCGCAAGGGGAAGACCGTGGTGTAGCGCGAGAAGTCGTCAACAACGAGCAGGAAGTACCGCTCCTGACCCTGTCCACGGACGCGGGCTGGGCCCCACACGTCCAAGTGGAGCGTCTGCAGGGGAGCAGTCGTCGGGGGAAAGGAGGAGGAGTGAGGAGCGGCGCGCTGCCGCCCCTCGACACAGGGAATACAGGGAGGAGCAGGCGAGTCGGGAAGGGGAGGGAGCACCCTGGGAAGACCAGCAACAAGGTCCCGTTTGTGCATGGCCCGAAGGCGCTGCACAGACGGGTGACCAAGGCGGTGGTGCCAGAGGACAGTCTCATGCGCCAAAGAGCGACACGAGCAGGGGGCGGACAGTGGACCTGACGCAGACGCAGACGCAGCTACCGGAGGGGACGCAGTGGTCAGTGTGTACAGGTCCGACCCCGGCTCTCGAGTGAAAGTAGCCAGGTGGCGACCCGTCCGAGCACACGTGCAGTGTGTCACGCGCTCGTAGGCAGGGGTGAACTGGTGAACACCCGAGTCCTGGAGCGCACAGCCCGCCACCAAGTTCGTAGAGAACGAGGGGAGGTAGAGACCTGACAGCGTGCCGGACGGGACCGCCGGACAGGGAAGGACAGTGGAGGAGGTCGCAATGACCGGACCCCCAGAGGGGTCAGCAAGGGAGACAGCAACTGGCCGAGCGAGGGGCTCGAGGTCAGTGCGGTCACGAAAGGAAGAGCGAGAAGCACCTGAGTCCAGTGTGAAGGTGTGCAGTGCTGCAGTAGACTCAGTACCAGGGGGCACAGACGCACTAGCACCTAGGGCAGCAGCCTCACCAGGACCTGTGGGAGCGGACGCACTAGCACCTAGAGCGGCAACCGGACTGGCCTGAATGCCCGGATCGGGCGGAACACGCAAGTACTGAGCACCCTCTCCACTAATAGACATAGCATACATGGCAGTGAGAATAGCATCAAAGTCTAAAGCCCAAATATCAACACCCCTCTTTTCCAGCTCAGCCCAGCGCGGCAGCTCAGTGGCAGTAGGAAACTGGGTGCGCCACGCGTCGGTAAGGCGCGCGAAGCAGCGCTGCGTGGGGTGCGGCCTCCCACACTGCTGGCCGCTGCGGTCACCTGTGCGAATGACGTACGTGCAGGTAAAGCCACGCTGCGCATACCACTCACGGGCGGCCTGAAGTGTCGGGGCGGGCTGCTGACTCTGCCCTCCGCCAGTGCCTCCACGACCACCACCCCCTCCGCCTCCGCCCCGGCCACCTCCACCCCTGCCGCCACCACGACCACCTCCGCCTCCGCTGCCGCCTCCGCCCCTGCCACCACTCCCGCCGCTGCTGTCGCCTCCCCCACTGCCGCCACTAGCCTCCTCAGCCGCGCCTCCACTCCCACCGCCTCCACCCCCACCTCCTCCGCCGCCACCCCCGCCCCTGCCCCCTTTGCCCCTGCGGCGCCCGCTCGAAGCAGACGCGGTCCCGACCTTCTCAGCACCAAGGAGGTCGACAGCAGCAGCAGAGGCGACAGAGGGGAGGAGGGGGGAAGGGGAACACCCCTCGAAGAACGGGGTGCGGGGGTCACCACGAGAGGTGCCTACAGCGACGATACTCGCCTCAGCTGCAAGCAGTTCCTTCTCGAGGAGGGCAACAGTGAGCTCAGTGGGGGAGCGAGAGAGGAAGTGGTCCCTGACTACGCGCAGAGAGTCAGGGAGGCGGGTGACGATGTGGTAGAGCGTGATCCAGAGCGGGGGGGGGTTGCTAGTGAGAAACTCGGCAGGCATAGCAGCGCGAAAGCGGGCCTCACTAGTCTTAAGGTGGGTGATGAGGTCTGCGACAGTGTGAAAGGAGGCTAGGTCGGGGAACAGGTAGGGAAGAGTGAGGCGGCCTAGCGTAGCAGAAGCGGGTGAGGAGTAACGGGCAACTACAGCGGTGTAGAGGTCCCTAGCAGTCTTGCACTGGCCGAAGTGCTCGCGCTCATCTAACGGCAGGGAGTTGCGGATGGCAAAGCGAGCGTGGGCGTCACGAGTCTGCCACTGTGAGCGGGTAGTGCTGTCAGCATCAGTAGCAGGGGCAGGAGCATGGCCGAGGGCGTGGTCATACAGGGAGATATCCTCCTTGGCAGTGAGCTGTAGGAAAAGGTGCAGGTCATCGAGCCAGGTGTCAAACTTCACCGGGCGGCCCTCAGCATCGAAAGCTAGTACAGGCGGGGTAGCCATAGTAGCAGTAGGAGTAGCAGTAGCAGTAGCAGTAAGTGAGTCCTAAAAGCAGTGGGCAGCGCGACGCAGGTAGGGCGGCTCGGTCCAGAGTAGTCGTTCAGTGCGGGCAGCGCGGCTCGGTTCTGGCTGCGCGGCTCGGCTCGGACTGGGCGGCTCGGTTCGGGCGGCTCTGTTCGGGCGGCCTGTTGCTGGTGGGGCCGCGGCTGTCGCGTGCGGTGCGGGTAGGGGCGGCGGGTAGGGTCGACGGAGCCGCTTTGGGGCGGCGGATAGGGTCGACGGGGCCTCTAAGCGGGGCGCGCGCGGGGTCGACGGGGCCAGCGGGGCCTCTAAGCGGGGCGCGCGCGGGGTCGACGGGGCCAAACGGGGCCGTAAGCGGGGCGCGCGCGGGTCGACGGGGCCAAACGGGGCCGTAAGCGGGGCGCGCTCAGGTCGACGGGGCCAAACGGGGCCTCTAAGCGGGGCGCGCGCGGGGTCGACGGGGCCAGCGGGGCCGTAAGTGGGGCGCGCGCGTGTCGACGGGGCTAAACGGGGCCACTAAGCGGGCCGAGGGCAGGTCGACGGGGCCAAACGGGGCCTTAAGCGGGGCGCGAAGGGGTCGACGGGGCCAAACGGGGCCGTAAGCGGGGCGCGCTTAGGTCGACGGGGCCAAACGGGGCCTCTAAGCGGGGCGCGCGCGGGGTCGACGGGTCCAAACGCGGCCTTAAGCGGGGCGCGCACGGGTCGACGGGGCCTCTAAGGCGCGACGCGCGAGTCACTAAGGGGCGGCGCGCGGGGTCGACGGGGCCTTAAGGGGCCGTACACGAGGGCGCACGAGGGCGCTGAGGGGGAGGCGCTAACGCGACGCTCCGACAGTAGATAGGTAGGTAGGTAGTCAGTGGTGGGCCCTAAGAACGGTCCTAGCGAAGGACCTGCTCTGAAACCATGTCAGAAAGAAGAGACTGGAATGGTTGAACTAACAGTGAAATCAGTACAAGTACCTAACCCTAGAATTGTGTACCCCCTATAGGCTAACCCACTGTAGCCTAAACAACCACAACATATATAATGTTTGACAGTGCGAACCAAGCCGAACTTGCTCTGGTAGGTGGATTTGAGCCTGGCCGTTCGATGCTTTTCCCTACGCCTATATGAATTTATATATTGAGAAAGATTGCTTTCTTTCTTATCAATTGGCATCGTTCTCATTACAAATGGCGTATTACAACATTTGTATCATCATTCGACACAAGCTAGTGCGGACTAATAACGCTAGCTAGGATATACCCTATCCAAGTGGCATTAGCAAGGCGGTTTACTCTGGGGTGGGTGGTGGGAATGTTGAGTGAGCCGTTTGAAAATTGAGAAACGTGGGTGGAGGGAAATGAGCTCCAACCCACGGTTTTTGTTTTTTTTTTTTTTTTTTTTTTTTTTTTTTTTTTGGTACTTGGAGAAGGGGCCATTAGCGCGCTTCGACGATGCCAATTGTGCAGTACAAGCAGCTTCGCTTTCACAATACACAATTTTAAAAAACACTACATGTGTGTTTAAAATTTATAATGTTTCCTATGCAATTGTCGGCACAAACAACCGAAATAATAGTTGCCGAACTTTTTTTTGCGCACAAACCAATCCAAAAGGCTCTAATAGGTGTATTTGCAAATGAGCTACCGTAATCTCCCGTATATAGGACCCGGGGGTCTTATCAGAAATGTTGTGAATAATGATTAGGTGAACAATACCAAGGGGCATATTTACTAAGACCCCTGAACACATTAAGAATTCATAGAGCACAATGTATTCACTCATAGCACTGGAAAGTCAAGCTTTTACCGAGGGTGTTGAATTCTTCCCCTGACGCGGATTCGAATCTCAACAGTAAAATCCACGCAAAATCGAATCCTGACTGGAATTTGACGCGAAACTGAATCGCGTCACCGTTTTGTGCCTGATGACGAGTCAGCCGAGCATCACCAACCCCCCAGATTCGTTAAGAATATAACATTAATTTGAAAATTTGACGAAGGAGGGGGGTCTTAAAATATTTATTTTAAAAAGGGGGGTCCTCACGAGAACAGGTCGGAATAAAAGACCCTTGGTCCGGAAAGAGGACCCAGGGTCTTCTCCGCGGGGGGGTACTGTATCCGGGAGATTACGGTACTCGAATATGCAATAACATTCAGGTTGTTAAATGTTTTTTTAAGCAATTGTTATTTTACAATATGCATGCAATACAATGGCCGTACAGCTCTGACAATAGTCATTAAAACACAGAGGGATACAAAACTGGACCTAGGGAAGAAGCGTTAGAAGTATTTTGCACACACCCTAAATGGCACACACACACCCTAAACGCCTAGCTTCAAAATTGTTCAAGGGGTGGCGCTGCATTTGCGAGCGCCAGCCCTTTCCTTTGTGGCAAACTGCAGCCTGGTGGAGTCACCACCAAGGCTTCACAGCGTGCTGCTGCTTCATGCACTCGTGCACTAATGTTGCCTTGGGGCATGGTGGGGTGCTGCTGTCATAAACCACCTCTCAGGGGCCAGCAGCACACACCAGCTCTGTAAGTGGGGACTGTACACACCAGTGCTGCTGCTCCACCTGCCGTCTCACACCCTCTGCCACCCTCTGCTCTGCTGCTATTATCAGCAGAGGCTGTTCCAATTCTTCCGATTCTTTCGATCCCCCTACCCTCCCTGTTGCCCCTACTGGGCTCCACAAGCCCTGTCACCGCTTTCAACTCTCCCCAACCACACCTTCTTTCGCCCCCATCCACCTTACACTCTCAGCACGGCGCACGCGAGAATGGCGCCCTTCCCGCCGCCCATGCCGCCCACGGCCTCCCAGTTGAGTAACCGTTCACTGGGGCGCACGAGCATGGCCGCAAGCAGCCCCTTGGGCGTGCGCGCATCCTCCTCGCGCCCGCGCCTGTCCTCCTCCGCGGGGTCCCAGCAAAACACCTCCTCCAATCTTACCCTCCCGCCGCCAAACCCGCCATTGCTCCTCGCCTCGCGCGCGCCGCCCAGCAAGAACAGCTTCCCTTGAAAGGCAATCATGCCCACGCCGCGCGTCGCACTGCTTTGCCGCCTGAAGTTGCCGACGCCCGAGCTGCTGACGTGGAGCGAGGGGATAGGCCCGCACTTGCGCCACTCGCCCGTGGCGGCGTCGCGCACGACGAGGCGCGACTGGTGGATGGCGTAGAGATCGCCGTTGAGCACGGCCATGGGACCCGGGATCTGGGGGGGAAAGGGAGAGGGAGGGAGAGCAGCAGGACGGATGAGAATTATGGAAAGAAAAAAAAATATCGGATGCGGGTGATACCAGGCAGATCTGGAAGACCAGAGATCGACCATTCACCATCACCCACCCGCCACCCGCCAATTAAGCCCTGTCCCGCCCTCAATAGCCCCATGCGTCGCTGCCCTCTGACTTCCTCTCTACCCTCTCCACATTCGTTCCCCCGTCGCTCCCCCTCGCTCACCTTGCAGTCGTCGATCCACGCGTGGGGCACCAGGTCCCACCGGTCGCTCTGCCGGTCGTACACCTCGATCGACGCCGTGCTCTCGCGCGCCTGTCCGTCTCCGTCATGACGTAACCCCATGACGTCAGCAGTCGAGCTGTCAGGCCGCTGCACCTCCCCCGCGATCACCGTCAGCTGCCCCCCGAGCACCACGGCGCGGTGCCCGCATCTCGCGGCGTGCATCGCGCTGATGCTCCGCCATTGACCGGTGAGCACGTCGAAAATCTGAAGCGGTTAATGAAATTGTGGGAGTTCAAGAGGAGGAGAAGTCACTAAGCTTAGTACTACCAGATTATTCTTGTTGTGATGGATATTTTTGGCGTTCATTGAAACGAGCCTCTTATACTTCTCCTATTGCGAGCGCACAATTTACGGCTGAGATAAACGCAAGTGGTCGGACCCACCTCGGCGGATCGCAGGAACGCGTGTCGGCCCTGTCCGCCGGTAACCACGATGTAACAGCCGTCCAACACCTCCGCGGCGGGCGAGATGCGCGCCTCGCCCATCGGCGCGCAGAAATCCCAGCGCCACGCGACGGGGTCGAACACACGCACCCGCGCCGTCGCGACGTCTGCGCAACCCATTACCGATGGGGATGCTGACGTCACGCGCTCGCAGCCACCAATGACGTACATCTTCCCGCCCGCAGCCACCGTCGCGAATTCTGAAAGCCCCTCATTCTTGGACCGACCAGGAATGGGCGGCACGGCGCGCCATGATTTGGAGTTGGGGTCGAACGCGCGGAACGCGCCCTGGTCGGGGTCCTCTGGGAGCACGAAGAGCCACTCCTCGATCACGCCCGCCGCCTCTCGCGCCTGGAAGAACGCTTCGCTAGACACGGCGGAGCTCCAGGACTTGGAGACTGTCTTGAGCGCGCCGTGCAGGTGGCGCGGAAGACGCAGGAGCGCCTCGTGAGAAACCTCGTCGGGAATTGATGCGAAGATGGTGCCAAGGGAGTGATGGCAGGGAGTTGTCTCGTGAAGAGTTCCCATCGCGTCTGGAGGCGTAAATAATTAAACTGACGATGGTTCAGGCAATGACACGTGAAGAAAATCGAAGCTACACGGTTGTAGAAACTAAGATTGCAAGAACGACGGGCTAGGAGTTAGAACTGGTGCACAAGCAAGAACAAATGAAGTGAGAAAATGGGAGCGAAAATGCAGAGCAGCGAATTTACGACAATAAGATGAAGGTGAAGGGAAGAAAAGGTTGAGGCCCAAGAGGTTGGGGGGATTGCGCGAAAGATTTCGCCGGATGCTGTGCGACAATCTGCGGTAATGACGTGCCTCAAAACCGTTCATCAGAATAGCCACGTGGGGGACGTCAGAGATTCATCCACCCTTCGAAATTCCCATGAACCACCAACAGTGATTCTTGGTTTCTGGAAGGGAAGTTGTTTGACCTTTCCGTATGCGAGGGGTCATTGAATGACGCGTCTGAATGCAGAGCACACGTCACTATCGAAGTCATCATGCGTGGCCCAACGCAGCTTCCGTTGCGATGACTGGCTGAGCGATCGTCAGATTTCTCTGGCGAAAACGAACTCGCGAACAGTGCACATCCCACCACACAGCTGCTTGACACCCCCCGTCAGATTTCTCTCAACCATGCGGTGCGACAGTGTATGCGATTTTCCAAATTGCAATCATAATCCTCCCACCACAATCATGGCATCCGAGAATGCAGTAATCCTGGCCAAGTATGTTTCCCACGTGGCAATGGTGGAAATAACTACAATCCTACTACACCTTGAAACGTAAGAGTATTTTGACATGAGTGATACATTATTAATAAATTACACCACAAGCAGAATCTTTGCAGCACGCCACGAAATTAGTGTTATTGTCAGAGGAATTGCGCCATGCGCGCATCTCTAGGGGTGTCAGGAACTTGAACGAATGGTAGCTTCAGAAGCTGTTATGGAACGTGGAAAAAACAAAGGACAAATACGAGGAGAGATGACTCAGATTTACTTCCAAGAGGAAATTAATGGTAGTACCACCGGATGAAGTGCGCCTAATAAGCCCGACGCATTACAGGCAATTGCATCAAACACCCCAATGTGTCATGGTGCACAAAATACACCCCACCCCACCCCAGCATCTCACCTCGGTGGCGGACGGTCTGTCGTAGGGCTCGATGTGGAAGCACGCCTCGAGGAACTCGCGACCCTCGTCCGATATGCCCTCGGGAATGGGCGGGCCCGTGGTGGTCTTGGCGATGTGGAAGATGGCCGACCACGTGTTGTCCATGCCCGGCCATGGGTGGCTGGTGTGGGGTCATGGGGGACGCATGCAGGGGGAGCGGGGGAGAGGGGGAGAGGGGAGGGGGGAGAGCATACGGATGGAGCTGAAAGTTGGAAAAGGCTTTTAGAATAAGAGAAGAATCTGAAGATGCAGGGCAAGTGAGGAATAGTGGTAGAGAGCAGCAGGGGCAGTGAGCGCAGTGAGCATCTCAATGACAGTGCAGGTGAGGCTTCAGATGTCAGCCAACTACACCCAGCCCAATGTTTACCCAAAACCACCTAGCCTCACCCAACCTCTCCCAACTCCATTGCCCGCACTGCTCCCACTTGCCCGTGAGCATCTCTCACCTGCCGGTGAGCATTTCAATGACGGTGCAGCCGAGGCTCCAGATGTCAGCACGGCGGCCGTACCCCTCGCCCTTGATGACCTCGGGCGCCATCCAGAACACCGACCCGCGGATCGACTTGCACCCCTCGCCCACCGTGCCCTCGTGGAACGCCTGCGGGTGGGAAGGGGAGGGCGAGGTTGTGGGAGGAGGGGAGGGACGATGAGAGAGGTTGCAATCAAGACAGTGTCAGAAGCACAGGCAAAACATTTCAGAACAAGTTCGCCCCACTCATCCCATTTCACTCGCCCAGCAACACTTGCCCCACCTTCCACTCGCCTCCCCTCCCCGTCCCCCCCGCCCCAATTCGCGCAGCAAGGCTCACCTTGGAGGCACCAAAGTCAGCGAGCTTAATAACCCCATCCCTGTCGACGAGCACGTTGCCGCCCTTGATGTCACGGTGGATGATCTTGCAGCCGTGCAGATACTCCAACCCCAGCAGCAGCTGCCGCGTGTACACGCGCACCAGCGACTCACTGAACTTGCCGAATTTCTCCAACATGCTGCCACGGGGGTGCGGTGCGGGGGAGAGGGGGGAAGGGAGCGGGAGGGGAGGAGGAAAGGAGAGGAGAGAGTGGAGCGGGAGACGTAGGAAACAGGCCAGGCGTGCAGGTAATCCCATGTGTGCACACCCACACCAGCGACTCACATCTTGCTAAACCTCTACAAGCAGGTGCAGCGGCTACAAGCTGCAGTCAGCTCCCTCGCCTGTGCAGCGAACCCCCGGACACAAGCTCAAGGAAGATGTAGAGGGAGCCATCAGCCTTGTCCTTCTCCACGTCACGATGTACCGGTGCCACATCTGGCGCTACAGCACGTCCTTGCTGCCTTAAAACATTGAAAGAACAGAACCTTTGCCAAGCGCCTTCCCTCACCTGTGCAGCGACCCGCCAGAGACAAGCTCGAGAAAGATATAGATGGAGCCGTCAGCCTCGTCCTTCTCCATGTCTATGTACCCCACGATGTGGCGGTGGCGCATCTGGCGGTACAGCACGATTTCGCGCTCCAGAGAGGCGATCAGCATCGCCTTCTCGTCGCCCGCCGTCGTCATCTTGATCTGCTTCACCGCCATCAGCTCCCCCGTCATCTCATTGAGGCCCAGGAAGACCTGCGTTGAGGGAGTAGTGGGTGGATTGGGGGGTGGAGTGGGGTGGAGAGGGGTGGAGTGGGTGGAGTGGAGAGGGGTGGAGTGGGTGGAGTGGAGAGGGGTGGGCAGTGATGAATGGGGATTTGATTTCCTTCACCGCCATCAGCTCTCCCGTCATCTCGTTCAGGCCCAACAAAATGAGGATGGAGCGGGATGGAACGGGGAGGGAGGGCCAATGATCGCAGGGCAAACTGAGGTGGTTGCATGGCAAGTCATGAGTGGGGATGGGAGTGGGAATAAGAAGGATCCTTGCAATTTGCACACCCCACCATATGTTCTCCTCACCTCCCCCGCCCTCACCTCCCCAAGGCCTCACCTCCCCCTGGCCACACCACGCGCTCCCCTGTGTCTCACCTTGCCGAAGGCGCCCTCCCCCAGCAGGTCGCCCTTCTTCCACTTGAGTGTGCCCAGCGGGGATGCTGACATGGACACCGACCCTGACGCTGCAAGGGCCTTTGCCACGCTGGCAGACGAGGTGGTTGACGTGGCACTGGTGGTGGTGGCGGAAGGGGAGGAGGAAGGGGAGGACGACTTGCCATCACTTTCATTCCCCTCACTGCCACTGCCCGCACTCCCCCCCTCTGCCCGTCCCTCCCCCTTCCCACCCTTCCCATGCCCCGCTTCACCCTCCTGCTTCTTCCCCTCCTCCCCCATTACATCTTTGCCCGATTTCAGGTCCCCCCCTCCGCCCTTCTCCCCGCCCTTGGCCTGCTTCTCTGCGCCCTTCTCCTCCCGCCCCTCCCCACTGCCATCCGCCTTGCCACCAAGGGGAGAGGCGGAGGGCGTGGAGGGGGAGCGGGGCGAGGGGGTGGCGGGGGAGGCAAGGGGGGACGACTGGTTGGGCGGGGAGGCGGAAGGGGAGGGCGCAGAGGGGGAGGAGGTAGCAGGGGAGGAGGGGGACGAGGGGGAACCACCACCAGTCGCCGCCTTCCCTCTGCCCGCCGCATCACCCCTCTCTTCCCCGTCCTTATCCCCTCCTGCACCCGCTTTCCCATGCCCTGCAATCCCCCCTGCTGCAGCAGCAGCGGCAACAGCCGCTCGCCGGCGGGGGGACACAGGAGGGCGGGGAGACATCCGTCTGTCGCCGTACCGCCGATGGCGCCTCACCCCGCCGCCCTCACTGCCACTCTCCGTCTCCTCCTTCCCCGACCCCCCGTCGCTCTCGCCCTCGCTCTCGCCCCTCTGCCGCCCATGCTGGTTTGGGGAGCCGTCGTCGCCTGCAGAGGGCAGGGCGAAGGAGACGGACTTGCGCACGCGGGCGGGGGGGCGGGATGCAGTTGAAGTGCCGCCGCTGCTGCTGATGCTTCTGCCCACTGGAGTGTGGCTCCCACTGCCACCTGCACCTGCAGCTCCGGCACCACCAGTAGCAGCACCAGCCGCACCAGCAGCAGCTCCAGAAGCAGTAGTGCTTGCACCACTCGGGCTGGTGGCAGAACTTCCGTTAGCAGCATTTGCACCACTCGCCTTCTCAGCACTGGCATTAGCAGCAGCGGTGGCAGCAGAAGCAGAAGCAGAAGCAGAAGCAGAAGCAGAAGCAGAAGCAGAGGCAGCAGCTGCAACCCCCCCTCCTTTACCCTGCCCCGACGGCTGCAGGGCCTTCCTCTCCCCCATCGCCGCCCGCTCGCCGTCCGTCAGAATCTCCCCGCGCACTGAAGACGCTCGCCGCCACCCACCCGAGGCGTGCGCCGACGGCAGGCGGGCGGACATCGGCGTTTTCACCGACACTTCGGTATCACTCGTCGACACCTCGCCCCCCCCATCCGCCCCTCGCTCCCTCCCGCTCCCTCTCTCTCTCCCCTTGTCACTACCCAGCGCACCAGTCAGCCTTAAATCCCTCACATGCTGCTGCTGCTGCCTGCCGTTGCCTCTATCCACCCCTACCCCCACCCCTTCGCCTGCCACCGCTCGCATGCTCTCAATGTGTCGCTCACCCAGACTGCCCACTCGCAGCAGCGGCCTGGCGTCTGCTACCCGCCTGCCCTCTGTCTCAGACCCATACTGTGCATCCAATCGGAAGTTCTCCAGCTTCGACCCCCTCTCGGCCGAACCCCTTTCCACCGCATCCAACCCTGCACCATCATCACCTCCGCCCCCACCAGAATCGCCGGCACCCCCGGCACCCGCACTTGCTCCCGCGCCCGCCGCGCCGTCTCTCCTGCCCGCATGTCCGCCTGCTGCTGCTGCTCGCCTGGCCTCTGCGCCCGCTCTGCTCTGCCCAGCCGCCTGTGGGCCCAAGGGGATACCGCCTCTGTGAGACCCGTCCAGGCTCACAGACTGCGACCGTGCATGCCTCCCTGCCCGCATCCCCCTCCCCATGAGCCCCACTCCCGCCCTCCCTCCTCGGCCCCCCCGCCCATCCATCCCCCCTCCCCCACGACCTCCTGAACGCCCTGCAGAGTTTCCAGAGGCTGGGCTTGCGGTTCGGGACCGCCGAACCTGGGAGTTTGGTCCGTCGGCATCGGAGTGGCAGTCCGAACCTCCAGCAGGGGAGGCAGCGCTGATGGGGGAGCCTTGGGTGGGGCTGCTGGCAAGCAGAGGGGAGAGCGAGGTTGGGGAGGGCGAGGGGCGGTGGCCTGAGTCACTGAGAGTGCGATGGTATCGCAGCTGCGGCTGAGACACCATGTGCGCCGCTCCCCCTTGTCCCTGCGCCTGACCCTGCGCCTGTGCGCCCCCCTGTGCCTGCGCCTGCCCCTGTCCCTGCCCCTGCGCCTGCCCCTGTGTCTGACCCCGTGCCCCTGCTGTCCCTGCCCCTGCTGCTGTTCCCCCACCGGCCTGCCCTGTTGCCGCTGGTCCCCCTAAACCCCCTGAGCGCCGCACCCCCACCCTTCTCCGCCGCTCACCAGCGCCGTCCGTTTCACTCGAGCTGTCACACGCCTCCCGCCCATCCTCTCCTCTCCTTCCCCCCCGCACACGGCGCACCCCTCCCCTCTCCTGCCCACTGCCGTGCTGCTCCCCGCCTGCCCTACCAGAAGTACCGGTGGGAGCGAGGGAGATGGGGAAGGTGGGCGAGGTGGTGTCATCGTCCCTGTCATGCTCCCACGCCTTCTGAAACAGCTCCTCCTTGCTCTCCAGGCCTTCGCCCCCAAGCCACTCCGCGCCCTCCCCACTCCCCTCCCTGCCGTTGCTGCTGCCGCTGCCATAGCTCTGCTGCTGCGATACGCGCTGGTTCTGGTTCAGGCTGTTGCTGTGCCCGAAGCCCTGGCTGCCGCTGTTGCTGCTGGCACACCGCAGCAGCTCCCTGTTTCCGCCAGCATCCCTGCCCCCATCGCCTGCATCAAAACCCGTCCGCGCCCTCAGCTCCGCCAGCCACGCCGCGCCCCTCTGACTCCTACCCCCGCCCCCTGCAATCCCCTCAAAGTCACCGCCCATTCCCCCATCCTCCTCCCCCTCCACACCCAAGCCCAACCCCAACCGTCTCCCCGACCCAGACCTGCCCAACTCAGGCCTGAACCCGCCAATATCCTCCAAGCCTCCCCCCGAACCTCCCAGCAGACCCGAGCCTCCCAAATCCCCTGAAAGCAAGTCCCCTTCCTCAAAACTAGTGCTTTGGCGGAACCCCCCGAGTCCCCCCGCGCGTGTGGCGGCGTCCAGGGGGGCGGCGGCGGGGGAGGCGGAGTCAGGGGCGGCGCAGCGCTGGTGGTAGTCGTGCAGCTTGCGGAAGAGCGCGCCAATGCGGTCCGACGACGTCAGCTCCTGCGGCAGCAGCCCGTCCCTGTTGCGCGCGTACATGTTCGCCCCCGCCACCAGCAGCAGCTTTATTATGCTCCTGAAGGGGGTGGGGGGGAGGGAGTGGAAAAGAGGAAAGGAAGGGGGGAGGAGAGAGGGGATGGGGGAAGGAGGGGGGGAAGGGGAGGGGTAGGGTGGGGGTGGTTGTGGGAGGTGGGGGTTGGTGGGAATGGATGAGTGAGTGGGGGCGTGGACAGAGATGGTTGGTTGCGCGCGTACATGTTGGTCCCCGCCACCAGCAGCAGCTTTATTATGCTCCTGCGCACACGGGGGAAAGGAAACGGGAAGGTGAGGAGGGGAGGGAGATGCGCAAGACAAAGGGAATGTGGTTGTGCGAGATGGGGGTTGGTGAGAATGGATTAATGAGTGCTGAGGGGACTGAGAAGCTTGAGGGGTAGTGTGAGAAGTCGGCAATGACCCTCACCCCTCCTCCAGCCCCCCTTCCCCTCTCCCACGCCACCATTCACTATCCCCCTCCCCCTAAGCCCCATGCCCAAGACGATCAGGCGACCCCCCCCTTCACGCACCTGTGGCCGGTGGCGCAGGCGTAGTGCAGCGCGGAGCAGAGGCGCGCGTCCGTGGCGTTGATGTCGGCGCCGTTGGTGAGCAGCAGCCGCACCGCATCCTCGCTGCCCGCCTGCACCGCTGACATCAGTGGCGGCGACTGCCCTCCCTGCGCGCCAATGCATTCCCAGGGGGAGGGAAGGGGAGGGGTGTGGAGGGTGGAAACAGGAAGTAAGATGATTGTGGGGTTGCGGGGGGGAAGAAGAGGAGGGTACGGAACTGGGGCGGCAGGAGGGAGGCTCAAGAGGGCAGGGTGGTAAGCCACCCCATATACTTAGTGTAGAAGAATCTTCACGGAACCAGACGTTAAGCAGAGCAGTATGAAAACCCCCATTATGGAACCCTCAACGCCCCTCGGCCGGCCATGCACGCTCCCATGCCAGGGCGCGCGCGTGCCTCACCTCAGCGGCGGCGGTGCCCCCGTCGGGGTCCGCGCCCCACTCCAGCAGCAGCGCCGCCGCGTCCAGGCTGCCCGCCACCACCGCCTCGTGCAGCGCCGTCCTCCCCGTCGCTGCCGCCGCGCAGCGCAGCCCACGCGCGCGCAAGGAAGATGGGAAGAGAGTCAATCAGAAAGGGTGACGGGGGGGAAGGGAAGCGAGGGGGATGCGAGACGGGAGAAGGGAGACGGGAGAAAGGAGATGGGAGAAGGGAGATGGGAGGGTCGGAGGATGTGGAGGAGTGGGTGAGGGTGCGGTTGTGCGGCAGGGGGGAATAAAGGGGGCAGCGGGTGTGTAGGGACGAGCGAGAACTACTCAAATACCCACATGCGGAGCGGTAGAACTACCTGGGTGCAGCGCGTTGAGGAGCGCAGTGCGCGAGGAGGCCTCCTGCAGCACGCTGTTGAGCAGCGCCACGTCGTTCGCGTGCGCCGCCTCCACCAGCTTCAACACCGCCTTCAGCTGCACCCCCGCCCCGCCCCCCACGCTCATCCCCGCGCCCGCTCCCCCCACTAATCCCCCTCCGCCGCCGCCGCCTCCTCCGCCTACCCCTCCCAAATCGTCGTCCGCGAACCCCAGCATGCCCGCGCCGGCTCCGCCGAATCCCCCGCCTCTGCCTTGTCTAAGCTCCCCCGCCAGCCCCAGCAGTTCCTCCGCGCCCATGCGCCTTCCGCCCCCCGCGCCTGCGCCCATCCCCATGCCGCCATCGATGAAGTCCAGCGCCGACGACCCTCCACCGGGCTTCCCCACGAGGTCTGCGAAGCTGTCCCCTCCGCCACGCCACGAGCTGGCGGAAAAGGAAGCCTGGGGGAACGGGGTTTGGTTGGCACGGCAAAGAGCAGACAAAGATTTTACGGCACTCCGAACCCGTGGACGACATGCATGGAAGGAGGAACGGGGACTCGCTGACGTCGCATGGGCAGTAACCGGACGAAAACGAAAGAAAGTTAAAAAAACAAAAAAGAAAACGACTGATGAAAAGCGCTGCTGCTCGTACCGGATCAGAGGACAGATCCGGCCAGCCGTCTTGGCGGCCTGTATGACCGTTGGCGAAGTCGCTCTCCCTGTGACTCAGCACCCTCCGTAACTCCGCTGCCCCGTCCCCTCCTCCCAGCCGCATGCTCCCGCCATACCTGCCGCCACCCACGCTATCGTACCTCCCCCCCAGGTCCCTCCCTGCGGCGTCCGCCAGCCGCTCTACGTCCATGCTCGCGGATCCCGCGCCCAGATGCCGCCCCCGCATCGCCGCGAACAGCGCCTCGCTGTCCACCACACTACTTCCGATGCCGCCTCCCATGCCGCCGATGCCGCTCCCTATGCCGCTGCCCATGCCGCTTCCCATGCTGCTGCTGCCTGTTCCGTCCAGCGACGCGGCGAGCGACGCCCGGGCCCTGTGGCCATACGCGTTAGGAGTGGACGACGATCCCGGGATCCTGTTCGCCTGCTCGCTCCGCTGCCGCAAAAGCTCCCCTTCCGCGCTGCCCAGCTCTCCGTAGAGTCCCAGCACGGCCCCGCCTACGCCCTGGTTGTCGCCAGCGTCGTGAAAGTTGTGGTAGATCTGTGGCCGCAGCGCGGACGACACGGAGAGCGTCCGACGATGGTTGTTCCGAGTGGGTCGGTCTCGCGCAATCTCGCCGCCCGAAGTGAGAGCGGGAGACCACGTGGTCTCCTCAAAATCGAAATTATCACCACCGGCATCTGGCTCATAGTTACTATAGCTGTTGTAATCCCCCTCAGCAGGTCTGTAGCTGTTACTTTGACCCGTGCTGCGGCTGCGAGGATACACAGGAGCCGCGGTCAATTCCGCATCCCCCTTGAAGCGCCGAGAGAATGAGTCTGTCCGCTGCATGATTGCAGTCAATGAGCTACTGAAGCCGTCTCGTGAAGCTATGCATGACGCCGAGAGTTGGCTAGTTGATGGCACGCTCGCGGAAACATCATGGCAATGTCACTAACTCATATCGAAGAACCAGTCTACCAAGGATAAAATGATAAATTACGGTCTCACCTGACATACGACAACCAGAATATTTCCAGTCGTACGAAAATCACGACAATAGCTTCTTTCTCGGCAATGTGACAACCTCATAAGTTAGGGTTATTCAAAGAGGCAGCACGCTCCGTACGACTTAGTTAGGTGGAGCACAGAAGAAGGGAACCGTCAAGCCACGGAATGGGAGATTGGTCCTAGGGTAACATCTAGGTCCTAACCTGGCCTGGTATGGCAGAGCGGAGCTGCTGCAGCCACAGGCGTCTGCCTGGTTTGGTGTGCGCATTCGGTTCGGAGGAAAGACACGAGCCAGCCACACAGACCATCACTCGAGCCCTGAAGAAATGCGTGGGGCCTGGGAAATGGCAGTGTGGTGGGGCACAACGGCATTATTCATCAAGGAGAAAGATGAAATTTTGAGGAAGTGGGCAGCGAAAGAAAACGTTTCCCCCGAGAAGTTGGTTTGTGGACTTTTGACCAGATTTGGCAGGTTGCAGAGTCTGTGCACTATAGTTGGTTCTCTAATTAAAGTAGTAGACATCAATACCGTAATATTTACATAAATGCTGAAGGTGTTGCAGCATAACCACACATGAAGCCTGCAGTGATAACATTCATTAGAGCACTGACGTGAGTTTTAATGAAATGATATCGCATTTGTGCAATGCATATTTGAACAAAACATGAAACATACAGGAAAACATTTAATTACTCACGATAAATCCTAAAGAGATACTTTACGGGTAATGTTAAGTAAGTGGAATTTTATCTTTTTTATCTGATATGTACACATTGCATAACTGCGAACTGCTAACTTTCATACCCGTTACCTACCTGCTGCTGGTCACGGTTCAACGACTTTCGCATGCTTTCTGCTTCTCGCCAGCGAGCCGTTTCACCACTTTCGTGTGCATCCACCCCCCGATTCTTGTGTTGGTGATCTTGCTGGAGTCAGATCCGCTCCAGGCACAAGGAGCTAGGAGATTTCTCGGCTCTGGCTGCTGTCGCCTAGACCGTCGTCCGTCCTGAGCAGGTTACATAGAAGCTATAGCCATGAGCGGTCACGATTCCAAGTATTTTACGACGACAAAAAAGGGCGAGATTCATGAATTGAAAGAGGAGCTAAATTCGCCGTACAAGGTGCCGTCTTGAAACTAGGAACATTTGGACCATTGCGTAGTCGATTTTTGGTTATCACGCCAGATGTAGGTTATTGAGCGTACCATTGAAATACGATTTGTGGATATGTGCTGCAGGAGAAGAGGAAGGATGCTGTCAAGAAGGTTATTGCAGCCATGACTGTAGGCAAGGACGTGTCCATGTTGTTCACAGATGTTGTGAACTGCATGCAGACGGAGAACCTGGAGCTGAAGAAGCTTGTTTATCTGTACCTCATTAACTATGCCAAGAGCCAGCCGGATCTTGCCATCCTCGCCGTCAACACGTTTGTGAAGGTGCTTAACGCCTCAATGATCGATTTTACTTGGTGTAGAGCTCAGTCACTGACGTTTCTTTTCTCCAGGACTCGCAAGATCCGAATCCGCTCATACGGGCCTTGGCGGTGCGAACAATGGGTTGCATTAGGGTTGATCGTATCACGGAGTACCTGTGTGACCCACTGCAGCGATGCCTGAAGGTACATGCCAACCTTATGTTAACCTCTGTAGCTGAGGTTTGGTTGCCCTAACTAACCGTTCTTTCCATTTTTCCAGGACGACGACCCGTACGTTCGGAAGACCGCGGCAATCTGTGTGGCCAAGCTCCACGATATTAACGCAGAGCTTGTCGAGGATCGTGGGTTTCTAGACATACTGCGGGATATGATCTCTGACAGCAATCCCATGGTAGTGGCGAACGCCGTTGCCGCTCTCTCCGAAATTCAAGAAGGCAGCAGCAAGCCTGTCTTCGACATCACGCCTAACACAGTCTTTAAATTGCTTGCGGCACTGAACGAGTGTACCGAGTGAGTGATTTCCTATAGTTTCGTGTCCAACCGAAGAGTTGTTGACGTGTCTAACGAGCGACTTGTGTCATGACCTCAGGTGGGGACAGGTTTTCATCTTGGACTCTCTTTCCAAATACAAAGCACGTGATGCTCGTGAAGCTGAGGGAATTGTGGAACGCGTCACGCCGCGTTTGCAACATGCGAATTCAGCTGTTGTCCTTTCTGCTGTCAAAGTGCGTCTGCTGGGCCTTGTTGTCGCGCAACGTTTCCCCTTCTGCTTTGCTATGAACAAAGTTCTCAACATGTACGCTGTATTGGTCAGGTCATTTTGTTGCAAATGGAGCTTATCACAAGCACTGACTTGATACGGAACCTGTGCAAGAAGATGGCACCTCCGTTGGTCACGCTTCTTTCGTCAGAGCCTGAGATTCAGTATGTGGCTTTGCGAAACATCAACCTCGTCGTGCAAAAGAGGCCATCGATTCTTGCACATGAAATCAAGGTTTGTGAAGTCAGTTGAAATGCCGTTTTTTTTCTTCTTTTTTTTTCCTTTTTTTTGCTGGTGAAATACTCGCACTAATCTGTTCCCCGTCATTCTTTAGGTTTTCTTTTGCAAGTATAATGATCCCATCTACGTGAAGATGGAGAAGCTTGAGATCATGATTCGCCTCGCTTCTGAAAGAAACATTGATCAGGTATATGCCTTAATGCTTCTGTCTCGCTATCCATGTGGTTTCTGTCAGCGTACTTACAAGATTAATTGGGGAATTTGGTTGTCAGGTGCTGCTCGAGTTCAAGGAGTATGCAACTGAGGTGGATGTGGATTTTGTTAGGAAAGCTGTTCGTGCTATTGGCCGGTGTGCCATCAAGCTCGAGAAGGCTGCAGAGCGATGCATCAATGTCCTCTTGGACCTTATCAAGATCAAGGTCAATTACGTTGTCCAAGAGGCTATCGTTGTGATCAAGGACATTTTCCGCAGATATCCAAACACGTAAGTGAAGCAATCCGATGTTGTGTAATCTGTTGGTCATACACCCACTTACAACTGGTTGCTTGTTACCTATGTGAGCAGGTATGAATCCATAATTGCAACACTCTGTGAAAGCTTGGACAATTTGGATGAACCAGAGGCAAAGGTACAGATGGTTGATCATCATTTTTTTTTTTTTTAGCTACTTGGTGCATCACATCTCACGTGGCCATTGCATTATGCAGGCGTCGATGATATGGATCATTGGAGAGTACGCTGAGCGCATTGACAATGCCGATGAACTCTTGGAAGGCTTCTTGGAAACCTTTTTGGAGGAGCCCTCACAGGTTCAGCTGCAATTGCTGACAGCAGCAGTGAAGCTTTTCTTGAAGAAGCCAACAGAGGGCCCACAACAAATGATTCAGGAAAGTTTTCTCCAGACTTGCTTCGCTGATCTTGCACCTCATGTTTGCTATTGTTACTGAGGTTTCTGTTCTTGTGCAGACGGTTCTCAACAACGCAACCCAAGAGACGGACAATCCTGACCTTCGAGACCGTGCCTATGTGTACT
The DNA here is from genome assembly GCA_947470075.1 of Closterium sp. Yama58-4. NCBI lineage: Eukaryota > Viridiplantae > Streptophyta > Zygnematophyceae > Desmidiales > Closteriaceae > Closterium > Closterium sp. Yama58-4. The sequence goes on from CANIUD010000314.1 coordinate 126,433, forward strand.
GGAGGCTTCTCTCAACAGACCCTGAGGCAGCAAAAGACATTGTCCTCGCAGAGAAGCCAACGATCAGTGACGAGGTTTCCGGGCTGGACCCGGATTTGCTGGCTGAACTCCTTCGAAACATTGCAACCTTGTCTTCTGTCTACCAGAAGCCGCCTTCAGCCTTTGTATCTCGTCTCCGCTCTGCTGTGCCAGCATCAGCAGCTGAGCCGTCTGAAGAGTATGAGGAGTCGTCTGCTCCTGTTTCAGGAGGAGCTCCTCCTCCAGCTGCAGCACCAGCTGCTCCTGCTCCGTCCCCGTCTCCTGCTGCTCCTGCTCCCGCAGCTGCTCCTGCCCCACCTGACCTTCTTGGTGACCTTATGGGTCTGGATGCTGCTATAGTTCCTGCGCCTGAGGCGCCTTCTGGGTAAGGCTTTCTCTGCTTATGGACCCTGTTCCATATATAGCACCTGAATATTCCTGTCCAATGGTGGGCTGGTTCTCTCATTTACTTTGTGTTTTTTATGCAGACCTTCTCTTCCAGTTCTTCTAGCAGCGTCAGCTGGTCAAGGGCTGCAGATCAATGGTCAACTGGAGCGTAAGGATGGCCAGGTGGTTTACCGTGTCAAGTTTGACAACAACTCCAGCACAGCCTTGGATGGCTTCATGATGCAGCTTAATAAAAACTCCTTCGGCATATCTGCTCCAGCTGGCGTTTTACCTGTAAGACATGGATCCAAGTTTGGTTGTGCTGGATGTGGTAGTCTTGTCTTGTATTTAATGCTTTGTGTTGATGGTCTTGCAGGTGCCACCGCTTCAACCAGGTGCATCAGCAACAGCTGATCTGCCATTGACCCTCTTTCAAAACGTGTCTCCTCCTCCTCCATCGTCAGTCCTTCAAGTTGCGGTGAAAAACAACCAGCAGCCAGTCTGGTATTTTACTGACAAAATCAGAGTGCAGGCATTCTTTACCGAAGAGGGACGGATGGAACGTGGAGTGTTCCTTGAGGTGAGCATGTCAAAGTGTGGTAGAGGATGTTTTTTTTTTTGCATTGCTCGTTACAGCATGTCTCTGCTGCTGTGTTGGCTGGGCAGTCGAGCTGAGTTGGGTATGTATCACTCACTCATTGACCATATGCCCATGTCCTACTCCACAGACATGGAAGGCGCTTCCGGATTCCAACGAGGTCTCCCGTGATTTGTCAGGCATAACAATCTCGAACATCGACTCCGTCTCAGAAAAGCTGGCTTCGAACAACGTCTTCTTTGTGGCAAAGCGCCACCTCAAGGACACGAACCAAAACATCCTTTACCTTTCGGCGAAGCTGGCCCCATCCATCCCTATTCTTCTGGAGATCACGTTCTTGCTCGGCGTTTCTGGCACGAAGTGTGCCATCAAGACACCAAGTCCTGAGTGGGCACCTCTTGTCTTCGAGGCTGTTGAGAGCATTCTCCAGTAAAACGGGTTTTGGATATTTGACCTAACTGTAGCTTTCCTGAAGTATGCTACCTCGCTGAGGTAGTGCTGCTGAACAAATTGTGGATATAGTTACAATGCTAGGTGATAATTGTTGATCAGTGGTGCGAGTCGAGCTATCTTTAGAGGAATGTTAGTAGGAGGAGTGGTTAGAACTTTTACTATGTAAAAGTGCACCATGATAAAATTTACATGTCTGGATGGTGTAGTCGGTTATCACGCCAGTCTCACACACTGGAGGTCTCCGGTTCGATTCCGGGTTCAGACATTTTGAGCTGTTTTGTTTTCGTTCCCTTTCGCCACAACGATGCATGGCATGAAGCCATCACAAGCTTACACGTGGATTTGCTTTCCAGTCACTTTCATCTCAGTTTTTTGTGAAGCCGCCTCGAGCATTTTGACTCGATCAGCTTGCCTCCCTCTGTGAAGCGTTTCTTGTCCGCGCAACAATGATGTATCGCGTGCTTCAGTGTTGGGAAAGATGGCAACATGGCACGTGGATTAAGAGCAATCTGTGGCCACGGAACTTGAGCTCAAGAGGACTCGTCAGCATAGGCAGTGGGGGTTGAGTGCGTAGAAAGTGGGTAGGAGTGGAGAAAGATAAGTGTGCACTGATTAAGCATTGGCGGGTATTGCACATCTCGCAACAGTTGCGCTGCACATGTACCTTTACGAGCCTGAACGGAATCTAGAGCAGAAAGAAAAGGTTAATTGGTTTCAGCAGTAATAGTCGCAGCATCAGAAGCGAGTGATGTCAGAGGGGAGCGACATGGCGACCTGTGCGACGTCAGGCGCGCGGGCGACGACGATAGCGGTGGTGGGCGACTGCATGCTGGGTCGTCTGGTGAACCGCATGCTGTTGCGACGAGGCAACGCCGTGCTTCGGAGAGCGGATGAGCACATCGACCAGCACTCCAGTGCCCTTGCAGCTGTGAGACCATCGGGACACACCTTCTCCCCACGTTTGTAGATCCGTTTCCTCTCCTTTTCGATTTCTCAGCTCTCCACCACACTTTGCTGCACCTCTCCTTACCCGCTTCACGTCACACGATACCCCTTTTCAACTCACCGCACCTCTTCCAACCTCGCCCTGCCATCAGGCATGGCAGGCTGAGCAAGGTGCTGACGAGGATAGTGCACACATACCGGAAAGCTTCTGGCCCGACACTACAGCGGGCGCACCTGCAACCACGTCAGCAGCTGCAGACACGTCAGCAGGGTACATCTGGGATGGCTGGTTGCCGCTGCTACGGGCGGCTGACTGCCGGATAGCAAATCTGGAAACGAGTGTGACACGTCATCGCGACAAGTGGCCCAATCAGGCGTTCAACTTCAGGATGCACCCGGTCAATATCGATGCACTCACTGTAGCTGGGTACGGCCTCTCAGTCCATCAACATAAATGCATGTCGAAACATGTCTCGACATGCTATTGAAATTTACTAGAGTTCTCTCCTTGCCCACTCATCTCATTATAGGTGATACCTCCCTCCTTGTGTATACTTTCTTCACCATTCCCTGGCCAATTTTCCAATGTTCCCCCACGACTCCCCCACCGATCCCTTACCAATCCCCCACCAACTCCCCGCCAACCGCCCAGCATTGACTTCTGCTCATTGGCCAACAACCACGTGCTCGACTTTCAGGCGCAGGGCATGTGCGAGACCATGGATAGCTTGACACGTGTCGGCATCCGATTTGCTGGCTGCGGGCGGAACCTGGCGGAGGCCTCAGCACCGGCGTTCATCACGGTGTGTGTGAGCACATTTGCATCCGTGAACCCAGAACCATGCCCCATGTCATGAGAACACGCATGAAGGGTCGCATGCATGGCTGGTTGCATGAACATGCGTACCCTGTTGTGCCTCTGCAACGCTTTTTTAGGGGGGATCACTGTTTCTTCCTTTTGTATGTCAGCAGAGCCTAAGCAGTCCGTGCATCATTCTCAAGCCCCCCATTCTCCTCTCCCTCACTCCACCACACTCTCTCTCCCATCCTGCTTCCTGAATGCGCAATCAGCTCCCCAGTGGCAGCAGCTCGTTGCCGCCCATCCAGCTGGCGCTGTTCAGTGCTGCCGACCACTTCAAGCACTGGGCGGCTACTGAAGACTCCCCCGGGATCCACCTGATAGACCCTGAGAGGTGAGCCCATGATTCTAGTCAGTTTAACCATTCCATGCTGCATCCAACCTCGTATGATAATTCATATGCCCCTCTAACTGTGCATGTGACTGCATTTGTATCGGTTCACGCTGGGAGTTGAATATGTGTAGAAGCAACATTGTGACTGCATGTGCTCTACTGTTACACAGTGCGCTCCACTCTGATTCTCCACTGTGTCATGCATCCTTCGCACTTTTGCCTTTTTCCACATGTACTCTTCTCTCCCCCTTCTCACTCAAGAACCCTCTCTTTCTATCTCGCTCAGTCTTTCACTGTCACCCTCCCTCTCTCCCTCTCGCATCTCTCCCTCACCATTCCTGCCGTCACCTATGCCTAGAGTCACCGACGCTGACCTACACCGTATCACTGGCCTCGTGGCAGCCGCAAAGGAGCGCTCTGCTCGAACACTCGCAGTGGTGTGCATGCACTGGGGCCCCAACTACGCATGGCACCCCAGCCCTGCCATCCGCCACCTCGCCCACGCCCTCATTGACCGCTGCGGCGCCAGCCTCGTTATAGGCACGTCGGCGCACCACATACAAGGCGTGGAGTGCCACCACGGCGCTCCCATCCTGTACAGCTGCGGGGACTTCATCGACGATTACAGAGTAGACGAGGATTATCGCAACGACCTCTCGTTCCTCTTCCAGTTGCACCTTGATCCTGTCTCGTGCCGCTTCACGAGCATCAGCCTGTTCCCGAATGCCATTCGGCGCATGCAGGCGAGTACGCATGTGAGTGCGGAGGAGCGGCGGTGGTTGTACTCTCGCATGCGCCAGCTGTGTGCTGCCATGGAGACGAGCGTGACGCCCGTGGATCGATCACTGAGACAATTGGAGATAGTGTTTCCAAGAGAAGAGTAGCACGGGTGCAGCTGGTTGGAAGGCCGCGGTTGTGCTTCTTTTCTGCTCTGCGAGGGGAACGGTCCTGGCACCGCTGGTTGGGAACCCCTTTCAGCATGCGCCTGCTGTGTGCTGCCATGGGGGCGAGTGTGATGCCCGTGGATCGAACCCTCCGGCAGCTGGAGATAGTGCTTTAGGATAGTGTTGTCATAGCATAGGTGAAGAGGTTTATGTTGGTACGGAAGGGAGATCTTATGTACAGGAAATGCATGTACATATGTAGATAAGCTAGGGGTTTATGCTGTACATAAGAGCTAATAACTAAAATACACACATCCACAGGCCTTTTCCAAAGCCTCCCTGCTGTGCCACAGATCCGCTGCACTCATCATCACCCGTTGCTGCTGTCACAACCATTCCCTGCAGCTTCGCGAGACAGCCCATCAGCCAGGCACACAGGCTCAGGCCCTCGCAGCAGCACTGTGTAGCTTCAACCGCTCTAGCTTTCTCCAGAGCTTCTCTGCTCCACCGAAGCTCCGCTGTTCTCTCCACCCACTGTTTCCACCACCGTCACCCCCCGCAGCTCGGCTCTGGACAGCCCGTCAGCCAGGCGCACGGGCTCGGGCACACGGTGCTTGCAGCAGCGCTGTGTGATGGCCACTGCTGTTGTGAGAGAGATTCGATGGCCCACCGACACAAACACCGGGTCGTGACTGCCTGGGCCCCCCCGCACCAGCTGATGGGAGATGTGCCACATGGGGGAGCAGTGGGGAAGGGAGGGAGGAGGGGGATGGGGAGGAGAGCGGGAGGGAAGAGTGGAGAGTGGAGGAACGGGTGGGGAGGGGGGCAAGCGGGAATGGGGTGAGGGGGGGTTGTGAAGATGGGTGAGGGGGGCTGTTGTGGAGATGGGTGAGGGGGGCTGTTGTGGAGATGGGTGACCAATGGACGGGACCATGATGTCACACGTGAGAATTCATGAATGCGGTTCAGGGATGGGGAGCGGAGGAAGATGCAGAGCAATGCGATCATAGGGTGCCGGGCAGCATGGGGAGCAGCACTGACGGCGGCATGCGTGGCACCGCTAGCGCCTGTGAGCAATGCCCAGTCACCCGGCTGGTGCAGATGCTGCTGCTTCAAGCCGCCCACGTGCTCATCCGTCATGCCATCCATGTAATACATCTGATGATGCAAGGGGGAGAGGTGGGGGAGGGGAGAGAGGGGAAAGCAGGGGGAGAGGGGGAAGATGGAGGGGAAAGGTAGGGCATGCGAGTATAGATAGAAGCATGATGTGTCTGATGATGACAGCAGGAGTATGCATGGGGGCACGGTGCATGGTATATGGCATGGTGCATCATCATGGTCATGCTTGCTCGAAAAACCATGGCATATGGCGCATGGCACACATGGGGCATGGCACTCATGGGGCATGGCACACATGGGGCAGCGAGGGATGCATGGTGCGAGGCATGCATGGTGCGATGCGAGGCATGCATGGTGCGAGGCTCTCACGTTCTTAGCCACGCCAATGGTGGGGATGTCTGCCTGCACGCCCAGCTGACACGCCAGCCCAAATCCTGCATGCACGCACGGAGGAAACAGGGGGGTTGTGGGCGTAGAGGTGGGTGCAGTGAGAGGGGTGAAGAAGAGGAACTGAAAGGAGAAGTAGTGAGAGATTGGGGTGCGAGCGGACGGTAAGTGCAGGTAGTGACAGGCATCAGTACAGCCCATGATGGCATGGCATGGCATGGCATGGCATGGCACAGCAGTGGGCTTACCCTGCGGATGGAAGATGCCATTTCCATCCACCATGATGACCTGCGGGCAGTGAACCAATGGAAAATTGCCACGTGGCAGAAATTTAGGGATTAGACTTAGCAAGCCTAAATTGTGAATTCCATCCCCTAATGCACCCTGCTCGTTCTCCTGCTCATCTTTCCCCCCTCCCTTTTCTCACCACTCCTTCCCATCCTCCTCATCCCTTCCCATCCCTCATCACCCCCTCCCATCCCTCATCAACCCCTCCCGTCGCATCACCCCCTCCCGTCGCATCACCCCCTCCCGTCTCATCACCCCCTCCCATCCCGCATCACCCCCACCTGCGGCACGAGGTGCGGGTGCGTGTCCCTGAGGCGGCGGATCAGCCCCGCCAGCACGCCGCACTGCCCGCACGGAGGGGCGCGAGGGGAGGATGGCGATCGGAGGGGCACGGTGGGGGCAGGGCGGAACGGGAAGAGGGGGGAGAAGGGCGAGGGAGGGGTAAGAGAGGACAGAGAGCGCTGGCTGCACGGGAACGGGACAGAGAAACGTGGAATGCATGGCAGAAACTCGAAATCCTTCCCACAGCACCGCACTCCTCTGCATCTCATCTCAACCCCTGCGCACCTCTCTGAACGCCAGAAAGCCGGGTATATACGGCTGGGTGACGCGCGTGAGCGCGAGTTCGTGGTGCAGCAGGCGCAGACTGGGGAAGGCGACGACTGCCAGGCACGCAGCCGCCAGGTCCGGGTCGCGCCGGTGGAAGCTCACGTCCACGCCGCCCACCAGGGCCAGGGGAGGTCGTATCTGGGGTGGATGAACCAGGGGCGGCTGTATTCGGGCCGGTTGTATTTGGGGCGACTCCAGATTCCCCGCAGTTTCCTCCCTCTCCGCTTGATTGGATCCCTCCGCAAGCTCCGCATTTCCCGCAGCACGCAGGAGCGGCGGCGGCTGGCAGTCGAGCGCGTCGTCAACGATCAACCGCTGACGCAGACGATGCTGCTCCTGCCGCCACGTGTCATTGAGTCGTTTCATCTGCGCCTCGGCTCCCGCAACTGTCGCATCATGGCTTTCTCTCGCGCTAGCCGTTGCTGAGTCAGCATCTGCGGTTGCTAGCGAAACACGCGCCGCGCTCAGCAGCAGTCGCCCCGAGCCGTCAACGTCGCCCGCAATGCTTCGCTGCGACGGTTCAGCGGAATCTCTGCGTGCTTCCGACGATGCGCCGCGCGTAATTCCGTTCATACGAACGGCAGCACGTGATTAGGGCTAAGTGTAAGAATCAAGGGATGGTAAGGGAAACTTGTCGATTCCTGATGGATGCTAGCGCGCCCAATCGGCCTATGTTTGATGAATGTATCCGCGTTTCTGAACAATAGGATGGATATACATAACCCGATAACACAGATAACCTATGCGAGTCGTTACAATGCTTGTACAGTAATTCCAACGCGAAACCTGTCAAAATCGTATGTGGCTAAACCCTCGGAAACCCTTCTCGAGGACGACTAGGCAAGCTCGAGACAGATGCATCCGTGGCGGGAACTTAGGCTGACGTGGTATCCAGGTTCCTGGCAATCTGGTTGGAGCGCACCCATCCCACCTGCGCACTGTTGCACATTGTACATTTGACGGCAGATCACAACGCGATGCGTGATGGAATCTAAAGGGCATCTTAGAATGAACGACTCAGATCAATGATTCCAGAGAGATGTGTCTGCACAACCAATCACAGATTAGTATTCTATAACACATTTCTGGCAAGGAATCTAGCCACAACGCTAGGCAGACGTGGCAAGCCGCAGATGGAGCATCTTCCTGCTGGTTTGCGGAAGCCGTGCCGTGGGCTTGGGAACCTGATATGTTTTTCGGGTACCCGCCACAAAAACGTTTCTTTTCGAGCTGGGAAAATAGTTAAGCGATGTCTCAAGACTGCAAGAAATACATATTTTAACGTGCAAAGCACTCATCCTGGTGTGCATTGTGAAGGTCACTGCAGATTTCGACTGTCGTTTAGGGAAGTCGGAAATTATAGCCCTCATCACATATTCAATTTATCTCAAGGCAGCTCCCCCGCGGAAAGGAGAACTGCCTGATCGCGGTTCGTTGGGGGCGTCATGGCATGGCACGCTCTTGATGTCAATTCTCAATCACCCCCTTCAGAGGTTTTCGAAGTGAGCTGCAGCTCAGGCTATCAAAGTAGAATAAAGCAGCCGCAGCAGCTTGTTGTGAAGCTCAGTTCTGAAAGAGGACTCCAGTTTCCTGTTTCTCTGCAGCACACCTGCGGTACCACATTTCCACTTTTTAGAGCCACTTGGCTGAAGTCCCTGAAAGTTAGCCGCCATGGCGGTGGTAATGGCCGTCCACTCCTACACATGGGTGTTCGTCTTGACCATGCTCTTCGCCTTTTTGGACGCCTACTCCATCGGTGCGCAACATTGATCGTGTTCTCTGCAAATGATTAAATCGTACCTCAGACTTTTCAACCCATGGCAAGTGTAGCAAAACAAATTGTTTATTGACATTTCTTTCCTACAATCCTTTCAATCATCGCAGGTGCCAATGACGTCGCTAACTCTTTCGCCACCTCCGTCGGTTCGCGGTCTCTCACGCTCGCACAAGCCGTCTGCATCGCCATTTTTACGGAGTTCGGAGGAGCGATCGCGCTGGGAGCCAGTACGACAAAGACAGTCAAGGACGGAATTATCCAGACGAGCCTTTTCAGCAATCGCCCGGACCTGCTCATGTCGGGTTTCATGTGCGCGCTCGTGTCGTCGTCCACGTGGGTCATGGTGGCCACGTACCTAGGAATGCCCGTTTCCACCACGCATTCCATCATCGGCGCGCTTATCGGAATCGGCATTAGCGCGTACGGCACGAGCGCCGTGAACTGGGGCTGGAACGGAAAAGGTGTCGCTCAGATCGCGACGTCGTGGGTGCTCGCGCCGACGCTCGCCGGCATTCTCGCCGCTCTCATCTATATGATCACGCTGTACGCCGTTATGAAGCGCAAAAACTCGCTTCGCGCGGGCATTTACGCGATTCCGGTATACTTCACACTCACCACCTTTATTGTCATGTTCTACGTCGTGTCAAAGAACGGCAAGTCAACGCTCGAGTTCAAGGCCGCTTCCACCGGCGGCTCCATCACGGTCAACGGCAACGTGGGGCTGGCGTTCGGCATTATCGGCGCCGTGACCGGCGCGATGCTGCTCTTCTGCGTCGGATTGCTCGTGCCCTTTTTCATCCGACGGCTGGAGAAGGAGGAGACACTCAAGTGGTACCACATCTTCTACATCTGGTGCGTGCCGGAGCAGCCGCAGGACCCCAAGATCGACATGTACTTGAAGCGCGCCTTCACGCCGCAGTTGCTGACCGACGACGAGAAGAAGCAATTGGGAATGCCGGTCGAGGACCCCGAGGAGATGAAGGAGACGGAAATCGTGAAGCCCAAGCCGAAGAACCCGGCCGTGCGTCTGTTCAATAAGATCAAGCTGTTGCTCTGGCAGTCGATTTTCATCGACGTTGCGAGTCTGCAGCACGATAACAAGGGCGCGGTGCGCGCGCACGAGGTGGCGGTGCTGTACGATAACAAGACGGAGTACCTCTATTCGCTGTTACAGGTCATCACCGCCGGTTTCGCGAGCTTTTCGCACGGGTCCAACGATGTCGCGAACGCGCTGGGCCCTCTTGCTGGCGTGTATCAGATCTGGGATTCGGGAACCTTCAAGACGGAGGCGAGCGTGCCCACGTGGATGCTTGCGTACGCTGGTCTCGGCATCGACTTCGGCCTCGCATTGTGTAAGTCGCTCTTACCTTGCCTGCCGTCGCCTCTGCCCCGTGCCGCTGTGCTAACGAACACGCAGCCATCCAGGTGAGCTCAATGCCTCTTCTCCAATTTCGTCCCTTCCTCACTTCCTCGCCACCGCTGCCATCATTCAGTCTCCCTGCCTGGGTGACACTCTGATATTCTTCTTCTCTCCCTCCCTGCAGATGGTTACCACATCATGCGAAACCTCGGGAACAACATCACGTACCACTCGCCGTCGCGTGGGTTTTCCATGGAGCTCGGTGCAGCTCTCTCCGTCATCACCGCGTCGTTCCTCGCGCTGCCGGTCTCCACCACTCAGTGCATTGTCGGCGCGACCGTGGCGGTGGGGCTGTGCAACGGCAACTGGCGGGCCATCAACTGGACCATGGTGGCAATTTCTGGCTTCGGATGGGTTCTCACACTCCCCCTCGCGGGCACGGTCGCAGGGCTGCTGTATGCGATCCTCACGCGCGGACCCAGCTTCACCATGCCTCCTGGCATGTAGCCTGTGGAAAGGGTAGGGTGTGGTTCCTGAGGATAGGTTTTCATAGGTTCTAGAAGGGCTTATTTGGTTCATAAAGTCTTGTGGCTTAACCATTGAGTAATGATGCCACTGGCGATTTCAGTCTCTTCAGCAGCTCCATTGCAAGGAGATGTTTTATCATAGAAACGCCAACGTCTCCTTTCCAAATGGACTGAACGCGTGATTTCAGCCCACCTGGCCAGGCCACTAAGTGACAGGAAAATGGAGTATTTATGGAGTATTTTTATGGGGCTTTTTATGGGTGTTGCGTTTGAGTTGTTTGTTTATGGTGTCTTTCTTTCCCTTTTCCTTCTCCCTCTTTCCCTTTTCCTCTTTCAAAAGCGTGAAGCCAGTTTCTGGGACTTAATATGAAAATGTCTAGGTCAATTGAAAATTGGACTCAGGTATTATATGTTAGAAATGACTCGACCTTGTTGGGTCGACTCGAAAAAAAAAAAAAAAAATGGAGTCTCCTGGGTGCTGTTGCCCTATCTGGTTTGCATAAGGAATAAAGAGAATCATGCTAATTGTGAAGAGCATGGGGCTAACAAATATCATTGAACTGATTCTATGTGTTTGATCTTTGTAAGTTTATGTGTTTTGCATGATCCTTCTCCAGTATTTAGAATTTGTTATTGATAAAATTGACAATACGCCAGCCAGCGGGGAGAGTGAGACCCGACCAGACAACCTTGTCTGAAACAATAACCCTGGAACTGCATGGGGAGTTGGGAATCTACGAGATGCCATCTTAATTCTTCTTGTAGACTCCCGCTTTCTCATTGTACTTACTGAAATGCTCGTGCTTATAACATTTGGAGCCCCACTAAGGCGTACATTCAAAACCACTCTTTTAGTCTGATGTGTGCAGCGGCAACCCTAAACCCAAGAACCTCCCCTAGACATTGCTGGTCGAGTTTCAGGGCGATATTCATTCGCGGGCGCTTCTTCATGTGACGTGGAACCTAGGCTCCATACCTCCACGAGTTAAGCCAAGCTGACGACGGGTCGTAAGAGCGACGCGGTATGGAATCTAAAATTGGAATGAACGACTGCGATTCAAGATTCCTGTGCGTCTCTGAAGAGATGTGTACGAACAGCCAATCACAGGATGCTTACTGTACTAACCTAGTCACATGGCCGAATCAGCAGGCAGCCCCTACTGTTACAGGCCCCAGCTGGGGTATCTTCCACCTGGGGATCTTTGCTGCTGTGAACATGGGAAGTCGACCTGTTTTGTGCCAACCCACCTTAACAAAACGTTTCTTTTCTAGCTAAGCAATTATTTAATGCTGGTTAATTTTGAAACCCGAAAGTTTTACTCACTATTTTTGATTGCATACAGATAGAAATCGCATAGCTTTCCAAAAAAAGACTAGCCTGTTTAATTGGCTTCTTTACCGTAGGCCGCCCTTCTTCAAAAGGGTGTGGCATGCGGTCGCGGTTCCAGGCTAGGATACATCTCACATTTGCATGTCAATTCCCCAACACCAAATCGCTTGTGTTGCGCATTTCAACTTTACAAATAGGCAGCAGCTCCTTGCCCAGGACCAAGTTCAGAAAATCAGTCTGTCTTGATCGCTGAGCTCGATTCAGGAGCAGGCTCAGCCTCGCGTGTTGCGTCCCCACTAAACCTGCTTGCTGTATTGGCATTCCTAGGAGCCGCTTGGCGACTGCCTGTAGAAGCCAGCCACCATGGCTGTCGTAATGGCTGTCCATTCCTACACATGGGTATTTGTCATTACCATGCTCTTCGCCTTTTTGGACGCTTACTCTATCGGTAAGCAAGAATTTTATATGCCCGCTGCGGCATTTAATTTTATTTCCTTCACTTTACTTACCAATCCGTCGCACACGCCTCATTACTCAGAAATTGTCCCCTGATTGTGTTCATCGCAGGTGCCAATGACGTCGCCAACTCTTTCGCCACGTCCGTCGGTTCGCGGTCGCTCACGCTCGCCCAAGCCGTCTGCATCGCCATCTTCACGGAGTTCGGAGGAGCGATTGCGCTGGGAGCCAGTACGACAAAGACAGTCAAGGACGGAATTATCCAGACAGACCTTTTCAGCAATCGCCCGGACCTGCTTATGTCGGCCTTCATGTGCGCTTTGATATCGTCATCCACGTGGGTCATGGTCGCTACGTACCTAGGAATGCCCGTTTCCACTACGCATTCCATCATCGGCGCGCTTATCGGAGTCGGTATTAGCGCGTACGGAACGGGCGCCGTGAATTGGGGCTGGGACGGAAAGGGCGTCGCTCAGATCGCGACGTCGTGGGTGCTCGCGCCGACTCTCGCCGGCATTCTCGCCGCTCTCATCTACACCATCACGCTGTACGCCGTCATGAAGCGCAAAAACTCCCTTCGCGCTGGCATCTACGCGATTCCAGTCTACTTCACCATCACCACCTTCATCGTGTCGTTCTACGTCGCGACCAAGAACGGCAAGTCGACCCTCGATTTCAAGCCCGCTTCCACCGGCGGCGCCATCAAGGTACAAGGCAATGTTGCCCTTGCGTTCGGCATCATCGGCGCGGTAACCGGCGTGATGCTCATCTTCTGCGTCGGATTGCTCGTGCCCTTCTTCATCCGACGGCTGGAGAAGGAGGAGACACTCAAGTGGTACCACATCTTCTACATCTGGTGCGTGCCGGAGCAGCCGCAGGACCCCAAGATCGACATGTACCTGAAGCGCGCCTTCACGCCGCAGTTGCTGAGCGACGAAGAGAAGAAGCAGCTGGGAATGCCGGTCGAGGATCCCGAGGAGAGCAAGGAGAAGGAGCCCGAGAAGCCGAGGTCGAAGAACCCGGCCGTGCTCCTATACAATAAGATCAAGCTGCTGCTGTGGCAGTCGATTTTCATGGACGTTGCTAGCCTGCAGCATGAGAACAAGGGCGCGGTGCGCGCGCACGAGGTGGCGGTGCTGTACGACAACAAGACGGAGTATCTCTACTCGCTGCTGCAAGTCATCACCGCCGGGTTCGCGAGCTTCGCGCACGGGTCCAACGACGTCGCGAATGCGCTGGGTCCTCTCGCCGGAGTGTATCAGATCTGGGATTCGGGAACCTTCAAGACGGAGGCGAGCGTACCCACGTGGATGCTTGCGTACGCCGGTCTCGGCATCGACTTCGGCCTCGCCTTGTGTAAGTTCGTCTCTTTGCTCGTGCCATCATGCCACGCAAACTGTGCCATGCTATGATAGCTCTGGCCGTTGCGGCCTCTGTCGTCCATGCGAGGTGACTCGCTGCCTCTTCCCCCCTCTTCGCCTCTACCTTCCCATGCTGTCAATTTATCGCTACAGATGGTTACCACATCATGCGTAACCTCGGGAACAACATCACGTACCACTCGCCGTCACGTGGGTTCTCCATGGAGCTTGGTGCAGCACTCTCTGTCATCACCGCGTCGTTCCTCGCGCTGCCGGTCTCCACCACGCAGTGCATTGTGGGCGCGACAGTCGCGGTTGGGCTGTGCAACGGCAACTGGCGGGCCATCAACTGGACCATGGTGGCCATTTCGGGCTTTGGATGGATTCTCACACTCCCCCTGGCAGGAACCGTTTCTGGTTTGCTCTATGCAATCCTGACGCGCGGGCCCAGCTTTACCATGCCACCCGGCATGTAGGCTTGAAGAAGGGAGGGTAATGTAGTGATTATTTTGGGCTTGGTGGGTTTAGGAGGTTCTGGGTTCATAAGGGCCTACTGGAATTCAGCAAGGCCTTGCTTCTGATTAGATTATGATGGTATTACTAGTGGCAATGCTGTGGTGTGTGTGACATCTGTTGTGTCGTGGAGAATATTGTACTGGTAGGGACTGCCTAAGAAATCTGAAGACTCTTTCATTTAGATTAGAGCAACCAATTGCGGCCAGCCTGCCAATGTCCGCCAACTCAGCAAGCAGGATGCGGTGCAGCTGCATACGGAATGCTGTACAACAGCCCACTGCACTGATCCCCATACTCCATCCCATCTGTGCCTGGAAAGATGGCGTTAGACAAAATCACAGAGGGGAGGAGAGAGAGGGAGAGGCCAACAGAAAGAGTAAGCCTGGCATAGCCTGGCATGGTACAGCATAGCATGGCATGGTGATGGAGGAATCATATGTGGATGGCTGGTGGGATGGATGGATCCTTGGCATCGAATAGCATGGGGGATCCTGATGGATGCAAGCAAGCCGGAGGTCAGAACTGCCATTCCCTTGCACACCTTTCATTGTTCCTCTGTGGGCTGGAAATCGAGTGACCTACAAAGCTACTTCTCAGCTTCCGCTAGAAGGCGAACCTCCTGGTCAGTGTCAGGGCAGCGCTGCAAGCAGTAGGAAGGGGAGAGAAAGGGGAAAAGAGAAAGAGCAGGTGTGTGCAATCGAGCGGTAGGGAACAAACTCAGCCTGAAAAATCAGGATGGCTAAGAAAATGGTAAGTAAAGTCAGACAATCAGACCGAAATTAGAAATATAAAATTGCATAAAACTCTCAGATTTTTAATTCTGGTGCATGCTTTAGAAGGGATTAATGTTTTTCGACACAGCCTGGCACGAAGCATAGCACAATGCCGAATAAACACACAGGTTGCATGTGGTGCAGCAATACGCTCATGCAGCAAGCCGCACCTGGAGCATCTTTCTTGATACCTCTTTTTTGAATTCTCCAGGGCGAGCCCAGACACCGACATGCTTTGCGCCAACTCCGCTGGCTCAAAAACCAGAAAAACTTTTGCGGGCACCAGCCCTAAGGTCAACAAAGCCTACAAATCAACCACCCAAATTATCCATGACATGCATCAACGAACGAGACTTTCTCGCTCAGAGCCTGGTTATCGTTTGGAAATATTTTGATTTTAGAGTATATTAACCTCCATTATCGCCCACTCGTCTGCAGGCCGCATTGCTGCAGCAAGGCGGATCGCGGGATCGCGATTACAGGCTAGGTTGCGGCCGACAAGCTCGCATTTACAAGGGATCACTCGACTTTCCATGATTACAAAGGTCGCCCTTCAGCCCTGCAAGGCGCAACGAGTCAGTTGCACCTCTGCAATTCTGTTCTGCACTACAAGTTGTAGTGCAGGGCAGGTTCCTCTCGTCAATCTACCGCACTGCACTGCCACTCCTTGAGCCTCTTGGTGGGTCTCTGAAAGCTAGGCACCATGGCCGCCGTCGTAATGCCCGTTCATTCCTACACATGGATATTCGTGGTTAGCATGCTGTTCGCCTTTCTAGATGGCTACTCTATCGGTAAGCATCATTGTCATGCTCGCTGCATTTGATTCTCTTTCCCGTCTCCAGCTTCCACATTCGCTGACATTGCCTTCTTTGTACCCATTGCGCAGGAGCCAATGACGTCGCCAACTCTTACGCCACGTCCGTCGGATCGCGGTCGCTCACGCTCTCTCAAGCCGTCTGCATCGCCATATTCACGGAATTCGGCGGAGCGATTGCGCTTGGCGCCACCACGACGAAGACCGTGAAAGACGGAATTATTCAAACCAGCTTATTCAACAATCGCCCCGACCTCCTCATGTCGGGCTTCATGTGCGCGCTGGTAGCCTCTTCCACGTGGGTCATGACCGCCACGTACTTTGGCTTGCCCGTGTCCACCACACATTCTGTCATCGGCGCGCTTATCGGCGTCGGCGTCAGCGCGTTCGGCTTTGACGCCGTGAATTGGGGCTGGGACAACAAGGGCGTGGGGCAGGTCGCGGCGTCGTGGGTCATCGCGCCGGCTGTGGCTGGAATTCTTGCCGCTATAATCTACACCATCACGCTCTACGCCGTCATGAAGCGCAAGAACTCGCTGCGCGCCGGCATCTACGCGATTCCCGTGTACTTCACCATCACCACCTTCATCGTGTCGTTCTACGTCGCGACCAAGAACGGCAAGTCGACTCTCACCTTCAGTGCCTCGACTGTCGGCGGCGCGGTCAAGGTCGCTGGCAACGTGGGACTGGCGTTCGGCATTATCGGCGCGGTGACCGGCGCGATGCTGCTCTTCTGCGTCGGATTGCTCGTGCCCTTCTTCATCCGACGGCTGGAAAAGGAGGAGACACTCAAGTGGTATCATATCTTCTACATCTGGTGCGTGCCGGAGCGCAGGACCCTAAGATCGACATGTACCTGAAGCGCGCCTTCACGCCGCAATTGCTGAGCGACGACGAGAAGAAGCAGCTGGGAATGCCGGTCGACGATCCCGAGGAGATGAAGGAGAAGGAGCCTGAGAAGCCCAAGTCGAAGAACTCGTTTGTGCGGTTTGTTAATCACGTCAAGGTGCTGCTATGGCGGGCGATTTTCATCGACGTGGCGACCCTACAGAGTGAAAACAAGGGCGCGTTGCGCGCGCACGACGTGGCGGTGCTGTACGACAACAAGACGGAGTACCTCTATTCCCTGCTCCAAGTAATCACCGCCGCCTTCGCGAGTTTCGCGCACGGGTCCAACGACATCGCAAACGCGCTGGGTCCCGTGGCGGGAGTCTACCAGATCTGGGATTCGGGGACGTTCAAGACGGATGCCAGCGTGCCCACGTGGATGCTCGCGTATGTCGGAATCGCCCTCGACCTCGGTCTTGCTCTCTGTAGGATATCCCCTTGCTCGCCTTTCACCCAACCCTTCGTTCTCTGTCATTCCGTTGGTTCACATCTTTTGCTTTTGAGAATTATCAGAACCAGCCCCTGTCATTTCCTTTACCTCCCTTTTGAGAATTATCAGCAGCTCTCCTTGCTAGAATTTCGATTATACTCGCCTCTGCGCTCCCCTCTAACCGCTATCGTCTCACCTGCTGCAGATGGTTACCACATCATGCGGGCCCTCGGCAACAACATCACGTACCACTCGCCGTCGCGTGGGTTCTCCATGGAGCTCGGCTCTGCCCTCTCCGTCATCACCGCGTCGTTTCTCGCGCTGCCGGTCTCCACCACTCAGTGCATCGTCGGCGCGACCGTCGCCGTGGGGCTGTGCAACGGCAATTGGCGGGCCATCAACTGGACCATGGTGGCCATTGCTGGGTTCGGGTGGGTTCTCACGCTTCCCCTCGCTGGCTGTGTCGCTGGCCTGCTGTACGCGATTCTCACTCGCGGACCCAGCTTTACCATGCCGCCCGGCATGTAAGCTTGAGAAGGGGATGGTAGAATATTGATTGGCTAAAGGAGGGATTTTCTGGTTTAAAAATCTGTCGATGTGTAGGAAGGTCTTTATCGTCAGTGCCATCGCAAACATGGAGGGAGTGTTGGGGGTGTGATGGCCTGTTGAAGCGATAGTTCCGTTTTTAGCGTCATGTCTCGTGTTGTGTTATCCCGTGTCGGGCTTGGAGGCAAGGGGCCGTTAGCTACCGCAAGGAACCCGTTTTGCCAATTCAGCTTGGAAGAAAATGCTGTGGAAGGTTGCTTGGAACCCGTTCTGGAATGTGAGTTACCTGATCGCAGATCGACCCAATGATACGTATGTTTGTCGCGTCGCACTTCGTGCGACATTGGCCTTCGAGAGTGAAATTTTGGGATAGTCGTGGCGCGTTCGTTATTTCGAGGATCTACGGCTCTCATTTTTAGGCGCGATGCAATCTCTAGGCACAACCATATTTTTTATGGGGGCGGGATTCGTTGCGCGCTGGTACAGTAGTTTATTCCGTTCAGGGCAGCCCGAATGTTCTGACGCAGCCTAAACGGTTGTTAGGACAAACACACTGAGGGAGGGAACGAGGATTGCACTAAGGGCAGCCCCCATAAGCAACACTACAACATGATGGCATGAGCGTATGTTATATAGCTGAACAATTGGCAGCAGTAACTGAGAGCGATCAGTCACAGAAAAGCAATCCTCGTTAGAAGCCGAGCAATCCATGTCAAAAGGTGAGCAGCAGGTATCACAGCTATTCTTGCGCTGTTAATTCGGACAGCAAGCTTGTGTATACCTGGGACTGCCTGAGAAATCTGAAATCCTCATCACTCTGCAAATCTCCCTTGCAGAGCCAACCAATTGCGGCCAGCCTGGCAAGAATGTCTGCTGACTCAGCAAGCAGCCCTGCCAGCGCAGCAGCACATGCCATGTTGTACAGGCCACTGCATTGATCCGCATAGGATAACACATCCGTGGCTGGATGGAGTGGTGCGAGAATGGGGGGCGGAGAGGGGGCATGGAGACAAATGTTTGATGCCAGGATGGAAGGCCATAAGGCCCTACCACATCGCACCATTCATGCATGTGTGCAGGAAGCACAGGAAGCACAGGAAGCACACATGGGGATGAATGGTCAGATGGATGGACACGCATGGATGCATGCAAGGATGGGCTCACGGCAGAAGCCAGAGCGAAGCGCACACCTTTCAATGCCACCATGGCAGCACGGTACGCTGACATGGCATGCTGCAAGTGGTCCACTGCTTCTTGCGGCAGCGCTGCCGCCACCTCATCCCCAGCACCCTTGCCCTCCCCTCCACCCTCCCTGCTGCCGCCACCGCCGCCCCTCTCCCTGCCGGCCGCCCGCCCCATCAGCAGCCGGGCAGCAGACAGGTGCACGTCTGCCGCCCCCAGGAGGGCCTCTGGATGGCGGGAGTCGATTCGCAGGGCGGCAGAGAATCCGCGGGAGAGGGAGAGAGAGAGCAGGTGCAGGGCCTGCTGTAGGGTGGCAGATGGCAAAGCTGATCCTGCCCGCTGTGCAGATAGCACCTCTGCCTGTGCAGATAACACCTCCCCCAGAGCCAGACGAGAGGCGATGTCTGTGGGCTGGAAATCGGCTGCCCTTTGAAGCTTCTCCGCAGCTTCTGTCAGAAGCCGAACCTCCTGTTCAGGCTCAGGGCAGCGCTGCAGCGCAAGAGGCAGCATGGGGAGAGCACGGAGGGAAAGAGGGAGAAGAGCGGTTGAGCGGTGGGGAGTAAAGTCACGTGCTGCTGCGGGCAAACGTGCCACCCATAGATGCTTCTACAGTGGTGGGTCTGCCCTTACCCGTCACCTCACAGCAGCTTCACCTGAGCAGCGGTGAGCAGCCCGCAGCCTCACCTGCGCGGCGGAGAGCAGCCCCACGCCCCAGTTGTGCAGCAGCCCTGGCAGGTCGTCCCCCACCCGCGCGTCACACAGCGAGCACGCCGCTGCATACGCCCCCATGCCCCTCTCGTACTGCCCCCACGCCCCCGCCCATGCTGCCTCCGCCCCCTCGCCCACTGGCCGCTCTGGGCACTGGTGGGGGGACAAGACACATGGGAAGGGGGAAGGGTGAAGGGGGAGAAGGGGAAAAGGGGAAAAGAGGAGGGGATGGGCGGGGGGGGGATGAGCAGGAAGAGCCACAGATGGGTGGGGGGATACGGAACAGGGGGGAAGGGGAGGAGGAACGTGGGAGAGCAAGGCAGGCACGGCAGATTAGGTGACTGACGCTGTGTCATGTTATGGCGCTCCCCCATAATGGACAGCACAGCCGTGTCACACGGTGCCACCACCGCTGCTGCCCACACTCGTAACCTCTGCTCCATGCCCTCTGCTTGTGCCCCGTGCCCCGTGCCTCAAGGGACATGGGTGCAGCCTCACCAGCAGCTCAGCGGTCTTCACAGCACAGTCCCCCAGGTTGGACAGCAGGTCCGTGTCACCCGGTGCTGCGCCTGCTGCTGCACCGTACCGCGCTGCTGCCTCGCGCAGCAGCTGTGCCGCCCTCACTCCGCCTTGCCCCGCCCGCCCCTGCTGTTGCTGCGCCTGCTGCTGCTCCCCCCCATCCACTGCCATTCCCTCGCACGCTCCATCCCCCTGCTCCTCCTCCTCCACCTCCCCCACCGCCTCTGCCCATGCCACCAGCGCATTAGCCGCATTCACTGCCGCCCCTTGCACCATCTCCGCCACGTCAGCATCCTCCCCGACCTCTCCCCCTCCCCTCCCTCTGCCTCCACCCCCGCCTCCTCTGCCGCTGACGTCTGCGGGTGACTGGGCACCCCCTGCTGAGTCAGCAGAGCAAAGGGTGGGGCCAACGCGACAGATCTCATCGAAAGCCTCAAATGCAAGACGGCACGAGTCAGCAGCTGATGTGGCAGCCTCCCTCTCCAGCCGTTTCACCACTTGCCACGTCAGCACAGGCTGACTCATCGGCCCCCCTGCCGCCCGTTTCCCGTCTGCTAGCTGCGCCTCCCCCAGCCCCAGATAAGCCTCCCCCATGTCAAACAAAACAGAGAGGCGGGCGACGGGAGAGAGGGCGGGGGAGGAGAGGGCAGTGTGATAGTAACGAAGGGATGCTTCGAAGTGATCGGTTGCTGGGCCCTTGGGAATGGCTGGAGCAGCAGCGGTGGTGACAGTTATGACGTTGCTGCTGCCGCTGCTGGTGCTATTAAGGGTGGCACCGTTGTTGTCACCTTCAATTACAGTCACCACTGTGCTACTGAGTCGCCGCTGCCCTGCCTGCTTCCTCCTGCCAGCCTCTTAAGAGGAAGGGCGGAGGGGAAAGGGTGGAACGTTGGGGAAGGTGGGGAAGCTACGGATTGGCATCACCGGGGTGGGGGGGAGAGTGGGGGAAAGTGGGAGAGGAAGCGGGAGCAGGAGCGGGGGAAGGGAGCAAGTGCAGGGTGGGAGATCCGGGCGGCAAATGACACTCTCGTCTGAAACGCGCAGCCCCACCCCTCCACCCTCCACCCCACCACCCTCCGCCCCTCCACCCCTCCGCCCTCAGCCCCGGCCACCCTGGAAGGGGCAGCTGAGGTTCATCCAGCACTCTTCCCCACTCTCTCCCCCCCCACCACTCACCCACCCTCCCGCGCCCCCCCTTTCCCCGCACCTTCCAGCAGCGACTGCAGCGCCTCTTCTTCCGCCGTCACCGCCCGCCCTTGCACCCGCCGCCCGCCTCCGCGCGCACCCCTCTGCGCCTCCGCCCGACCCCGATTGCGCCCTCCGCCGAATCTACCGCTTCCGCCACCCGCCTCCGCCTCTTGCCGCCGGTTGCCCCGACCCCACGAGCGCCCCCCGCGGGAAGCCATCCGCAAGTGTCAGCGCAACGGCAGCTGGGAGGCTGAAACAATTCAAGTCAGAGATCAACGGCGAGCAACACACAACGAGGTTTTAATGGCTACGATTCGACGTTCTGGCAACTTCTAGTGCCCAGCTCACGAAATGTCGCGGGGTCCGGCTTGGAATGGGCTTGGCTTGCTTGGAATCGGAGACTCGCTTAGAGTGGCTGAGATCCGTCGTGAGCGCGCTCGGTGGGATTCGTGATATGAGAGCTGTCCCAGTGGCGCGCGACTGTTGGCTGCTTCCGATGAATCCGTGGAACGCGCTCCCAGCGCCTCGCCCCGCTACGCAGGTTGTGGAGCGGTGGAGTTGGGCTGTCCGGTGGTGCTTGTCAGGAGAATTCATCCGATAGTGACAACCGATTCGTTGAAAACTTCGGCACACGAAATTGAGTATTCGTGAATATGTTAAGTGGTTGAGTGTCAATGCACTATATTAATATCAATAATAACAATATTGACTTATAGTGATACTTATATTAACTACTGCTCTTTGGCCTACTTGGGAGATTAGCTAGGATTGGAAACTACCCTACAATACAATCGAATCACCTAGTGTCTGCAGCATCCAGTCACACTCAAGTCCTCCCTGTCCTGGCAAGGCGGCTTGGAACAGCCAGCCCCCTCTCCCTCAGTCTCTGATGGCAGTTGAAGCCAAGTGACACCTTCACCTGCAAGCAGGCCATTTCGAATACAGGAAAGCGCACTGATAATGTAAGTCTGAGATCAGTTGGGTGGGCCCAATAGGTGCACGATAACAGTTCACTACTTCCATCTTCTGTTGAACCTGACTCCTCACCAGAACATCCATACTCACAAGTGGTACCATTATCTGACCAGCGGCAGCACACACACATACCATGACCTCACCAGCGGCAGCATACGCACACATACCATGACCTCACCAGTGGCTGGCAGCATCGCACCTGTTGGTCCAAGTCCTCGTAGTGAAAGGGCACTGGTCCTGGCAAATCCACCGCTGAGATCCCGCCTTCCCCACCATCGCCTCCCCCACAACTACCTCCCGAACCAGCCTTATCCCCCAGTCCATTTGCCCCCCTCCCTAGAGCGCCCCCACCTGTCTGTTCCCCACGCGCCCCTGCTGCCCCTGCAGCAGCCGCAGGTGCAGCCTGGCCAAAGCCCCCCTCCCCCAGGTACCACCTGAGGCGCTTCTCACAGTGCTCGCAGTGAGCAGCAGTGCTGGTGTAACCACGAGTGGGGTTGGAGATGGTGGGGTGGGCAGTGGTGCGGGCGGAGCAGGGCAGCAGGCGGATGGACTGGAAGAGCACGTCCACTCGGAAATCCACCACCACCGGGTGAATTGACGTTGAAGGGGTGAGAGACGGCAGGTCTGATGGGAGCACGGGCGGGACGGTGCGCTGCTGTGGAGGCGACTTGCAGGGCGGCCAGAGGGAGAGGAGAGGCGGCAGGCATGACCGAGAGGGAATTTCATCACTTTCAGAAACAGCACTTTCATCCGAGTCGTCCTCTGCCGTCTCTGAATCGCTGCTGCTCGTCGCATCCTCTTGATCGGTGTTGGAGCTCTTGTCACCACCATCCTCGTCACCCGTGCTGCTGTGTGAAGCAGCAGCGTCACAAAGAGCATGTGAGTGCGGTGCCAATTGGGTCAGGGGCGACAGGATGCAGGCGGGTTGAAAGGAGCCCGGGATGCACTGCACCCTGCTGGCCGCACCCACCTGTTGCTCGCCTGCGCTGCATTCACCACCCTCTGCACGCAACTCACTGTCCGCCTCTGCTACCTCTGCGCCTCTGGGTGCGAGGCGAGGGTGGAAAGGCGAGGACGGGGGCGAGGAGGGGGACGAGGAGGAGTCAGTGCCCGAGTTGCTGCTGGTGTCGGCAGCGTTGGAGCTTGGGTCGAAGGAGAGAGCGAGGGCGGACGGAATGGGCAAGCCGGCCCGCTCGTCCCGCCACCCCCACCCGTCCGCCTCCTCCCATTCTTGCTCTGTGCTGCAGGCCTCCCCAGCTCTCTCCTCCTTTTCACTCCCCTGCTGTTCATTCCTCCGCCGCCGCCGCTGCTGCTGCTGCTGCTGCTGACACTCTCGGCCCGCCTCGCCAATGCACCTTCCCCAGTCCCTGCCTTTTCATTCCGCCCCGCGCGCCCGTCGTCGGCGCAGTCACTTTCACCTTCGGAGAGTGCGCGGGGGAGCAGCACCACCACGCGCCGGCCACCGTATGCCTGCGCCCAGTCCCCTCCCCCTTGTCCCCGCCGTGCGCGCCTTCCTTTCCGCGCCTCCCGCCTGTCTGCATCCCGCGCGTCCCGCCCGCCGCCTTCCGCCGGCTCCTGCGACTCTTCGCGGTTTCTTTCTCACCCGCCGCATGGCTCTGCGGCCAGAGCCCTCGCAAGTTTCGCGGCGGCTCTTGCGCCGGTTCAGGCGGCGCAATTCCGACGGAGATTTTTTCTCGGGCCTCCGACTCCGCGTCCGCAACTCGCGGCAGCGCCGGGTCGCAAGTGAAAGGCGCGAATCGGCCCTGGCCCAGATGCCAGCCCTGGAACCAGTGGAAATTAATCTCCCCGGGCGAGTAAAAATACTCCGTGTATCCCGGCGACTTCCCCGCGACGCGCATCTCCACGCGGAACGGCGCGCGGAAGCTCGTTTGCGCCACCACCGTGAACGGCTCTCCCGCGCGGCACACCACCACTGCCTCCGTGGGGCTTGCGTTTGCGCCGCTCGGCGCAGCGGACGATTCCGCGCTCTGGCGTTGGGCTTCGGGCGGCTGGCGCGGAATGTGGCCGTCGGGCAATTGCGCGGTGGCTCGCGGAGGTCGCGCGGAAGTGTCCCGCGCGCTGCTGGAAAGACGGCCGATGGGGACGACCTGATAGGGGCTCATGGGACTGCTCGGGTCGCTGTTGCTCCTGCTGCTGCTGCTGCTGCTGCTACTGCTGCTGCTGTTGCTGTTGCTGTTGCTGCTGCTGCTGCTGCCGCTGCCCTTGTAGGTTCCGCTGTCGCTGCTGCTGCGGCTGCTGAAGGTTCCGCTGCCGCTGCTACACCTGCCGGCGGGTTGCGGTGCGGCGGGGACACTGGGGGAAAGCCCGCTTCGAAACTTATCTGACGTGGAATTGGCGCGCGGCGCGGCGGTGGGAAGGAATAGCTCCGGCATAGCGCGAGCGTCGCCATCGAGAACGGTGACGCTGTACGCCACGTCATCGTGAGTCACGATCATGGCGGCCAATCCTATTAAAACCGCGCCGCCTTACGATATAAACGGCTCGACGAGATCGTTGCACTATACTCTCGAGAGAATCAGCCTGAGAGTTCGTCAAATATATGCCACTTGAGGAATGCTCCCCGCAATCGTCGTAGCTATACGAGCGACACCTGCAAAGCGTAATAATTCGACGCTGCTCTGCTCTGTTGCGTTATCCCTGTTCAGCGTGCGATCAGTCTATTGCACGCCAAGATTGTGAAATTCAGGCAGGGAGGGGAAAGTGCGTCCGATCCGAGGCGATGGAATGGGATGGAACCCTTCGGACCACTGCACCCACACACACCAAACCACACCACACCAAACCACACCAAACCACACCAAACCACACCAAAACACACCACACCACACCACACCACAAGACAGAGAAGAACAGTTCTCGTCCCTGCTACTGTAACACAAATCCGCCCCTTCTCCGCAAACTCGCCCCTCGCTACCTGCGGAAACCTGCCCTGCCCATTTCCTCAAATCCGCCCGTGCAGCCCAAAGTTCCGCACCAGACTGCCCCGCCGCACATTCGCCCCCTTTCGCAAATTCGCCCCACTTTTCCAGGTGAGCCACATGCTCCAATGTTCCCAGAATCTTGGTGGGGATCTCTGAACTTGCAGGGGCGCAAGGGGACGGTCAGGATGGCCTCTGAATAATCCAAGGCGACCCTGGAACGGGGCAATTGGGATGACGGATGTCGAGCACCGAACCTGCCGTGACTGAGCTGACGGCGTGGATGCGAGCTGTCCTGTTTCCCGAGGTTGAGTCCGACGTTCGAATGACGAAGCAAACCGTCTGGTCAATGAATTCATCCCCAGCTGAACGGTCCAGGTTTGCAGCGAGGGGGGAGGAGGAGCTCGCGCGCGCCTCGTCGTTCATGCGAGTTGCAGCCAATTTGCAGGAAGGCATGGTGGTGGATACCAAGAACTGTAGCTCATGTAACAAGTTCCGACGTTATAAATGGTTAGGGTACATGATATTTTAGGTTCCTTCTTAAGATTGCTGATTTGATAATTAAAATATTGTAGAGAACTAGCTGTTGGTTGTAAATTCCTCGTCTCCAGAATTATAACTCCCATTGCTGCCGTCCTGAATATTGGTGAGATAATAATTGGATTGAAAAGTGTGCATAATATATCAAACAATTTTATAATATACACCTCTCCGATGAAGAGCCAATTGTCAACAATAAACACAACAAATGTCATCAAACTATTTCCATCATCAAATACAAGCTAATAATAGACAACGTTTTAATACACCATCTGAGTAAACATGATTGCACGAATTCCACTCTGAAAACAACACTAAAAAGATTGCACGTCTGGGCTATAGTCACACGGAAACCGAACGGAATGCTTGGGAGAAAAAATGGATGCCACGAATTCATGTGATCCATAATCCTACATCACGTAAAAGAAAAAAAGGTCAAAACGGGATACAAATACATGGAAACAATGAAACAGGAAGCACTTCCATGAAACCCAACAAGTTGGAATGACTTACATTGTTGGAGGAAGAACGACTCTGGCCCGTACACGTCGTTCTCCTCTGCACCACTGCTCTGGAGGGTTTCAGTTGGGAGCTCAGCAGCTTCTTCACCTGCAGTGCGTTCGTTTGTGCTGGTCATCAAACTATTTCCATCATTGTTCAATCCATCAACCTCCACAGCATTCTCGATTGCTCCATTCCCCACCTCCAACCTCTCTCCCACATCCTCAGCCACCTTTTCAGCTACCCCCTCGCCCCCCACATTTACCTTCTCAACGACTCCCTCATTCCCGTTTTCAGACTCCTCTACCACTACTTCCTCTCCCCCCTCCGCATTCATCCCCTCACTTGCACCATTCATTTCCTGACTTGATGCCTCCCCCTCTGCCTCTCCCTCTGCCTCTCCCTCTCGCTCCCTTTCTGTCTCTCCCTCTTCCTCTCCCCCTGCCCCCCCCTCTGCATCTCCCCCTGCCTCTCCCTCTGCCCCCCCTTCTGCTTCTCCCTTTGCCTCTCCCTTTGCCTCCCCTTCTGCCTCCCCATTGGCCTCTTCCTTTGCCTCCCCTTCTTCCTCCCATTCTGCCTTCCCTTCTGCCTCAACTTCTGCCTCTCCTCCCTTCTCGCCTTCATCAACCATTTCCTCCCACGCTTCCTCCGCTTCTTCCTTCCCTGCCCCTTCCTTGCTTCCTTCCCCCTCTTCTTCTGTCCCTCGTTCCCCCACCCATTTATCATTTACTTCCACCTGTCCCTCCTCTTCCCCCTCACCTGTTTTCTCCTCTTTCTCCTCACCTTTTTCCTCTCCTACCTCCTCCCTTACCGTCCCTTGTGTCTCTGCCTCTTCCTTCCCTCCTCCCTCTCCCCATTCCTCCGTTCCTCCCTCCTCTCCTGGCTCCTCTGCCCTTCCACAAACCACCCTGTCCTCATCATTCCCTGCCTCCCCAACACTGTCTTCACTCAACTCTGCCTCTTGCTGCATCCCACACACGCCTACCCCCTGCTCCTCCTCCTCACTCTCCTTCACCCCCTCGTCTTGCTCCCCCTCCTCCTCTCCACCCACCACTCTTTCCCCCTCAACAGCCCCTGCCCCCTCCCCTCCCTCAACAACACTCTCACCCTTCTCGCTCCCCACCTCACTCCCTACCTCTTCCTTTCCCCCAGCCTCACTCCCAGAACACACACCCCCCACCTCACTCTCTCCCTCCCCACCCGCATCCCCCATCCACCTACCAGCCTTCCCCACCCCCCGGCACTCGATCTGGTCCAGCGTCGCGTCGCTCTCCTCGCGCAGAGCCTCGCACTCCTCCACGAATCGCACGCGCTCCTCCTCCATCTCCTGCAGCAGCGCCAGCTCTGCCTGCTTCACGCCCTGCCGGAACTGCAGCAGCCGCTCGTGCTGCTGCTGCTTCAGCTGCGCCAGCCCTGCTTGGAATACTGCTGCCGCGTGCAGGCTGCCTCGCAGGGCGCTGCTGTGATCGTCACTGTAGGAGGAAGGTGGGGAGGGAGGGAGGGACGGAGTGAGGATGAAGGATAATTAGCAGGCAAGAGCGGTACTGGTCGCAAGGGGCGGGGGAGGGGGAAAGAAGGCTGGGGGATTATGGAAGGCGGGGAAGAGGAAGAGGGAGCAGAACGAGAAGCAAAGGAACAACAGGAGGGGGTGTGGGGATGCGAAGGCACCTGATCTTCAACAAGTTGGAGAGGCCAAGGCAGGGAAGTGCGGCAGGGGAGGCACGCACCTGAGCTCGGAGGAGCTTGACAGTTGGCGCTGCAGCGTGCGGGCAGCAGCCACGTGCTGCTCGTTAGCCACCTTCCCCCGCCACTCCAGGTCCGCCTCCCTCTCCTCCACCGCCCGCTTGCTCCTCTCCCTCTCCTCCAGGCTCCGCGCGTACGCCTCCTCCAAACTCGCCACCTGGTAAGGGAGATGCAGAGGGAGGAGGGGACGTGGGTGTGAGGAAAGTGCAGTGCCTCCCAAATCGGCCTCCCTCTCCTCCACCGCCCTTCCCCTCCTCTCCAACTCCTTGTGCTGCGCTGCCAGCTGCTTGTTCCTCGTCACCACAGCGAGCAGCTCCACCTCGCTCATCAGCATCAGCCGAAGACTCACCACATGCATTTCAGCATCAGCCCAAGACTCACCACATGCATTTCAGCATGAGCCCAAGACTCACCACATGCGTTTCAGCATGAGCCCAAGACTCACGACATGCATTTCAGCATGAGCCCAAGACTCACGACATGCATTTCAGCATGAGCCCAAGACTCACGACATGCATTTCAGCATGAGCCCAAGACTCACGACATGCATTTCAGCATGAGCCCAAGACTCACGACATGCATTTCAGCATGAGCCCAAGACTCACGACATGCATTTCAGCATGAGCCCAAGACTCACGACATGCATTTCAGCATGAGCCCAAGACTCACGACATGCATTTCAGCATGAGCCCAAGACTCACGACATGCATTTCAGCATGAGCCCAAGACTCACGACATGCATTTCAGCATGAGCCCAAGACTCACGACATGCATTTCAGCATGAGCCCAAGACTCACGACATGCATTTCAGCATGAGCCCAAGACTCACGACATGCATTTCAGCATGAGCCCAAGACTCACGACATGCATTTCAGCATGAGCCCAAGACTCACGACATGCATTTCAGCATGAGCCCAAGACTCACGACATGCATTTCAGCATGAGCCCAAGACTCACGACATGCATTTCAGCATGAGCCCAAGACTCACGACATGCATTTCAGCATGAGCCCAAGACTCACGACATGCATTTCAGCATGAGCCCAAGACTCACGACATGCATTTCAGCATGAGCCCAAGACTCACGACATGCATTTCAGCATGAGCCCAAGACTCACGACATGCATTTCAGCATGAGCCCAAGACTCACGACATGCATTTCAGCATGAGCCCAAGACTCACGACATGCATTTCAGCATGAGCCCAAGACTCACGACATGCATTTCAGCATGAGCCCAAGACTCACGACATGCATTTCAGCATGAGCCCAAGACTCACGACATGCATTTCAGCATGAGCCCAAGACTCACGACATGCATTTCAGCATGAGCCCAAGACTCACGACATGCATTTCAGCATGAGCCCAAGACTCACGACATGCATTTCAGCATGAGCCCAAGACTCACGACATGCATTTCAGCATGAGCCCAAGACTCACGACATGCATTTCAGCATGAGCCCAAGACTCACGACATGCATTTCAGCATGAGCCCAAGACTCACGACATGCATTTCAGCATGAGCCCAAGACTCACGACATGCATTTCAGCATGAGCCCAAGACTCACGACATGCATTTCAGCATGAGCCCAAGACTCACGACATGCATTTCAGCATGAGCCCAAGACTCACGACATGCATTTCAGCATGAGCCCAAGACTCACGACATGCATTTCAGCATGAGCCCAAGACTCACGACATGCATTTCAGCATGAGCCCAAGACTCACGACATGCATTTCAGCATGAGCCCAAGACTCACGACATGCATTTCAGCATGAGCCCAAGACTCACGACATGCATTTCAGCATGAGCCCAAGACTCACGACATGCATTTCAGCATGAGCCCAAGACTCACGACATGCATTTCAGCATGAGCCCAAGACTCACGACATGCATTTCAGCATGAGCCCAAGACTCACGACATGCATTTCAGCATGAGCCCAAGACTCACGACATGCATTTCAGCATGAGCCCAAGACTCACGACATGCATTTCAGCATGAGCCCAAGACTCACGACATGCATTTCAGCATGAGCCCAAGACTCACGACATGCATTTCAGCATGAGCCCAAGACTCACGACATGCATTTCAGCATGAGCCCAAGACTCACGACATGCATTTCAGCATGAGCCCAAGACTCACGACATGCATTTCAGCATGAGCCCAAGACTCACGACATGCATTTCAGCATGAGCCCAAGACTCACGACATGCATTTCAGCATGAGCCCAAGACTCACGACATGCATTTCAGCATGAGCCCAAGACTCACGACATGCATTTCAGCATGAGCCCAAGACTCACGACATGCATTTCAGCATGAGCCCAAGACTCACGACATGCATTTCAGCATGAGCCCAAGACTCACGACATGCATTTCAGCATGAGCCCAAGACTCACGACATGCATTTCAGCATGAGCCCAAGACTCACGACATGCATTTCAGCATGAGCCCAAGACTCACGACATGCATTTCAGCATGAGCCCAAGACTCACGACATGCATTTCAGCATGAGCCCAAGACTCACGACATGCATTTCAGCATGAGCCCAAGACTCACGACATGCATTTCAGCATGAGCCCAAGACTCACGACATGCATTTCAGCATGAGCCCAAGACTCACGACATGCATTTCAGCATGAGCCCAAGACTCACGACATGCATTTCAGCATGAGCCCAAGACTCACGACATGCATTTCAGCATGAGCCCAAGACTCACGACATGCATTTCAGCATGAGCCCAAGACTCACGACATGCATTTCAGCATGAGCCCAAGACTCACGACATGCATTTCAGCATGAGCCCAAGACTCACGACATGCATTTCAGCATGAGCCCAAGACTCACGACATGCATTTCAGCATGAGCCCAAGACTCACGACATGCATTTCAGCATGAGCCCAAGACTCACGACATGCATTTCAGCATGAGCCCAAGACTCACGACATGCATTTCAGCATGAGCCCAAGACTCACGACATGCATTTCAGCATGAGCCCAAGACTCACGACATGCATTTCAGCATGAGCCCAAGACTCACGACATGCATTTCAGCATGAGCCCAAGACTCACGACATGCATTTCAGCATGAGCCCAAGACTCACGACATGCATTTCAGCATGAGCCCAAGACTCACGACATGCATTTCAGCATGAGCCCAAGACTCACGACATGCATTTCAGCATGAGCCCAAGACTCACGACATGCATTTCAGCATGAGCCCAAGACTCACGACATGCATTTCAGCATGAGCCCAAGACTCACGACATGCATTTCAGCATGAGCCCAAGACTCACGACATGCATTTCAGCATGAGCCCAAGACTCACGACATGCATTTCAGCATGAGCCCAAGACTCACGACATGCATTTCAGCATGAGCCCAAGACTCACGACATGCATTTCAGCATGAGCCCAAGACTCACGACATGCATTTCAGCATGAGCCCAAGACTCACGACATGCATTTCAGCATGAGCCCAAGACTCACGACATGCATTTCAGCATGAGCCCAAGACTCACGACATGCATTTCAGCATGAGCCCAAGACTCACGACATGCATTTCAGCATGAGCCCAAGACTCACGACATGCATTTCAGCATGAGCCCAAGACTCACGACATGCATTTCAGCATGAGCCCAAGACTCACGACATGCATTTCAGCATGAGCCCAAGACTCACGACATGCATTTCAGCATGAGCCCAAGACTCACGACATGCATTTCAGCATGAGCCCAAGACTCACGACATGCATTTCAGCATGAGCCCAAGACTCACGACATGCATTTCAGCATGAGCCCAAGACTCACGACATGCATTTCAGCATGAGCCCAAGACTCACGACATGCATTTCAGCATGAGCCCAAGACTCACGACATGCATTTCAGCATGAGCCCAAGACTCACGACATGCATTTCAGCATGAGCCCAAGACTCACGACATGCATTTCAGCATGAGCCCAAGACTCACGACATGCATTTCAGCATGAGCCCAAGACTCACGACATGCATTTCAGCATGAGCCCAAGACTCACGACATGCATTTCAGCATGAGCCCAAGACTCACGACATGCATTTCAGCATGAGCCCAAGACTCACGACATGCATTTCAGCATGAGCCCAAGACTCACGACATGCATTTCAGCATGAGCCCAAGACTCACGACATGCATTTCAGCATGAGCCCAAGACTCACGACATGCATTTCAGCATGAGCCCAAGACTCACGACATGCATTTCAGCATGAGCCCAAGACTCACGACATGCATTTCAGCATGAGCCCAAGACTCACGACATGCATTTCAGCATGAGCCCAAGACTCACGACATGCATTTCAGCATGAGCCCAAGACTCACGACATGCATTTCAGCATGAGCCCAAGACTCACGACATGCATTTCAGCATGAGCCCAAGACTCACGACATGCATTTCAGCATGAGCCCAAGACTCACGACATGCATTTCAGCATGAGCCCAAGACTCACGACATGCATTTCAGCATGAGCCCAAGACTCACGACATGCATTTCAGCATGAGCCCAAGACTCACGACATGCATTTCAGCATGAGCCCAAGACTCACGACATGCATTTCAGCATGAGCCCAAGACTCACGACATGCATTTCAGCATGAGCCCAAGACTCACGACATGCATTTCAGCATGAGCCCAAGACTCACGACATGCATTTCAGCATGAGCCCAAGACTCACGACATGCATTTCAGCATGAGCCCAAGACTCACGACATGCATTTCAGCATGAGCCCAAGACTCACGACATGCATTTCAGCATGAGCCCAAGACTCACGACATGCATTTCAGCATGAGCCCAAGACTCACGACATGCATTTCAGCATGAGCCCAAGACTCACGACATGCATTTCAGCATGAGCCCAAGACTCACGACATGCATTTCAGCATGAGCCCAAGACTCACGACATGCATTTCAGCATGAGCCCAAGACTCACGACATGCATTTCAGCATGAGCCCAAGACTCACGACATGCATTTCAGCATGAGCCCAAGACTCACGACATGCATTTCAGCATGAGCCCAAGACTCACGACATGCATTTCAGCATGAGCCCAAGACTCACGACATGCATTTCAGCATGAGCCCAAGACTCACGACATGCATTTCAGCATGAGCCCAAGACTCACGACATGCATTTCAGCATGAGCCCAAGACTCACGACATGCATTTCAGCATGAGCCCAAGACTCACGACATGCATTTCAGCATGAGCCCAAGACTCACGACATGCATTTCAGCATGAGCCCAAGACTCACGACATGCATTTCAGCATGAGCCCAAGACTCACGACATGCATTTCAGCATGAGCCCAAGACTCACGACATGCATTTCAGCATGAGCCCAAGACTCACGACATGCATTTCAGCATGAGCCCAAGACTCACGACATGCATTTCAGCATGAGCCCAAGACTCACGACATGCATTTCAGCATGAGCCCAAGACTCACGACATGCATTTCAGCATGAGCCCAAGACTCACGACATGCATTTCAGCATGAGCCCAAGACTCACGACATGCATTTCAGCATGAGCCCAAGACTCACGACATGCATTTCAGCATGAGCCCAAGACTCACGACATGCATTTCAGCATGAGCCCAAGACTCACGACATGCATTTCAGCATGAGCCCAAGACTCACGACATGCATTTCAGCATGAGCCCAAGACTCACGACATGCATTTCAGCATGAGCCCAAGACTCACGACATGCATTTCAGCATGAGCCCAAGACTCACGACATGCATTTCAGCATGAGCCCAAGACTCACGACATGCATTTCAGCATGAGCCCAAGACTCACGACATGCATTTCAGCATGAGCCCAAGACTCACGACATGCATTTCAGCATGAGCCCAAGACTCACGACATGCATTTCAGCATGAGCCCAAGACTCACGACATGCATTTCAGCATGAGCCCAAGACTCACGACATGCATTTCAGCATGAGCCCAAGACTCACGACATGCATTTCAGCATGAGCCCAAGACTCACGACATGCATTTCAGCATGAGCCCAAGACTCACGACATGCATTTCAGCATGAGCCCAAGACTCACGACATGCATTTCAGCATGAGCCCAAGACTCACGACATGCATTTCAGCATGAGCCCAAGACTCACGACATGCATTTCAGCATGAGCCCAAGACTCACGACATGCATTTCAGCATGAGCCCAAGACTCACGACATGCATTTCAGCATGAGCCCAAGACTCACGACATGCATTTCAGCATGAGCCCAAGACTCACGACATGCATTTCAGCATGAGCCCAAGACTCACGACATGCATTTCAGCATGAGCCCAAGACTCACGACATGCATTTCAGCATGAGCCCAAGACTCACGACATGCATTTCAGCATGAGCCCAAGACTCACGACATGCATTTCAGCATGAGCCCAAGACTCACGACATGCATTTCAGCATGAGCCCAAGACTCACGACATGCATTTCAGCATGAGCCCAAGACTCACGACATGCATTTCAGCATGAGCCCAAGACTCACGACATGCATTTCAGCATGAGCCCAAGACTCACGACATGCATTTCAGCATGAGCCCAAGACTCACGACATGCATTTCAGCATGAGCCCAAGACTCACGACATGCATTTCAGCATGAGCCCAAGACTCACGACATGCATTTCAGCATGAGCCCAAGACTCACGACATGCATTTCAGCATGAGCCCAAGACTCACGACATGCATTTCAGCATGAGCCCAAGACTCACGACATGCATTTCAGCATGAGCCCAAGACTCACGACATGCATTTCAGCATGAGCCCAAGACTCACGACATGCATTTCAGCATGAGCCCAAGACTCACGACATGCATTTCAGCATGAGCCCAAGACTCACGACATGCATTTCAGCATGAGCCCAAGACTCACGACATGCATTTCAGCATGAGCCCAAGACTCACGACATGCATTTCAGCATGAGCCCAAGACTCACGACATGCATTTCAGCATGAGCCCAAGACTCACGACATGCATTTCAGCATGAGCCCAAGACTCACGACATGCATTTCAGCATGAGCCCAAGACTCACGACATGCATTTCAGCATGAGCCCAAGACTCACGACATGCATTTCAGCATGAGCCCAAGACTCACGACATGCATTTCAGCATGAGCCCAAGACTCACGACATGCATTTCAGCATGAGCCCAAGACTCACGACATGCATTTCAGCATGAGCCCAAGACTCACGACATGCATTTCAGCATGAGCCCAAGACTCACGACATGCATTTCAGCATGAGCCCAAGACTCACGACATGCATTTCAGCATGAGCCCAAGACTCACGACATGCATTTCAGCATGAGCCCAAGACTCACGACATGCATTTCAGCATGAGCCCAAGACTCACGACATGCATTTCAGCATGAGCCCAAGACTCACGACATGCATTTCAGCATGAGCCCAAGACTCACGACATGCATTTCAGCATGAGCCCAAGACTCACGACATGCATTTCAGCATGAGCCCAAGACTCACGACATGCATTTCAGCATGAGCCCAAGACTCACGACATGCATTTCAGCATGAGCCCAAGACTCACGACATGCATTTCAGCATGAGCCCAAGACTCACGACATGCATTTCAGCATGAGCCCAAGACTCACGACATGCATTTCAGCATGAGCCCAAGACTCACGACATGCATTTCAGCATGAGCCCAAGACTCACGACATGCATTTCAGCATGAGCCCAAGACTCACGACATGCATTTCAGCATGAGCCCAAGACTCACGACATGCATTTCAGCATGAGCCCAAGACTCACGACATGCATTTCAGCATGAGCCCAAGACTCACGACATGCATTTCAGCATGAGCCCAAGACTCACGACATGCATTTCAGCATGAGCCCAAGACTCACGACATGCATTTCAGCATGAGCCCAAGACTCACGACATGCATTTCAGCATGAGCCCAAGACTCACGACATGCATTTCAGCATGAGCCCAAGACTCACGACATGCATTTCAGCATGAGCCCAAGACTCACGACATGCATTTCAGCATGAGCCCAAGACTCACGACATGCATTTCAGCATGAGCCCAAGACTCACGACATGCATTTCAGCATGAGCCCAAGACTCACGACATGCATTTCAGCATGAGCCCAAGACTCACGACATGCATTTCAGCATGAGCCCAAGACTCACGACATGCATTTCAGCATGAGCCCAAGACTCACGACATGCATTTCAGCATGAGCCCAAGACTCACGACATGCATTTCAGCATGAGCCCAAGACTCACGACATGCATTTCAGCATGAGCCCAAGACTCACGACATGCATTTCAGCATGAGCCCAAGACTCACGACATGCATTTCAGCATGAGCCCAAGACTCACGACATGCATTTCAGCATGAGCCCAAGACTCACGACATGCATTTCAGCATGAGCCCAAGACTCACGACATGCATTTCAGCATGAGCCCAAGACTCACGACATGCATTTCAGCATGAGCCCAAGACTCACGACATGCATTTCAGCATGAGCCCAAGACTCACGACATGCATTTCAGCATGAGCCCAAGACTCACGACATGCATTTCAGCATGAGCCCAAGACTCACGACATGCATTTCAGCATGAGCCCAAGACTCACGACATGCATTTCAGCATGAGCCCAAGACTCACGACATGCATTTCAGCATGAGCCCAAGACTCACGACATGCATTTCAGCATGAGCCCAAGACTCACGACATGCATTTCAG
Source organism: Closterium sp. Yama58-4 (assembly GCA_947470075.1). Lineage (NCBI taxonomy): Eukaryota > Viridiplantae > Streptophyta > Zygnematophyceae > Desmidiales > Closteriaceae > Closterium > Closterium sp. Yama58-4. Next base: position 163,134 of record CANIUD010000314.1, read on the forward strand.
CATGAGCCCAAGACTCACGACATGCATTTCAGCATGAGCCCAAGACTCACGACATGCATTTCAGCATGAGCCCAAGACTCACGACATGCATTTCAGCATGAGCCCAAGACTCACGACATGCATTTCAGCATGAGCCCAAGACTCACGACATGCATTTCAGCATGAGCCCAAGACTCACGACATGCATTTCAGCATGAGCCCAAGACTCACGACATGCATTTCAGCATGAGCCCAAGACTCACGACATGCATTTCAGCATGAGCCCAAGACTCACGACATGCATTTCAGCATGAGCCCAAGACTCACGACATGCATTTCAGCATGAGCCCAAGACTCACGACATGCATTTCAGCATGAGCCCAAGACTCACGACATGCATTTCAGCATGAGCCCAAGACTCACGACATGCATTTCAGCATGAGCCCAAGACTCACGACATGCATTTCAGCATGAGCCCAAGACTCACGACATGCATTTCAGCATGAGCCCAAGACTCACGACATGCATTTCAGCATGAGCCCAAGACTCACGACATGCATTTCAGCATGAGCCCAAGACTCACGACATGCATTTCAGCATGAGCCCAAGACTCACGACATGCATTTCAGCATGAGCCCAAGACTCACGACATGCATTTCAGCATGAGCCCAAGACTCACGACATGCATTTCAGCATGAGCCCAAGACTCACGACATGCATTTCAGCATGAGCCCAAGACTCACGACATGCATTTCAGCATGAGCCCAAGACTCACGACATGCATTTCAGCATGAGCCCAAGACTCACGACATGCATTTCAGCATGAGCCCAAGACTCACGACATGCATTTCAGCATGAGCCCAAGACTCACGACATGCATTTCAGCATGAGCCCAAGACTCACGACATGCATTTCAGCATGAGCCCAAGACTCACGACATGCATTTCAGCATGAGCCCAAGACTCACGACATGCATTTCAGCATGAGCCCAAGACTCACGACATGCATTTCAGCATGAGCCCAAGACTCACGACATGCATTTCAGCATGAGCCCAAGACTCACGACATGCATTTCAGCATGAGCCCAAGACTCACGACATGCATTTCAGCATGAGCCCAAGACTCACGACATGCATTTCAGCATGAGCCCAAGACTCACGACATGCATTTCAGCATGAGCCCAAGACTCACGACATGCATTTCAGCATGAGCCCAAGACTCACGACATGCATTTCAGCATGAGCCCAAGACTCACGACATGCATTTCAGCATGAGCCCAAGACTCACGACATGCATTTCAGCATGAGCCCAAGACTCACGACATGCATTTCAGCATGAGCCCAAGACTCACGACATGCATTTCAGCATGAGCCCAAGACTCACGACATGCATTTCAGCATGAGCCCAAGACTCACGACATGCATTTCAGCATGAGCCCAAGACTCACGACATGCATTTCAGCATGAGCCCAAGACTCACGACATGCATTTCAGCATGAGCCCAAGACTCACGACATGCATTTCAGCATGAGCCCAAGACTCACGACATGCATTTCAGCATGAGCCCAAGACTCACGACATGCATTTCAGCATGAGCCCAAGACTCACGACATGCATTTCAGCATGAGCCCAAGACTCACGACATGCATTTCAGCATGAGCCCAAGACTCACGACATGCATTTCAGCATGAGCCCAAGACTCACGACATGCATTTCAGCATGAGCCCAAGACTCACGACATGCATTTCAGCATGAGCCCAAGACTCACGACATGCATTTCAGCATGAGCCCAAGACTCACGACATGCATTTCAGCATGAGCCCAAGACTCACGACATGCATTTCAGCATGAGCCCAAGACTCACGACATGCATTTCAGCATGAGCCCAAGACTCACGACATGCATTTCAGCATGAGCCCAAGACTCACGACATGCATTTCAGCATGAGCCCAAGACTCACGACATGCATTTCAGCATGAGCCCAAGACTCACGACATGCATTTCAGCATGAGCCCAAGACTCACGACATGCATTTCAGCATGAGCCCAAGACTCACGACATGCATTTCAGCATGAGCCCAAGACTCACGACATGCATTTCAGCATGAGCCCAAGACTCACGACATGCATTTCAGCATGAGCCCAAGACTCACGACATGCATTTCAGCATGAGCCCAAGACTCACGACATGCATTTCAGCATGAGCCCAAGACTCACGACATGCATTTCAGCATGAGCCCAAGACTCACGACATGCATTTCAGCATGAGCCCAAGACTCACGACATGCATTTCAGCATGAGCCCAAGACTCACGACATGCATTTCAGCATGAGCCCAAGACTCACGACATGCATTTCAGCATGAGGCCACAAAAGACCACGAGCCTCGCCTCGCCTCGCCTCGCTCTCACCCGCTCTCTACGCCGTCCCTCCTCACCTCCTCCTTGTGCTGCGCCGCCAGCTGCTTGTTCCGCGCCACCACGGCCTGCAGTTCCGCCCCCTTCATGTGCATCAGCTTCACAGCGCTGAGCACGGTGCTCTCCAGGTGCGTGAGGTGAGGCAGATAGTGCCAGCCACACAGGTCCATCAACCCACGGCTCACCTCTTCTTTGTGCTGTGCAGCCAGCTGCTTGTTGCGTGCCACCACGGCCTGCAGTTCCGCCTCCTTCATGTGCATCAGCTTCACGGCACTCAGCACGGTGCTCTCGAGGTGCTGCCGCTGCTGCTTCTCGCCCTCCAGCTCTGAAGCCAGCTGCTGCCGCCGCTCCTTCTCCTCCTCCACCTGCTCCTGCAGCTGGTGCTTCTCTATCTTCACCTCCACCAACTTGTGCGACATCTGCGATGGGGAGAAGGGAGGGGGAGACGGGAAGAAAGAAGGCAGGGCGGGCAAGGGTGACAGTTTGAGCTGCTGCTTGCTCTTGCACTCTTCCTCCAGGTGCTTGCTCCTGCAGCTGGTGCTTCTCTATCTTCACCTCCACCAACTTGTGCGACATCTGCGGGGGGGGGAGAGAGGTGGGGAGAGGGAGAGAGCAGCGGGGAAAGCGGGGGATGATGACAGGCGAAGCTGCTGCCTGCGCTCCTTCTTCTCCTCCACTGCAGCTGCGACTTTTCAATCTTCACCTCCACCAGCTTGTGCGACATCTGAAACGCGGGTGGGGAAAGAAAGCGGCAAGGGAAAGGGGGTTTATGACAGCACCAGCTGCAGCCTGCTCGCTCGCGCTCCTCCTCCAGGTGCCCCTGCAGCTGCAGCTGGGATAACTTGCGCGAGCGACTTCTCAATCTTCACCACCACCAGCTTGCGCAGGTGAGATAACTTGCGATTCGCACCTCTACTAGTGACCGACCGACACCACACCATGCTGCTTCCTATAGTAATGCTTCCACAGCAACCCACCCACCTCGACGACTTGAGACTTGTAGAGGCCGGCCTGCATGGCCTGCTCGCGCATTCGCCTCATCGGCTCCTCCACCACCTCCTTCCGCCTCTTCACCTCCACCTTTAGTACCGCCTTGCCTGCCACACACGGGAATAAACATGGGCGGACGGAAATGGACAGGGGGATTGGGCGGACGGGAGAAAATGGACGGTGAGACAAGGTTGCGCAATGTGGTAGAGTCATGACACCTACCCCTGCCGCTTCACCTCCACCTTCAACAATGCCTTGCCTGCCACACACACAAATCATGGTTCAGCGCACATGGTTTAGTGCCTTCCCTTCCTTCCGCCATGTCCCACCTTCCCCCAGCTCTTCCCCGTCCACCCTCGCCCGGCCCCACCTTTCCAGCAGCGATTGTACTCGTCGATATCCTGCTGGTGGGAAAGGTACCCAAACAGGTTCCTCTTCCCGAAACATCAGCCCACCCCCTCCCATACTCCGTCCCTCGTCCATGCCTGCACCTAGCGCCCTGCCCCACCTTTGCAGTTCCGGTTGAATTCGTCCACGTCCTGCGGGGTAGCGAGGTACCCAAACAGGTTCCTCTTCCCGAAACATCAGCCCACCCCCTCCCATACTCCGTCCCTCGTCCATGCCTGCACCTAGCGCCCTGCCCCACCTTTGCAGTTCCGGTTGAATTCGTCCACGTCCTGCGGGGTAGCGAGGTACCCAAACAGGTTCCTCTTGCCCTACTGGTCCACCCACCCATGCCTCCCCTACCTCCCCCTCCCAACCTGCCCCACCTTTACAGCACCGGTTGAATTCATCGACATCCTGCTGGGTAGCGAGGTACCCAAACAGGTTGCGCTTCCCTGACCGGTCCACCCACCTGTGCCTCCCCTACCTTCCTCCCACCCCAACCCATTTTCCCCCGCCCCACCTTTGCAGCACCGGTTGAATTCATCCACGTCCTGCTGCGTGGCGAGGTACCCGAACAGGTTGCGCTTGCCCGACCGGTCCACCAGCGGTGCCGACCGCCGTGCCAGCTCAATCCTTCCCCGCCCCTCTTTCTCGAACTGCTGCGCCAGCCTCTCCGCCTCCTTGAAGCCGTCTGGGGTGGCGTCAAAGACCAGAATGCTCATGCCGCGATGGCCCTGATCAGATGGGGTGGGGGAAGAGCGTACGACGGGAAGCAGGACAGGAAAGAGGGGTCCGGCACAGTCACGGCATGAGACAGACTAGTCAGCTCCATCCTCCGACGCCCCTCCCTCTCAAACTACTGCGCTAGACGCTCGGCCTCCTTGAATCCGTCCGGCGTAGTATCAAAGACAAGAATGCTCATGCCGCGATGGCCCTGATGGGATGGGTGGGTGGGGGGAAGACAGCACGAGAGACAGGAAAAAAGGGTCAGGCACAGTCACAGCATGAGACAGACTAGTCAGCTCCATCCGCCAAACTGCTGCGCTAGACGCTCGGCCTCCTTGAATCCGTCCGGCGTGGCGTCAAAGACCAGAATGCTCATCCTGATGGGATGGGATGGGGGAAGACAGGCAGTACGAGGGCACAGGGCATGGAGCAGTCGAGAAAGAACCTGGCTGAGAGCAGTGGACGAGGGATATGTGAGAGAACGAGACGGAGAACCAGGAATTTTGACAGTGTTCCCTTGTGCGTCTGTATAACTGTGTGAGTGGAGGTGTGTGAGTGGGGGTGTGTGAGCGGAGGTGTGTGTGTGGAGGTGTGTGAGTGTGGAGAGTGCATGAGTGGAGAGTGCATGAGTGGAGAGTGCATGAGTGGAGAGAGCGTGCTTAGATGATGAGGTCACCTGAGGGCCATAGGCATGCTTGGTCTTGACGATGCGCTGGTAGTGTGCGAAGTGCTGCCGCAGCTCATAGCTGCCCATGCCTATCCACTGCCTCATGATGACCGAGATTCACAGAGATGCCAGAGATGGGAGCGAGGGGAGAAGGGGAGAGAGAAGGGGGGTGGTGTGAAGTGGGGCGAAGGGAGAAGAGGGAAGAATGTGAGTGAAAGCAGCATGAGTAGTAGTAAGATGGAGAATGAGGGAAAGAATGTGTGAAAGGGAAAGAGGAACCCGCGTGAACGGAGTGATTGATTGCCAAACGAGACTTTCCCATCATCCTTCATGCACGCATCCACCCATCATCCTTCATGCACGCATCCACCCATCATCCTTCATGCACGCATCCACCCATCATCCTTCATGCACGCATCCACCCATCATCAACCCGCCGCCCACCCTCACCCACCACACCATCACCCTCACGACCATGACCATTCACCCACCCATCACCACCACACCCCGCACGCACCCTCCCATCTTCATCAGGTCGCAGGCGCGTGTTCCGGATGATCACCACGGGCGGCCACACCACCGTGCATGCATGCACGCATACACCCCACCGTCACCCACCCAACCGCTTTCAATCACCCCATCCCCATCACCACACCATCACACCATAACGTACCCTTCCATCCTCGTCGGGTCGCAGGCGCGTGTTCCGGATGATCACCACGGGCGGCCACACCACCGTTGCATTCCCCTCCTCCGCCCTCCTTCCCCCAACCCCCCGCCACTGCCCCTGCAGCACCCCCTCCTGCCCCTGACTCCCCACCCCCCCACCTCCCAGGAAAATCCCCCTCTCTCGCAGCTCCACATGAACCGCCGCAGCAAACGCCCTGTGCGCGCCAATCTTCCTGGACCGAATCGTCTCTGCGTGCTGCAGCAGAGCTCGGATCCCTGGCCACCAGTCGGTCTCGCCCTTGCCGCCCTTGCACGCGGGGCACTTGTACTCTCGGTCGTGCGCCTTGATCTGATCCGCGGACAGCTTTTTGAGGTCCACGAGGAAGAGAGCGACAGAGGGCGAGTGCTTGTAGTCTGTGGCGGTCACGTCGAATGCCGAGTCCTCGCCTTCTCCTTCATCGCCGTCGCCCTCGTCGTCATCCTCCCCTCCCACCTCCCTGCCACCACACTCATCGTCCTCGTCGTCGTCATCGTATTCACCCAGCAGTCCGCCCATGGCTTGCCCTTGGGGGGTAACACGAGCAGCAGCAGCAGCAGGAACAGCAGCAGCAGCAGCAGCAGCAGCAGTAGCGGCAGCACCAGTGCCGAACCTACTCACACCGACCGGCCTTCCTCCCCCAGCAGCAGCAGCCAGGGCAGCAGCAGCAGCGCGGGCCCGATCAGCGGCACCAGCATTACTGACACTGTCGTCAAAGTCCACATCCAGCTCGCTCACAGGGGGCACGTACTCGCTCCCGCCCTCCCCTGCTGCCGGCAGGCGCAGCACACTAGAGTGCAGCTCCGACTGCGGCCCGTACCCGGACTGAGACCACGAGGATGCGGATGCCCCTGGCATTGGCATCCCCCCCCTGCCCATCTCTGTGGGGAGCTGGGGGGTCTGTGCCCTCGGCCCAGCTGTGGCAGGGGTTGTAGTGGGTGCTTGCTTGGCACCCGCAGCACCGGAGGTTGCAACGGAAGGGCTTGCACGGGTTGCACCGCTGTCAGCACCACTGGCAGCACTTGCAGGGCCACCCCTGCCCAGGCTACCACCTGTCCCCACCCACTCCTCCGTCCTGCTGCCCCCACCCCCGCCCTCCTCCCCACTCCCCCCCACGCTCCCACCACCAGTTGCGGGAATGAAAGCGCCCGTGCCCACGCTCATGCCCACGCCCATGCCCATCCCCATGCTCATCCCCATGCCCATGCCCATGCCCATGCCCATGCCCATGCCCATGCCCATGCCCACTCCTGCTATAGCAGGATCAGGTGGGAGGCCGTGGGCAAAAGCAGAGGCGGGCGGGACAGCAGCAGAGGCCAAACCGGACTGGGGGAGCGAGGGGAAGGCGGCGGATGGGGCAATAGCAGGCCAAGAGACCCCTGTGTCGCCGTATGATTGGCCGTTAGGATCCGCGAAAACAGGCGATTGACCGTTGAAAGAAGAAGGTGTGGAGGTGGGTGGAGAGGTGGGCATGGAGGTGGGGCGCGGTGGAGCGGGGGAGAGAGCCCCGGGGGCGGAGACAGTGGAGGGGGCGGGGACGTGGCCCGGGGGACGGGAGGGGGTCGAGGGGGTGAATGGAGGGGCGGATGCGCGGATGAAGGAAGGCGCCTGGGCACTGATGTATGAGGGCGCCTGGGCGCTGATATAAGAGGGTGCTTGGGCGCGGATGAAGGAAGGAGCATCTGCTCGGAGGGATGTGGTGGCGTCAGCGCGGAGCGGGGAAGGGAGGGAAGAGGCAGCAGCGGGGAACGGGGGCGCGTCTGCTCGCAAGCCATCGCTCCCACGCGCCTTGCCACTGCCACCGCTGCTGCCAGCAGGGTTACCAGCAGAATCACCAGCACCACTAGTCTCAGGCGTCAAGGAAGTCTCAGCACTCGTCTCATTGCTGGTCCCAGCCTTCAGCCCAATAGCAGAGAGAATACTATCAGTGGCTGACCGCTCTGATACCACGCTCCCCAGCGCTACAGCTGATGCTACAGCCGGCGCTACAGCCGACGTCACAGCAGAGGCTGTAGCGACGTGCTGCCAGGCGCGCAGGCCCTTGTTGAGCGACGACACGGCAGACACGTTGCTCTCTGTCTCCCACGCGCTGCTGTCGCCCCTGCTGCCTGCCTCCCACCCGTCGATCTCCCTGTGAGCCACTATGGGCCGCACCAGGGGAATGGGCGGCACAGCAGGCGCCACTGCAGGCGCCACTGCCTCCTGCTCATTGCTCTTCCTCCACTCCCCGCCCTTCCCCTCTGCCCCGCCACTCCCCTTCCTCCACTTCCCTTCCGCTGCTGCCTCGCCCTCACCTCGCCCTGCCCTGCTCCCCGCGCCTCTCCACCCAGTTTCCCCTCTTGTCACTCGCCCTGCGCCCTTGCCTCTGCCCGCACCCGCGCCCTTGCTTCCGCCTCCACCCGTCCCCCCGCCCTTGCTTCCCCCCCAGCCCGCGCTATCCGCGCCCCCCCACTGGCGCGCAAGCTGCTCGTCCTCCTCCTGCTGCTTCCAGATGTCCTCGTCAGATCCGCCCTCCCCCAGCTCCGCCCGCCTCTGCTCCCCAAACGCCCTCCAGCTGTCCACTGCTCCCCCGCTCCCGGCGCTCGCCCCAGCCGCTGCTTTCCCATTGCTGAGGCTGCCACCACCACCTGGTGCTGCTGCTGCTGCTCCCGTCGTTGACACTCCTGTTGCTGCCCCTCCCCATCCCCCCCCTCCCCCCGCGTCCCCCCATCCTTCCCCATTGCCGTTTACCACAGGACCCCCTCCCGCACCCCCTGCTCTGCCGCTCGCTGCAGCTGCTGCAGCCGAATGAGAGGACGTGGACGAATGAGTGGGAGACACCCCGTCCTTCCTGCGCCACTCCAGCCCAGACTTGCCCGGATCCACCTTCGCGGCACTCACTCCCCAGCCATCACCCCCGCCACCAGCAGTAACAGCAGCAGGGCTGAGGCCGCCACTGCTCCTTTCCCACGTGGAGGCACCAGCACCGGCAGTAACACCACCACCAGCGCTCACGCCAGCATTGCTCAAGCCTCCACTGCTCCTCTCCCACGTGGACACAGCAGCACCAGCGCCACCACCGCCAGTACCACCACCAGCGCCACCACCGCCGGTACCACCACCAGCACCAGAGCTCAGGCCTCCACTGCTCCTCTCCCACGCGGAAGCCCCCACCCCCGCGCTCCTCTCCGCCCCTCCCTTCGGCCCCCCACCTGCCCCCTCACCCTGCCCCCTCCCGCCGACCCGCTTGCTCGGCGGCACGTACCTGCCAGAGGTTCGGCCCGAACCTCTGCCGCCGCTGCTAAGCGCAGCATCCCCCCATTCTGTGTCCTCTTTTACCCCTGCTGCGCCGGCGGTCCCCTTATTGCCGATCCCCCAGCCACTGCTGCTCTGCCAGCTGGCGCTGTCGCCCCATTGGCTGTTGAGGTCTGACTTGGCGTCAGACCAGGCAGCGCTGACTACACTGGCGTCCTCGTTAGTAGCAGTGCTCCTGGGGCGCATGTAGCCACTAGCGGAGCTGAAATCGCTCATGGAGTCGTTGTCCTTGGCTTTTTCCGAGGAGCCTCCCCACTGCTGCTGCGGCTGTTGCTGCTGCTGTTGCCAGGTAAGCGTATCCTTTTTCGGCTGCTGAGGCTGCTGCTGCTGCTGCTGCTGCTGCCACGTAAGGGGTTGTTTTGCAAACTGCTGCTGCTGATGCTGCGGTTCCTGCGCTTTCCCCTCCTGCTGCTGCTGTTGCTGCCAGGTAAGCGGTTCCTTCCCCAGCAGCTGCTGCTGCTGCCAAGTGAGGCTCTGACTCTCACCTCCCACCGCTCCTTGCACTGGTCCAGGCTGCTTGGAAGCCGCCTGCTGCCCATACTGCGCCTGCTGCCCCCTCGCCTCCCTGCCAGCCCCCTCGCTGCCGCTGCCACTGCCCACACTGCCCTCAAGCTCCCCCTCCTCCGCGTCCCAAAACTCATCGTCCCCCTCCTGCGCCTCTTCATTCGCCCTACCTGATTTCCCCCCATCCTCTTCCACCTTTTCCCCTTCCACAGCGCTGTCCGCCTCCTTTCCGCCACCATCACCTCCGCCAGAACCGCCCCCACCGCCATCACCGCCCCCGGCCCCCGCGTCATCGCCGTAACCAACGCCAGCAGCGTTACCCCCTTCGCCATACTCCCCCTCCGCATACTCCCCTTCCGCGTATTCCCCCTCCGCATATTCCCCCTCCCCATATTCCCCTTCAGCATACTCCCCTTCCCAATACTCCCCCTCTCCATACTCCCCTTCTCCGTACTCCCCCTCGCCATAGTCACCCTCCGCATACTCACCCTCCTGAGCACCAGCAGCAGCAGCACCAGCAGCATCAGCAGCGGCCCCGTCAGCAGCCGCGCCAGTGGCGGCAGCGGCAGGAACAGCAGCAGGGTCAACAGGAGCGTCCTTCCACCCGATGACATCCCCCCACCCATCGTAGATCGGCACCTTGCCCGCCACCTGCCCCTCCACGCCTGCACTGCTCGCAGCTTCAGCGGCATCGCCAGCAGCTGTGCTTGGAAACGCAGCAGCGGTGACAGGCGCAGTGCTGGCAGGGGCAGACGCGGCTGAGGGCGCAGGGGTGGCAGCCCAAGCAGAGACAGCAGCAGCGGCAGGTGCGTTGGAAGCCAGAGGCGCGGGCAGCCTGGAGGAGGACGAGTCGCTGCGACGCCAACTGCTGGCGTCGGAGCCAGCACTGGCACTACCAGACGCAGCCGTGCTAGCCGCCCACGCAGTGCCTGCGGAAGCACCCGTGGGACCAGCATCAGGAGCCGCAGATGCGGAGCCACCTTGGGGAGCGGAGTACCGGGTTTCACTGGGGCGCCACCGGCTGGCGTCGGAGCCTGAATCCGAGGGGGTGCGCGGCGGCTGTGGCGGTCCTTGACTGCCCGGCCCGCGCTGCACGCCTCCCTGCGCCGCTCCCCCTCCCCCTCCCCCTCCTGCGCCTGCGCCTGCTGCTGCAGCGGGCGCTGGTCGCCATGGCGCTGCTGCGGATGGCGCTGGCGGCTGCGCCTGCGGCGGGGGCACGGAGGGAGCAGCGGACACCACACGGACCGCCTGGGGAGCCACCACTTGCTGCGGGGCATTGGGCTGAGGGGCCATGCTTGGGTGCGGGCCAACATTTGGGCCAACATTTGGCTGCAGGCTGGCGTTCGAGGGAGGCCGTTGGCCGGCAAGCCCTGTCTCGCCTGTAACATCGCGCTCCCACCATTCCCCGCCTTGCCTCCCTCCGTGCCCCGCCTGCTGCGCAGCTGGGCCATGCGCGCTGCCCCACGGCGATTGCCCCTTAGCTTGCGCCGCCTGCCATTCCCCCACGCCTTGCGCCTGCCCTTGCCACTGCCCTTGCCCCTGCCCATGCCCTTGACCCTGCTCCTGCCCCTGCCGCTCCTCCCACCACGCTCCTGTATGCGTCTGCTGCCCAGGTCCCTGCCCCGGCCCCGACTGCGCTCCCCAGCCCTGAGGCCCTTGATTTGCACCCTGCCAGCCTTGAGGGGCTCCATTGGCCCCCTGCCAATCCGGAGGCCCTTGGTTCGGGGCCTGCCATCCCTGGGGCCCTTGGTTCGGGCCCTGCCATCCCTGAGGCCCTTGGTTCGGGCCCTGCCAAACCTGGGGTGCTTGGTTTGACCCCTGCCAGCCCTGACCCGGAACCAATAAACCATGGGGCTGTTGCGCCTGCTCAGGCCAAAACTGTCCTTGTTGGTTCGGTCCGGACCAACCAGCAGATTGGTTCGGCCCCGACCAAGCTTGAGGTTGGTTGGACATCTGGCCCGCGAGACCAATCGGCATGTTAGCGGGAGTATTCCCCCACGTCGGGGGGGAAGGAGCTCTTCCGCCATACGGCCCCTGAACGGGCGGCGCATACCCCCCAGGGGCGGAAGGCGCCGCGGAATGTTGCGGAGGGGGGAAAGGCTGGGGCTGCTGGGGGAGATGCGGGGCGGAGGGAGTGAAAGCCGCGGGGTCGTGGGGCGGGAAGGAGGGTTGATGAGGCGGAGGTGGTTGTGGCGCAGCCGCTGGCGGAAGGGGCGCCATTGGCGGAACGCGGGTAGAGGGTGATGCGAGCACGGAGCTGGTACTGCCAGGCGCACTGCTGCTGCCGGCGGGAGTGGTGGCGGTTGCGCCCGGCGCGCCGCCGCCCAGCGAAGCCCACCAGGGAATCGCATCGCTCTCCGCCACCGAGCGCGCGGAGCTCGTGCTCGGCGCGGGCTTCGCGGTGGTTACCACCGACGGCGGCTTGTAACCGCTGACGCTGTACCCGGCGAGGGCGCCACCCGGCGACACAGCTGCGACACCAGGGCCCACGACGTCTTTCTTTTTCTTTTTTTTCGTCGCGACGGGCGCGGGGCTTCCGGGTTTCGCCAGCGGCTGTTTCTTCTGCGCGGCCGCAGCAGTGGGGGAGGACGCCGCTGCGGCAGGTGCTTTCTTCGCCGCCTTTTTTTTCTTCGCGTCTGCCGCCGTCACTGCTCCTGCCGCTGTTGACGCTGTTGCACCCGTCCCTGATGCACCTGCTACACCTGCTGCTGCTTGACTTGTGGCCAGCGCCGGCGCTGGCGCGGCAGCGGGAGTGGTAGAGGAGCCCCATCCTGAGCTGTTGGCGGCGCGCCACGACGCGCCGTACGCGGTGGCGCCGGAGACGCCCCAGGAGCGGTCCTCGTTGCCCCACGACTCAGCGTCCGTGTCATCAGGCTCACTGGCCCAGTGCTTTTCTCTGAGGCGGACAGCGTTGTGTTGCCGCCAATACTCCGCCGGGTCGATCGGAGCGGCCGCCGTACTCGTGCTGCAGACGCTCGCTAAGTCGTCCATGGCGGATCTGATCTTCAGAGGGACGCGGAATGCTGCAGTAGCGACGGATCAAATATGGAAAATCCAGATGAGAGCCAACGGAAAACAGAAGGGAAAATGACAGGGTTTCGGGTGAAGCGATCACACACACACACACACACACACAGACACACACACACACACACACACACACACACACACACACACACACACACACACACACACACACACACAGAAATTTCATAGCACCAGCCAGCGACGCAGCGATATCATTAACTCACCTTCCGCGTCACCTCGTGATGAATATCGTCAGAGCGGGGTGCCGTTCAGCGCAGGCTCAACCGCCCTCGCCTGCTCCACAGGCGTTGCAACAGGCAAAGTGATTTCTATCAAGGCAATGAAGGCGCCTGAAGATACTCTGCCATGTACTTTTCGTGTAAAGAACGATACGCGGTTATGAAACGCGGTTTTTCGGCAGCTAAGAGGCTATCCCTCTTAAATTTAACTGACCACAAAGGGTTTCCTAGCAATCGAGAGAGTGCTGAGGGCATTCAGGAGTGCCGTGAGAAATCAAGAGAGCTGAGAACCAGCTCCCTTGATCTGCCAGGCTCCACCGTGGAGAGTTCCAAGCAGAGCTGTAAAATGGCTTGGAACTCTCCACGGTGGAGCCTGGCAGATCAGATGGGAGAGCAAGGATGAGGGGGTGTGCATGAAGTGGATCTGGGTTTGACGTATGAGAGCTGTAATATGGTTCTCTACGGTTACAGAGCGTTGCAGAAGCTATCAATGCGGTGAACAGACATCACATTGCGGGAGCTCTCGTTGCGATCCACTTCGTTCCCCTGGCCTACGTGAGGGCTGGATGGATGGCAATGCCATGCATGTCACCGACGAGGGTTTGTAACACTGCGACGTGTTGCGAAAGCAACCAAACGAGCTGAACGCGTTATAGATGTGTCCCCTTCTTGGGACTGTGTGTTATATTTCTCGCATACAAAAACTGTAACAGTTTTAGTGAGCTGATACTTTTTTTGCTTGTCCGTTGCTTGACATGGCTTTAGTGTGCCGATTTGGCGCGAACCCTTCCACGCCACACGCGACACGCCAAACCGAGCCTCTCTGTTTGAGCGAGCATGCAAAAACGAGTCTCGAGGTGCGGCGTCGAGGCAAAAAGGGCTGACCTTTTGACAGAGATCGTACCGTTCGATTAAATCGTCGTTGTCGAAGAGGATGAAGATTGACGGTCAATAGAGGCTTGAAGTTTTTGAGGTCCGTTAGCGCCTATTTTCCTTGGGGGCCAATTTTCGTTGGCAAAGCTGTTGGCGGCCGATTGTACTTGGACGTCCTTTCCTTGGGAATTGGTTGGCGAACACCTAACCAATGCTTTCGGTGGCCATCGTTGCTTGAATCACCAGCTTGCTTTAGGAAATGGCCAGCTTGTTCCGCCTGACATGACTGTTAGAGCTAGCGCTCAAGGAGACTATCACTAACACTGATTTCTTAGTTTAGGAGACGCTTTCACTGACATTACGTCATCGTCTGGATCAAATTTCCAACTTTCCAGATGGAGCGTGAAGGATGGTCTTCGTATACGCTGGACGATAAGGGCATCAGCATTCGGGTAAGGTCCGGTTCTCTGTTCTCCATGCCCAATGTTCATCTAGTTGACCATGGCGTCATATTTAATTCAGTCTTTAGTTGCGTCCTCTCTCTGGACGCAAATGTCCGGCAGGTACATGCACGGAGCCAACCACGGTATTTTATTTTCCGTTTCCTAACAAGCACCGGAATGTTCTGCCTTCCCTCGTTGTTGCCTTGGTATTCCCAATGATGGTTCACTCCGTGCAGAATCGCGTGAGGCTGTCGCAGGCGCCGGAGTCGTCGTCGGAGTCGTCGCTCGCCAGCTTCATCAGCAACCTCGCGCGACCATCCAGTTCGTACCGCACGCAGTTCCTGCCTTCGCCGCAGCAGCGCAAGAAACAGCAACCGCAGTCGCAGCAGCAAGCAGACGGCCAGAATGACCAGGCTCAAAGCGACCAGCCGTCGGAGCAAGGGCAGAGCACCGACGGCGGGGAGCAACAGAAGTCCCATGTTGACCAGGAGTCGAAGCAGTCGCCGTTACCACTTCCCCTCTCCCTTCCTCGCTTCTTTAACTGCCCGCAGCGGTCGTTATCGCTCGACCCTCGCATTCTTCGCAAGCTGCTCTTCGAGCGACACGCAGAACCATCGCAAGACGACGCGACGGAAGGTGATGAATCGAGCCCCGCCAGCAAACTGCCAGAGCTTCTGGAGGATATGAAGCACCCGCCGGAGCCGCCGTCAATCACGGAGGAAAAAATCTCTAGCTCGGAAAAGAAGCCCTCCCTGCACCGCCGATCCTCGCTCCCGTTCGTAAAGGAGGTTCGGGAAGATGGCGAAGCTGACAACGGCGAGGCGAAGGCGATCCGCGAGGAGGGACAGACGCGGATTCTCCCGATGGACATGGAGATGTCGCCGCGCACGCGGTGGGAGGAGCTGAGCGAGCAGCAGCTGCTGCAGGAGCTGCAGCGCCGCGAGGAGGACGCCGCGCGGCTGCGGCGGATGCGGGAGCAACAGGAGAGGGCCGGCGCGCGGGACTCGTCTCGGGAAAGACGCCGGGACGTGTCGCCTCAACGGGTCAGTCAGCCCCTCGTGCCCCCTCGTGCATCGTCGTGCCTCTCGTGACCAACAATTCCGTGCCCTTACTTACTTATGGCGTAAAAGATAATTAAATGATTCTAGTTTCGCCTCCCTGTCCCACACCTTTCCCGTCGCCCCTCCTCCCATTGACCGGCTTACCCCGTTCTTCCGCGCAGGACTTCCTTCCCCGCGACACCCTCACGTGGGTGCTGCTGGCGGGCGGCGCTATCGCCGCGGCGGCGTCCGCGGTGGGCAACAAGCGGCGCAAGGCGCACCTCACGGAGTCCTGCGTCGGCTCCACCGGACCGTCGGACAGCTTCGGCATGTCAGGCTCGGGGCAGCTGTCAGGTTCGGGACAAATGTCAGGCTCGGGAAGCGCGGATGAGATTCGGAGGCTGAGAAGACGTGACGGACGGATGGAAAGGAGCCGCGACGGAGAGTCGTCTCGAGTCGGCGGGGACGGTGAGTGGCACGGCGGGGAACGTGGCACGGCGGGAAACGTGGCAATGACAGTGTTCCTCACCCTCCCGTTTCCTTTTCTCTTCCTCCCTCCTTTCCTCCCTCCCTTTCACCCACCGCTCTCTCCCTCTCTTCTTCTTCCAAGCACCCAACAGCTTTCTGTTCCCCCTGTTCCCCCGCTCGTCGACCGTCGCCAGTCATCCCCCCTCCTCGACCTCCCTGTGTCTACCAACCCTTCCCCCCGTCCTCCAGGCGCCTTGAGCGGTCACCGCGGCAGCAGCGTCACGGGGGACGGCGGCGCGCGCAGCAGCAGGCGCAGCAGCAGCCGCCACAGCCACCACCACGACCGCGGATACGACCACAGGCACGCGCACTCGCGCGGGCACGAGGGGCACGGGGGGAGGCCCCGCGCGCGAGGGGCTGATTGCGCGCCAGATGACAGCGGAGAGTCGCGCGAGGCTTATCTGGGGGAGCAGTACTCCGGGCAAGGGGGGTACCTGGGGGAGAGGCTTGCGCCTGCGGAGCGGGGGAGCTACAGCGAGAGGCGGAGACGAGGCGGAAGCAGTAGTAGGGCTTACAAAGAGGGCAGTGCGACCAGTGCTGCTGCTTACACCGCTGATGGCTACTCTCCTTCTTCCTCCGCCGCCGCCGCCGCTGCTGCTGGTGGCGCCGGCAGCAGGGCGCGGACTTACTCCCTCTCTTCGGGCCAAGACGCTGCCGCCGCCACCGCTGCTGCCATGGCAGCCGGCACAGCCGCGGCAGCTGCAGCCGCCCTCATGCCGGCGATCCCCGGCGCCCTCCTCTCCGCCCCCTCCCTTCCCCCGCTCGCCCCTCATCACGACATCCTTGTCGCGCCAGGGGCCGCGACAGCCGCGGGAGGGGCTGCCCCTGTGGGCCTGGGTCTGCTGGGGAAGGACGCGCCGGAGTTCTGGGCTGCGCTTCCTTCCGACGCGCTCGCAGCAGCGTCTGCGATAGCAACTGCGGCGGCTAAGGGGAAAGCGCCCCTGTTTACCCCTGAAGGTTCCGCCCCTGGTGCGGGTGCCGGCCCGTCCTCCTCCCTTCAGCTGCGCACCCCCTCACAGACTGGTGAGCGCGCGGTGCCATACGCACAGTTCTCCTCCCCCTCCCCTGGCGTGTTCCGCTTCACCGGCGCCAGCCCCAGCGGCAGTGTTGGCGGAGGCGCGGGCGGCGGCGGCGGAACAGACGGCGCAGGCGCGGGGAGCAGCGGAACGCCGCTGGGTCTTTTGGGGAGCGGCGTGGGGACTTTCTCGGGGCTGGGGGCGTCCGCGCATACGTCCAGCCCTTCTTCCGCCGCCGGTCTCCCCTCCCGCCGCGAGGAGGTGCTGCGGCTGCGCGCGCAGCTGCGCAGGCGCGACGAGATGATTCTGGACATGCAGACGCAGTTGCTGCGCCAAGAGGAGGGGGTTGCGCAGCAGATGGATGGGCTGGCGGAGCTTGAGCGCGCGCTGGAGGAGCAGCGCGCGGAGAAGGCGCGCGCGGAAGCGAGGGCGGCGGAGGCGGAGAGAGAGGCGGAAGCCCAGGCGGAACAGTGCCAGGTGTTGTTGCGGAGGCTGAAGGAGCTGGAAGGGGGCAAGGGGGAAAGAAGCGGAAGCGGGGACAATTCTGGGGTTGGAAATGCTAACGCGAAAGGAGAAACAGGCGGACCCAGTGGGGGGAAATCTGAAGAGGGGGAGTCCAGGGCGGCGGAAGGCGTGCTGGAGGCGCAGATTGCGGAGGCAGTGGCGGCAGCAAAGGAGGCGGCAAGGCAGGCGGCGGAAGCCGCAGCAGCGGAGCAGTACCGCGTAGGAAAGGCGGAAGGATCGCTAGCGGCGCAGCGGGAGCTGGAAATCGCCGTGCGGCGGGGCAGGCAGCTGGAGGAGCAGCTCGCCAAGGCGGAAGAATCCGCGGAGAAATGGGAGCGGCTTGCGCGGGTGGCCATGACGGAAAGCGCGCGGAAAGAGGCCGAGGCTGCGGAAGCAGAGGCGCGCGCCGCCCGCGCAGCTGCGGAGGCGGAGCGCCTGGAGGAGGAGTGCGGGGCGCTGGGCGCGCAATACCAGGCTGTTCAGGAGCAGGCGGAGGGGCTGGAGATTGAGCTGCGGAAAATGCAGGAGAAGGCGGAGCTTTGGGAAAACAGAGGCCACGAGGCCGTCAATATAGTGGAGATGCTTGAAGCGGAGCTGACTGTAGCGAAGCAGCAGGCGGAGGAGGCGGAGGAGGCTAAGCGGGAGGCGGAAGAGGCGAGGCGAGAGGCGGCGGACGCGAAACTCGAGGCGGCTATGGCGCGGGAAAAGGTGGCTGATGCTTCCGCCGCGATGGCGGAAGAAGCTGAAGCAACAAGCGCGCGGGTGAAGGAGCTGGAGGAGCGATTGGAGGAGAGCGAGGGGCGCGCGCGGTATTGGGAGGTGGCGGGGAGCGAGGCGGTGGAGCAGGCGGCGGCGGCGGAGCGGAAGGAGGCGGCGGCGGTGGCGGCGGTAGAGCTGGCGGCGCAGATTTCGTACCAGAAGGGGCGGGATGAGATGCGCGCGGAGATGGAGGCGGAGATGGGCCCGCTGGTGCAGGCGTGGGAGCGGAAATGCGATGCGCTCAAGAAGCAGTGCGAGGCCCTGCAGCAGCGGAAGGGGGAGGTGCCGGAGCGGGAAGGGATGGGTGCGGGGGGGAGTGGAGAGGGGAGGAGTGCTGAAGGGAAGTCGGAGAGTGGCGAGGAGAGTGGAGCGGAGAGCGGGAGTGTGGTGGATGAGGAAGGGGAGGAGTCTGGGAAGAGTGGGGTGGTATCAGGGGACGAGGGCGAGGGGAGTATGCTTGCACCCACCAGCCCATCGGAAGAGGAAGGTGCGCCCGCTCCCAGCAACACACCTGCGCCATCCCTGTCACCTGCGCTGGAGCAGGAGGTGCAGCTGCTGCAGGAGAAATTCGCGTCGCTGGAACGGGTTTACTCCCTGGCGGAGCAGGAGCGCGTTGTGCTGCAAGAGAGGAACTCTATATTGGAGCAGGCGCAGTCTGCATTGGAGCAGGAGCGAGCAGGCCTGCAGCAGGCTGTGGCAGAGAGGGAAGCAAGGCTAGAGGCGTGGGAGAAGAAGGGCGAGGAATATAGTTTTGCAGTTGAAGAGCTGGAGGAGTGGAGGGGGAAGGCGGAAGAGGCTGCTGTGGCGGCAGCAGCATCCGAGGCGGTGCTCCTAGCAGCGTGCGAGCAGGCAGAGGCGGCTAAGGCTTCGGCAGAGGAGCGAGCTGCTGCTGCTGCTACTGCTGCTGCCGCTGCTGCTGCTGCTGCTGCTGCTGAAGCGGCAGCTAGGGCGACAATAATGCAGGCAGAGGCAGCAGCTGAGGCTGCCAGGGAGGAGGCAACGCGAGCGAAGGACGAAGCGAGTGCAGCTGTGACTGCTGCCGAGACTGCTGCTGCTGAAGCAGTTACTGCTGCGAAGGCTGCTGCTGCTGAAGCTGTGACAGCTGCCAAAGCTGCTGCTTCTGAAGCCGTTTCCTCTGCAGAGGCTGCTGCATCTGGGGCACGCGAGGAGGTGGAGGAGCTCAAGAGGCAGTACAGGCAGCTCGTGGAAATGCAAGAGGCTGCTTCAGAGGCCGCGCAGGCGATTATAACGCAACAGGGGCGGCTTATAGTGGAGCATGAGGCGCGGATGGCAGAGCTGAGCGCGGAGCTTGAGAGCAGCCGCGCTGCTGCTGGTGAGATGGAGAGCAGGTTTGAGGCTGCCGTGAGGGAGGTAGGGGAGAGGCGGAGGGAGCTTGGTGAAGTGAGGGCATTAGCAGAGGAGAGCGAGCAGCAGGTGAGTTTTCTACAGGAGCAGCTGCGTGCTGCTGTGCAGAGAGAGGAGGAGCTCCAGCAGGCAGTTCTAAAGGCGAAGGCGGCAGTGGAAGGAAGAGTGGCTGATGCTGTAGCAGCAGCTGTGGCGGACGCGAGAGCTAGTGAAGCCGCCAAGTGGGAGGATGCAGCAGCGGCTGCTGCAGCTGCAGCAGAAGCAGAGGCAGCAGAGCGGTTTGCCAAGGGGCGAGAGGAGGGGATGAGGGAAGCTGCAGCTGCAGTGGCTGAAGCCGAGGCTAAAGCTGCTGCTGCTGCTGAAGCGGTTAAGATAGCTGAAGCCTTGGCTGCTGATGCGAGAGCGGAGGCGGATGCTGCTAAGGAGAGGTGCGTGGTGCTGCAGAATGAACTGGAAGCGAGTGAGAGGAGGGCGCAGGAGAGTGCGAGGAGAGTGGAGGAGATGAGAGTGAAGGAGAGAGAGGCGGTAGAGGCGATGGAGGCTGCAGAGGCATCTCAGGAGCAAGTGGTGGCTGCTGCTGTGCGTGCTGCGCAAGCTGCCGCCCAAGCAGCAGCAGATGCTGCAGCAGAGGCAGCTGGTGAGGCGGCACGGCTGGAGTTGGAGAGAGAGCGGGAGGAGAGGAGGAAGGAGGTGGAGGCAGTGAGGGAGCAGGCTGAAGCGAATGCTGCTGAGAGGATTAAAGAGATTGAGGCTGCAGGGGCTGGTGCAGTTGCGACTGTTGTAGCAGAGGCTGTAGCGGCACAGGAGACAGAGGTGGCTGTGGCTGTGGCGGCGGCTATAGCAGCAGGGGAGGAGCAGGCAGTAGAGGCGTTCAGGAAGGGGGTGGAAGCTGGTAAGAAGGAGGCGATGGGTGAAGCAGAGAAAGAGAGTGAGAAGGTGAAAGAGGAGTGTGTTGTGTTGGAAGCCAGGGTTAGAGAGACGGAGGAGAGGCTGCGAGAGAGTGAGAAGCAGCTGGAGGAGAGTGAGGGGAGGGTTGTGGAGAGGGAGCAGAGGTTGAAGGAGAGTGAGAGAAGGTTGGAGGAGAGTGAGGGGAGGCTGGACGAGTGGAGGAAGATGAGGGAAGCTCAGGAGGACGCGCTGGGAGGCTTGATAACAGCAGCAGGAGGAGGTTCGGGTGCAGTAGCTGCATTCTCAAAGGCAGGATCAGCGTCAGCAGATGCAGAAGCATTGAAAGCAGAAGCAGCATCGAACCCTGAAGCACCCACAGAAGTAGCAGCAGCAGTAACAGCGGTAGAGGCAGAGAAGGCAGTGGAGGTGCCGATTGGGCTGACACCTCAGCAGATGGAGGACGTGAGAGCACTACTCGAGGAGAATCGCCAGCTGGACGCTGCCAAGGTGGCAGCCGAGAGGGCTGCTGAGCTGGCGGGCAGTGAGCGCGATGAGCTTGCATGGCGTGTGAAGGAGCTGGAGAGCCAGCTGGCAGCGCTGATTCAGCAGCAGCGGGAGGCAGCAGCAGTGCAGCAGGAGGAGCAGGCACTTTTGCGTGGTGAGGAATCTG
This sequence comes from Closterium sp. Yama58-4, assembly GCA_947470075.1. NCBI lineage: Eukaryota > Viridiplantae > Streptophyta > Zygnematophyceae > Desmidiales > Closteriaceae > Closterium > Closterium sp. Yama58-4. Next base: position 184,153 of record CANIUD010000314.1, read on the forward strand.
TAGTGGAAGGGAAAGAGAAGGACGAGAATCTCAAGGCGTTTGACGGGCTGTCCACTCGCAGCCTCGCTGGCAGCGATGACAGCAGCAGCAGCGAGGGCAGTCTGGGGGAGGATGCAGTGGAGGGACAGACAGCAGCAGCAGCAGTGGGTGGCGTGGGCGATGGAGAGGTTGAGAAGGGGCAGTTGGAGGAGGAAGAGACGAGGCAGACGGAGCAGGTAGGGGAGCAGCAGGGGATTGGTGAGGAGGCGCATGGGAAGGAAGCAGAGGTAGGAGTGCAGGGGGAGGAAGAGAAGGTGATGCAACAGGAAAAGGGAGGAGAGGCGCCGCAAGAGGAGGGGGACTCTGAAGCGGGTGGCAGTGGTGAGCAGGTGGTTGTGCTGGAATCGTACGGCAGTGGCGTCCCACCTGCCGAACAGGCTGGTGTGCAGGAGCATCAGGAGGAATCTGATGCTGCCTTAGGGGACGCTGTTGTGAACCAGGGTGATGCAGTGAATCGGGACAGCGCAGTGAATCAGGATGATGCAGCGAACCAAGACAATGCTGTGACTGAGGCAGGTGTAGACGCAAAGGAAGCAGCTGAAGCTACTCCTGCTGAAGCTTCTCCTGCTGAAGCTTCTCCTGCCGAGGCTACTCCTGCCGAGGCTACTCCTGCCGAGGCTACTCCTGCCGAGGCTACTCCTGCCGAGGCTACTCCTGGTGAGGCTCCTCCTGCCGAGGCTCCTCCTGCCGAGGCTCCTCCTGCCGAGGCTCCTCCTGCCGAGGCTACTCCTGCCGAGGCTACTCCTGCCGAGGCTACTCCTGCCGAGGCTACTCCTGCCGAGGCTACTCCTGTCAAGGCTACTCCTGCCGAGGCTATTCCTGCCGAGGCTACTCCTGCCGAGGCTACTCCTGCCGAGGCTACCCCTGCCGATGATACTCCTGCTGAGGCTACTTCTGCCGAAGCTCGCCCTGCCGAAGCTACTCCGGCCGAAGCTGCTCCTTCTGAAGCTGTTCCTGCCGAGGTTACTCCTGTTGATGCTACCCCTGCCCAGGCTAATTCTGCCGAAGCTAGCCCTGTCGAAGCTACTCCGGCCGAATCTACTCCTGCTGAAGCTCCGCCTGCTGAAGCTGTGCCTGCTGGACCTGTGCTCGCTGAACCTGTGTCTGCTGAAACCGTAGCTTTGCCTACAGGTTTTGGCAATGAGAGTGCTGTCAGCAAGAGCGAGGCATTCAAGTTTGTTAATCCTTCTGGCAATCATGAGGCCGACAGCAAGGATGGGCCAGCAGCTGAGTCAAGTGAGCCGGGTCCGTTCAGATTCAGCAGGGGAGGTGGAACTCCACAGAAAGGGCGACGTGGTGGCTACAATCGAGGGGGTTATCGTGGTAGACGAGGTGGCAAGAACTAGCCCAGCCACACAGGTAAGTGGCCCTACTTGACAACTTTGTTGCTTGTGTCAACTTCTGGTTTTTCTGACATTTCTAAGGTTTTTTTTGTTTTGCAGGTTTATTTATTGCAAGTCGAAAGCTCATCATAGATTCTTTTAACAGTCGTCTGAATCCTCTTCAACCCTGCATTAATTATGTTAAATGATGCTAATTGACACATGATTCATGTAGTATTCGCCTGAATAGTGTAGACTGTTCTAATGTTTGTCAAATCCTCCGAACGATTGGGCCGAGACGTGGCATCACAGAGGCAATCATTTGCCAGTGTGTCAATGACGTGGACGTGGATGCTCCACAACTCCGATAACATCCCCCAAGGATAACACTTCCAAGGGCCAAATCAATCCCCTCCATCTCTCACCACACCTCCTCACCAGAATACGTAGTGGCCTGGCCACTTGCTAAACTTCTCAGGGTTGTGCTTAGTCAGGCGTGTGCTCAGCGAGCTTCTTATCAGGGGGCCGCAGCACGCTTCCTTTCTGTTGACGAGTTTGCCGCAGCGAACTCTCTTTGCTGTTAGTTCGCATCGGTCGAGAGCAATCAGGGCATGAACATTTCTCGGCGAGGGCTTACGGTTCTGGTTATTCAAAGCCAAGCCTTGGGATTTCCTGAATTATCCCTTCCTCGATTTAGACTGCCTCAGCAAAGGATCGCGACAATGGCGTGTCACGCAACAGAGGCGTTAGGCCTGTCACTAAGACTACCTGCGATTCCAGCCGCCACGTCATGCAGATTGCACAAGAAAGCTACGTCTAACGCCTTGGTCCAAGGAAACCGCCTGGATTCGTTCCTCGGAACCCAGCTTCAGTTACGTAACGAACGACTCAGACCATTCGCGTCGACTTCCTCAGCGATGCCGTCGGTGATCGCCTCTTCCGCGGCTGTTGAGGCGAAGGAAGTTTCCCCACCGAGTCAATCTAGCGACGGCTCCGCGAAAGCGGCTGCTGCTCCTCCTGCCACGTGGAAGGCGAGCATTGATTTCAAGTGGATACGAGAGAATCGGGACCTGATGGAGGCCAATGTGAAGGAACGCCAGTCCAATGCTGACGTGGCTCGTGTCGTGGAGCTTTACGAAGACTTTGTTTCAAAGAATCTGGTAAGAATTTCATTCTCTAATTCCCTTCATGGAAGTACAATGTTTATGCTTGCAAGACCACTTCTTCCTGAATCACTAGGCTGTTGCTGATTCAGCAGTCTATCGTGCATGATCTGCTTGCCATATGCTGCATGGCGTGCGTGCATGGTGGGTAATGAATCATCCAGGAGGTGGATCGGCTACGCGCGGAGCGGAACCGAGTGGCGAATGCGATGAAGGCGAAGCTGGAGGCGGAGGAGAGGGCGAGGCTGGTGAGCGAGGGCAAGCACCTCAAGGACGTGCTCGCGGGGCTCGAGGCTGAGCTGGGGGAGGTGGCTTCTGAGATGCAGCGGGAGGGACAACGGCTTCCCAATCTGACTCATCCTGACGTGCCACGTGGCGGAGAGGAAGTGGCTGTCACTTTGCGAACGGTGGGAGAGAAGCGCGCGTTCGCGTTCCCCCCGAAGGACCACGTGGAGCTCGGGCTCGCGCTCGACCTCTTCGACTTCGACTCCGCTGCTGAGGTGCGTGCCGCCTGCTGACGAGGTGCGTGCACCCTGCTGTGACCCTGAAGTGACCCTGCCGGGTGCCTGCTGGGTGCCTGCTGGGTGCCTGCTGGGTGCCTGCTGGGTGCCTGCTGGGTGCCTGCTGGGTGCCTGCTGTGTGCCTGCTGTGTGCGGGTGTTGTAGTGAGGGCCTGCTGGGTCGTAAAGGGGTGATGATGGGTGGAGAACTGGCTGAATGTTAAGAGTTGAGGCTGGGTTTGGGGGTGGATGAATGGGGTGATAAAGAGGCTATTGGAAGGGGCTACTGCTTCTGTGCGTCTGTCACCTCTGCGCCTCCTCCCTCCCCTCCCATTCCACCTCCCGCCTCGAGTCTCTCATGACCATTCCATCTTCCGCACTTGCTCTAGAAGCTTAGCCTCTTGAAAATTCCCCATGCTAGTCAATTCCACATAAAGTTCAGCAATTTGCGCAGCAAATCAGCTGGCGCGTCCTCTTCAATTCAATTTCCGTTATCTCCCCCACCCTCCGCCTCTTTTTCCTCCTGCGCCAGGTGAGCGGCGCCAAGTTCTACTATTTGCGCAACGAGGCGGCGCTGCTGGAGATGGCGCTCATCAACTGGGCGCTCGCGCTGCTCGTCGCGCGCGGCTTCACGCCCGTGTCCACCCCCGACCTCGTGCGCGCGCACGTTGTAGAGCGATGCGGCTTCCAGCCGCGCGCTGCCAACACGCAGGTGTATTCAGTGGAGGGGTCGGACTTGTGCTTGGCCGGCACAGCAGAGATTCCCGTGGGCGGCAGCTTCATGGATAAGATTTTGAGCGAATCAGATCTGCCGCAGCGCGTTGTGGCCTTCTCCCACTGCTTCCGCACAGAGGCCGGCGCTGCTGGCTCTGCCACCAGGTAACGTGTGGCCCAGGAAAGGTGAGGGGAATGAATGAGAGGAGTGCAGCCTGTGCGTGGGAGGGTGTAAGGTAGACATGGAGCGGAATGCAACCCCATTATAGAAAGGCATGTGTGTTTGTCGGTTAACCCCCGCTTACTGACGGTCGATCGCTGGTCTCGTCCCATGGCCAGCAATCAACAAACAAATTCAAGTAAGCCAGAGCGACCGGGGCTGTGCCTCTCCCCTGCTCCTGAAGCACCTCGCAGTGGCCTCGGGCTTTTGCCTGTGCGCCGACTTTGTGGAGCCCATTGGACGGGGCGGGGTGAGGTGGGCCCAACACCTCCGTTCACCCACTTAATTCCAGGAATTTCTGCCCAATTTACACACTCACGTCGTGTTTTCACGAGCGAGCTCATGAGTAACCCGGCCTTCATCCTATCCTACCCTATCCTGCTGCGCCTCTGTCTATATACAGGGGGTTGTACCGCGTGCACCAGTTCAGCAAGCTGGAGATGTTTGTGGTGTGCCGCCCGGAGGACAGCGACGCCTTCCACCAGGAGCTCATTCAGATCGAGGAGGACATGTACACTGCCCTCGGACTACACTTCGTGTATGTGTGCTGCTGTCTGGTGAAAGCTTTGCTGTTCCTGTCTTTGTCTGCTTATTATGTACCCTTCCACCTCATCTCACACCTGTCCTCACAAGGCTCACTTAACGTACACTCTTGTTCACCCTCATTCACTGCAGCACTTTGGACATGCCAACAGCGGATTTAGGCGCTCCTGCATACCGGAAGTTTGACATTGAGGCCTGGATGCCGGGCCTAAACCGATATGGAGAGGTATAGCTGTGGTTGTTGATGCTTCCCTTTTCCTTAGAATGGCTGTTCTTTTTGGATTGGTGACTTGGTGAAGAACCTCATTTTAATGCTTGCCACCTGATTGTGGGTTGCAGATTTCTAGTGCGTCGAACTGCACTGACTATCAAGCTCGTCGGCTGAACATCAGATATCGCCCTGCGACGAGCGCTGGTGATTTGGAAGCAAGCTCTACTAAGCCAGAGAAAGGGAAGAAAGGTGGCAAAGCCAAGACGCCGCTGGCCCCACCTCGATTTGCCCATACTTTGAATGCTACTGCGTGTGCGGTTCCTCGCCTGATCGTGAGCATTCTAGAAAATTTCCAATTAGAAGATGGCTCTGTAGAGATTCCAGAGGTTTTGAGGCCATACATGGGAGGCATCTCTGTTATTAGGCGGAAGTAACTACGTTGAGATGCTGAGTTGTACAATGCCTTGTTTCAGTCGATTTCACTCATCGCGGACGCAACCCACGACAATTCCAACCCCGAGCCGGGATGAGACACTGCACTTTCTTTCGCTCTTTGAACGTTTCTGGTTGGTCAGCGCTTACGTGTTTCAAGGACATTTCTGCGTCAATCCTTGTTCGCTTCCGTGCTTTCGAATCTTTCGCCTTCTGGAACTTTTGAGTCGAGTAAGCAATCACATCACACGCACTCCGAATCGCTCCCATGTGGTCCCTCCATACAGCCCAAAAATTCCGATGCGCTTCTTGGGAAGCGGTGGTTGCCGTTCGTTTCAGAACGATGACCGAGTGAAACCGATCTCACCAATCGCAGCAGCTTTTGCTTCTGCCCAAACTTACACCCTTCGCGGCTACCCGACCAATCGAAGGTTGCTTGCGGTTGTCGTTCTTGCTGTCATTTCCAAGTCCCATCTCTTCCCCTCCACCGACGTCACAGATTCAAGTTCTGCAGGGAAGCTCCATTCTCCTTGTTCCACAACTGCTACTGCCTGTTCTCCTTGTTGCCATAGACTAGCGATCGCACCTATTTCCCGCAGCTTGTTTCGCTACCCTCCATCAGTAGACATTGTCAAACAAATCGGATTCCCGCAAAGTTGAAATCGCCAGATTCACGCAAGCCATGGCGGATCCCTCCTCGTCTCGTAGTTCTCCCACAGCCGACGTAGGGCTGAAACATCTCGAATTCGCAAGGCACGCTATAATAAACTTGTACATCCTCCTTTTTAAGCTTTACGAGCAAGCTAAGGAAAACTCAGGCTCGCTTCGAACAGGAATTGACAGGGTGGAGAGCATGGTCAGAACCGTGGTTGGCCCTGTATGGAGTAAAATTGAGGACAAGCCGGACGAAGTACTTCGTTTCGCCGATGAGAAGGTGCGATTCAATATACCCTTCGCCATGATGCCCTCTTTTCATATTGCGTGAAGTCTGATGGGTTCTTTTGACGTTCAGGTTGACGTCGCACTGAAGTACGCGGACAGCTACATCCCCAGAGACCTGGCGTACAAAGCTTCGGATTTTGTCCGCACTGTTCCGGTGCGTGCCAAGGAGGCCCTTCACGGCTATCAGGAAAAGGGTGCCCTTGGCGCTGCAAAATCCTATTATTACGACTCTCTGGAGCCGGTTCTGTCAGCCTATCTTGTCTTCTTATGGCGCTTGGCGTTGTCCATGCCGCTTGTTCCCCACGTGGTGGTAGCAGCGTACCCCACGGTATTCGCAGCCGCCAGTAAGTACAACACCGTCGTTGCATCGTTTCAAAAATCCGACTTGCCGTACGTGAAGAAGGCTGCGGATGTGGTTCCGCTGGTTCCTGTGGAGAAAGCTGAGAATTATGTGAAGCTCAGTCTACAGCAAGCTGGAGTGCAATAGCTGAGATTCTTCAAGCTTGTAGTGATCTATGCATGTTTTTGGATGTTCTCGTCTCTGAATATTACGCAACTAGAGGTGTGATACGGTAAAAGCCGTTCAGCTTCCCATCCATGAGGAATGTAAGTTGTGTACTGTGAATAATTTTGCTCTTAGAGTACATGACTGTAATGCTTTACAGAACAACACTACTCAAACACACTGCTATACAACAACCCATGGTCATTTGACCTCGCAGAACTGCCATAACGTTTTAGAAAAATAAGCCAACTCAGAAATGGATGCACGCGGAGAGAGAGTCATGCAGACATTTTCAAGACAGGCAGATTCGCGACTCCATCCTCCCTCACCGCGCCACCAGAAACTTGGTTCTTCTGAGACGTTCCAGCTGATCCCGCAACAGCAGACGCCATGGCCTGCCGCGACACAATCTTGCGCACGACGCGGCCGCCGAAGGCGTGGACGAGGATCCAGGGGTGGGAGAGCAGCTTGGCGGCGGAGGGGCGTCGGCGCGGGTCGCGGTGCAGCATGCAGCGCAGCAGCCCCTTGGCTTCCGCCGACACCCCCGCCCACGCGCCGCTCGTCAGGTCCAGCGGCGCCTCCAGCACGGCGCGGAACACGCCGTTGTCGTCCGCGCCCCAAAACGGCGGGCTGCCGCTCAGCAGCACGTACAGCACCACGCCCAGCGACCACACGTCCGCCTCCGCGCCATACTCGCCGCTCAGCACCTCCGGTGCGATGTAGAATGGGGAACCGGCAATGCCGCACGCCCTGGTTTCCCGATCGATCTGCACCGCGAGGCCGAAATCCGCGACTTTCGCGAGCAGTTGCGAGGGGGTCTGAGGGGTAGTAGGCGAAGTTCCGGTAGGAGTCGGTTGTGTTCGGTGGATGAGAATGTTCTCAGGTTTCAGGTCGCGATGCACGATGCCGCGGGAATGGCAGAACGCGACGGCCGATACGATCTGACGGAATATCAGCGCCGCCTGTTTCTCTGGTAACCTCTTTCGCCGCACGACTTCGTCGAACAATTCGCCGCCCTCGCACAATTCCATGATGAGGTGAATCTCTGACTCGTCTTCGAACACCGCTCGAAGCTGCACCACGCCAGGGTGTCCCGCGACAGTCTGCATTATCACCACTTCGCGCCGCACTTCCTCCCTCGCTGATTCCGTCAGCAGTCGGTCTTTAAGAATTGTCTTGCACGCGAGCACCTCGCCTGTCTCCCTGTTCACGCATCGACGGACGACGCCGAAATGGCCGGATCCGATTGGCTCGTCGCAGACTGAGAAGTAATCATCGAGGCGCGCCGTACATTCCGGAAAAACGGCGTCGCTGCAGGGTGTCGTCGCAGGCTGCGCGGCGTCGCTGTCGTCGTCGAGACGGAGATCGGAGAGAGGCCCCGCCAGTGAAGAGTCACTCGGGCATTTTCGCGGTCGTTTCGCCGGGCTGCTCGTCTGCGTTCTCCTGTACTCCAGTGACCGCTCACTGGATTCTGGAGCCATGGCGTAGGACTTGGACTCGGTGGAAGGCAGAACTTTGCTTCAATACACAGAATTAGCGGCTATCTCGGGGAAATTCTGTCGTGCGAAGTGATAGACGTCCTCCAGTGCGAAGAAATGAACAGCTGGGCTTCTTGATGACCAGTTCGGTCAAAACCAAGCAGACATACAACAGTGAATCTGGATGTGGATGACTGTGGGCGGTTGGCAGGGTTAGGGCGCGTCACCTCTAAATTTGAACAATGCCCTTTGTTCGAACAAGCGACATGTTACACATCTCGCCTATTTTCGCAAGCGGCTCGTTGAGTCCTCGTTAGTTCGCAAATAGAAACGTCGCTAAATCGAACAGAGCTGTCACATCCAGCACGAGGGATTTCGCGCTTGCTGTTCGAATGAGTTCGTTCGAATGTAATTCGGGATGAGCACAAACGACGCCCACGAACAGCACGAAGAAGTGTCCAGGTATCTTACGACTGCCTTTTTATGTTCGTCATGCAATCAAAATCTTCTGACGACGGTTGTACGACGTCGCACGACAGGCGACGTCGCATTTTCGAACACACCTGTCACTTCATGTGACACACCGTCACCTTTCACCAAATTTTCAAATCTTGTTCGAACATCAAAATTGTGCTGTTCGGGCACTGAAAATAGTGACAGCATTCGAATTTTGGCCGACTGCTTGAGAGGTGACGCGCCCTTATGCAACGAACAGCTGGGCAGAATTATGACTGCTGGGTGGGGGAGGCCAGGTGCAGCGGAGAACTTGACTTTCTCGCACTGCTTTACGCGGAAGAGATGATTGTAACGCGGTATTGTTTAGGTGACGCTCTAGGTGTCTCGAAAACGCCTGAATCAAGAGAAGCACAAAGACCTGAAAATAATACGACAATATTGAGATGCAGTTTAGATAAGAAACGACACGTAACAACTCACTGGTTGCCATGTGCTTAAGTAAATTTGGGCGATGGCAAGGATGGTGTGGCGAAGGACGAGGGGGGGAGACTAGCTTCAGTGAACCAGGCCTAGTTGAAACTCCAGATTGGGGCATCCCTGACAGGTAGGATATTTCCCCTAATCACCCTGAATACATGGGTTTCATGTTCTTGCTTTGAGGGGAAACACCTGTCTTTCCGTGATGCTCACGCTCTCTGTGTGACTCCCATGCGTAACTGCAAAGATGTCGCATGCGACAGTTTGGATGGCAAGCCGTTTGGGACATGTCGCCGACTGGTCCGCATTCCACGACCCAGATTTCTTACTACGACTATTTGCGACATGAAGAACGAATATCCAACCGTGCACAGCTGTCGCGAATGTGGCTATGAAGGGCCGACCAGCATCGAACCTTGTCCTGAATTCCATTCTAGATTGGCAGATTCTGTGGCAGCCGACCATCGAACCGATAGCGCTTGGGGATTCGTGGACGAGAATTGCCTCTTCTGGAGACATTCATCATGTGCTTCCATTCAAACGCGGAAAATCTGCTCGTCGAGTGAGGTGAACCACAAAGAATGCGGTAGACGGATTCCATTGGCTGATATTTCAAACCATATCCCATTGACCGTGAAGTCCCCGCCGCGTGGCATTTGATATCTCCATGGAGTTCAGATAGGGCCCGTACTCTCAGGCGGGTATCGCGGAACTTGAAGAACAGAACAGCCGGCCCATGGCGAGGAATGGCCGAGCGCTCCCGTCCATTCGCGTGCCCGCCATGCTACAGCGTGATTGACCAATTGACGGTGACAATGCTGCAGCGTGATTTGTCGGACGCCTGCGGCTTCTGACTGGAAGAGAATATCTTCTTTGGTCCTGGTCGTGCATCTCCGTCAAGGCCACACCTATCCGAAGCGAATGCATGCACGTGACGTCGCATTCACGCCACAGCAACACGCACAGCACTTCGTCTCGTCGTGATCAGGGCTCTCGGTATCAGGGTAAACACTCTGAAACTCAGGCACATTCCGTATGTTTTTTCGGCTAACCCTGATTCATCAGAATCGTTCTAGAAATCATCCGGACCATTTCCGGATGATTTGGCTGAGCGTTCGGGAACTTCAGTACTTTTTCGAAAACAATCCTGATATTTTAGCTCGGTACTAGTTCTTGTGTAGGATGTCGAATGCAACGATGCCCATAAGTGCCGTCAAACAAAATGTAAATTTCAGGTTTGTTGGTCCTTGCCCAACCAACTTAGACGTTTTAGAGCCTCTTGCGCCTAGGGTGATAGGACCGCTCTTGTGCAGTTTCGGATTTTTGGAAAAATACACGGACACGAAAGGGTAACTTTCGAGAGAACGCTGATTCTTCAGGGTCTTTTCTCAGGCGAACCCGGAGCCTTCCGTGCCTTCAAAAACGAAAGATTTGCCCTGGTAGTGATGTTGTAAAGCTGATTAGGCCATCCACTTCGAGTTTGCTGCAGAAACGAACTCCGTGTTCTGTAAAATACTAAATCACGTTAATTACTTCTTGAAGTGTAAAAGAAGCGAAGCTCTTATAGACAATAGCGAATCTGTGTTTCGCTGAATGGATGTCAGTTGAGGTACACCAGATTCACGCCAGGTGGACACGCCTCGCTCTCATCGAATGAACAGGCTGGTTCATACGAGCAGTAACAGTAAAACGCGGGCGAATCCGCAACCGCTTGCGCGCGCTCGCGGAAGCGATCGGGCAGAAAAAAAACTAAACCCCATCGCGACCGGCATGCGGCTCGGGAGCCTCAACCCTAAAATTTTAGGGTTGAGGCTCCCGAATGGCATGCCGGTCGCCTTGGGGTTTATTTTTTTTGCCCCCGGGCAGATCGCTTCCGCCAGGGGGGCACCTGGTGGAAATGCGCCCACCAGGGCTCGTAGGAACAGGCTGGCTGACAGTACGGGTTGCAGGTGAGAGCTGAACTCAGATGATACTACACTTTCTTGGTTTGTAACGCTCAGTGACCGCCATAGTGTCATGTCACCCGGCACAGCGCCTTGCCACGTAATCAGCATGAGGGCTGCTTCTCCTGCTCCTTCGTGAAGCCCAGCCCATTCATGCACCATTTTTCGGCTTCTTGCCTCAAGGTCTCAATCCAAAACTCCCTTAGGACCGCCATCGATTCTGCGCTGGAGTCCGAGGACCAAGCTTGCAGACCTGCGGATTTTAAGGTCCTTCTGCTTGAGGCAGACGACATAAAATGCCGCCCACTGTCGAAGCGGCCGCAGCTCCCGAGATCGGCAGACTGCTCCCGCCAAGGACCATCGCTCGCCGAGATTTGGCGCCGCAACGATCGGATTTCATCAACCAAGGCAGATCGGAGCTGATTAAAGAAGGGAGAGAGGATTTCAGTTCAGAGGCGATTGAAGCGGAAGGGAGATTGACTGGACTGGCTGGGAGGATGGCTACTACGGAGGCGGGCGAGCGGGCGGCTGTAGCAGGGCCAGCTGAAAGGGCGGATGAGGGGACGGATGTAACGGAGCCAGTACAGAGCGACACGGGCAGGCAACCAGCGGTCGGTGGAAGGAACGGATCTGACGGGCCGGCGGAACAGCGGGCGACCGCAAATCATGGCGCGGATCAAGGCGGGGGGGGAGCACGCGCGACGCAGCAAGTGACGGCGGCAGGGGCGGAGGAGGATGAGCGTAGAGACGACGGATTGAGCTTCTGGCAGCACATGGTCGCAGGATCTGTCGCAGGTGCGTGTCGCTCGTCGCAGAGCGTCGCAGGCTGCGTCGCGGATCCCGAACGCGCGTCATAGCCTCAGCAGAAGCGTCTCGCTCGTGCGCCGCCGATCACGATTCCCTCACTTTAGCGCCCCGCGTCACTCGCCTCTGCGTCACCCGCCACTCGCTCAAAATTCTCTATCTCCCGCACAGTGAATCTCGAATCCCCCTCGTCTCCTCGTCTCTCTCCAGTCCTCATCTCGGTGCGCCCACCAAGCGAGCCAGCTGCGTTGCGTCGCTCTGCCGCATGGAGCACGTGGCCTTGTCTCCGAGCGAATTTTGGATCTACGATCGAGATATCCTATGAAATCTCCTCAATCATGCTCCGCCCTCCCGCCCGTCAGGCATGGTAGAGCACATGGCAATGTTCCCCGTCGACACCATCAAGACGCGCATGCAAGCGCTCGCCACCACCGGGGCCCCCGTTCCCCCCGTTTCCCCCGTTCCCCCCGCACCCACCGCCGCTTTTTCCGCCCTCCCGTCCGCCTCCCCGTCCGCGCTTTCCTCCTTCTCGTCTCTCTCCGCCTCTAGGGGCGTCCCCGCTGCCACGTCATGCGCCTTCCAATCCACGTGTTCTGTCGCGAATCCAGCATCAGCAGCAGCGCAGGGCCTGTCGCATTCGCCCACAATCAGGAACGCAGTCTCGTCTATCCTTAAAACGGAAGGCGCAGCAGGCTTATATCGGGGAATAGCAGCTATGGGCCTAGGGGCTGGTCCTGCACACGCAGTGTATTTCGCCGTTTACGAAGCGGCGAAAGAGTCGTTACTGAGAAATAACAGCAGCAGCAGTGTTGGTAGTAGTACGAGTGGGGGTTCCGACGGTTCAGGGTTTACGCCGGCTTTAGGGTTTTCGCTGCCGCCAGCGGTCGCACATGCGACGGCGGGCGCGCTGGCGACGGTGGCGAGCGACGCGGTGCTGACGCCCATGGACGTCGTGAAGCAGCGCCTGCAGCTGCGACGCAGCCCCTATGCTGGCGTCGTGGACTGCTGCCGCAAGGTGGGTAATATTAACGAGTCTTGCTACACATCTTTTTAGATGTAGCGCAGAGAGTGCAGGTGCAGCTCTGCCCATGTGCTGGTGTGTTGGACTGTCGCTGCAAGGTGAGTGTGGACGTGGGAAGTGACCGGGGCGAGGAAGGGGAGTGTGGGGGCAACATGTAATGAGAACGAAATGGGTGGTTTGAGAAACGAGCATTTCCCCATGGCCAGCAACATGCGCTTTATCAATGTGCCCCCATGGCCTCCCATTCCCCCAACCCCTCCATCCCACCCCCACCCCTCCCCAACACTTTTTTTTTTTTTTTTTTTTTTTTCAGATGCAGAAGGGTTGATACGCCTTTTACTGCTCCAACTGCTGGATTCGTTTTTTTAGAATTCTCAAAACCGCATTCACCTTAGAGAATTCTCGCAAGACTAATTCTTCCACACGACCCCCGTGTTGAGCACCCCCTTTACTGCCGTCCCCCCACTTCTTCTTTTCTCTCTCCCGCTGCGCGACAGAGGAATTCACGCCTTCTACCGCTCCTACCGCACAACGCTCGTAATGAACGTGCCCTTCACAGCCGCACTCATCACCTGTGTGTCCCCATGCCCTCTCCACATGTTCCAGATGCTGCAAGACGAGGGAATCCGCGCCTTCTACCGCTCCTACCGCACCACGCTAGTCATGAACGTGCCCTTCACAGCCGTGCACTTTGCCACTTATGAGGCCAGCAAGGCGGGCCTGGGGCGGGCGCTACCGGGGGAGGCGTTACCTGGGGAGGGCGTGCTGGACGAGGACAGGCTGCTCACTCACGTGCTGGCGGGCGGCGCTGCTGGCGCGCTGGCTAGTGCTGTGACCAACCCGCTTGATGTGGTGAAGACGAGGCTGCAGTGCCAGGTGGGTGGGTTGAAGGGTGTGTGAGTGCCTAGTTTTATTGGCTTGGAAATTCCAGTGCTGCTTGCGTGCTTGCCAGTGCTGTGACCAACCCGCTTGATGTGGTGAAGACGTACCTGCAGTGCCAGGTGGGTGGGTTAGTGGGTGCACGGCTGGGTAGGAGGCTTGACCTGGAAAGCATGGATACTGCTGGTGTGCTTGCCCATGCTGTGACCAACCCGCTTGATATTGTCAAGAGGCGCCTGCAGTGCCAGGTGGGTTGACTGGTCCACTGGGTGGATGCTGGCGGGCTTGCTCCCTGCCCTGCCCGGCGTTTCTGAGCCTTCCTCTGTGCCCTTTTTTCCCATCGTGCTGCTCCCCACCCTGTCCCGCCTCCCCACCCTGCCCCTCCTCCCCACCCTGCCCCTCCTCCCCACCCTGCCCCTCCTCCCCACCCTGCCCCTCCTCCCCACCCTGCCCCTCCTCCCCACCCTGCCCCTCCTCCCCACTCTGCCCCTCCTCCCCCTGTTTCTCTTCCCAAACGAACCCCTCAGATGATGCCTGCAGCTGTGCTGACAGCACTTTCCACCACCATTCTTCACCTCATCCCTTCTGCCCTCCTTCCCCATCTTCTGCCCATGCGTGCAGGGTGTGTGTGGGGTGAAGCGGTTGCAGAGTGCATCAGTAACAGCAGCACTGAGAAGCATAGTGCGGGAGGAGGGGTGGGGTGCGCTGCTGCGGGGCATGAGGGCACGTGTGCTCTTCCACACGCCTGCTGCCGCCATCGTTTGGTCCACCTACGAAGCTTCCAAGAATTTGTTGCGGGACTTGTGACGGCAGCACTGAGAAGCATAGTGAAGGAGGAAGGGTGGGGGCGTTGCTAAGGGGCATGAGAGCTTGTGTGCTCTTCCACACCCCCACTGCCGCCAGCGTTTGGTCAACATATGAGGCCTCTAAGAACCTGCTGCGGGACACACTGATATAACTGTTACTCATGCGTAGCTCTGAACCCTGCGAAGAAATTTGACGGGTGCTGCGGTATTGTGGAGGAAATGGAAATTCGAGTGGGTGATTTACTGTGATGCCTTGCATCCTGCTGCTTTGTAAACATGCTGCTGCTGATCCCCCTCTTACATGCAACGAACAGTGTTTTGCAAAATCCTCTATCCATACTATCAGCCAGCCAGAGGAGGATGACTTAGTGAATCTGCAGGGCCATGTTTGACGGATTCTGAACAGATCCGACAACTCTACTGGTCTTCTTGAATGAGTGCGTTGCGGGCAGTTGAAAGGTGCTCCGCATAGATGGGCAGCTCAAGAAGGAAAGCGAATTTGATGAAGTGAGGCAGCACGGCGTACAGGCCAGGAGGGAGCGGGATGAGTGGGCTGCACACACCAGGTAGAGAGGCGCAATCAGGCAGCCAGTTGGAGGGGAATCATACCGAGGGCAGGGATGAAGAGCGGCAAGCACACAGAAGGGCACACACAGAATGGTTGCTGGAATGCACACGTGTCAGGCAACACACTGGTGAAACCACTCTAAAGCGATTGAAGTAACTGGACCAAACTGGCAGTGCCCCCCCCACACACCTGTTGTTGGCACGGTACTGAATATAACCGACCCGCTGGCCAAACAAGTTGACTTTTGAGCGACTCAAAAGTCATACCACACGCACCTGGTGTTGGCACGGTAGTGGAGATAATCTGCCCGCTGGCCGAACTTCTTGTTTGCAGACTCCTGCCATGGGAGCATGATGGAATAGCATGATGGGATAGGTGAGAGAACGATGCGTGCATGGTGGCAGTGGGTAGGCATGGAGCGAAACATGGCCAGCCGTGGAAAAGGTGTGAATCAAGGCAAAGATACAATACCTAGTTTTAGCAATGCATCAATCTATACAATCATGAACGCACCCATTAGTGCAATAATAAACAGAGTTGGAGACAACCGAATGGTGAACAGCACACACCTCGAGCAGAGGCATGCCGGAGAGGAAGAGCAGGATGGCAGCAGTGAAGATGGGACTCGCCACTGCCACCCACTGCCACCCCTGTAGCACCGCCGAGCTCACCACCAGCACCCCCACCCACGCCATAATCTGACAAGGTTCCACAGCGGAAGGGAAGGAGGGAGCGGGGGTGTGTGTGGGTGGTGTGGCAGCATGAAGCATGCCCATAAAAAGCAGCAAAGACTGGCGTGCTTTGCACCATACTATGCTAAAGCAGATCCCTCGCCCACATGGTCACACTGACTTCCCCTGCTCATGCCGTCTCTCACTCTAGTCCCTTCTAACGCTCACCTGCATCGCATAATAATCTATGACCCACACTCACCTCCCCAGGCCGAGTCACCAATCACTCCCTACCTCACCTCCCCATACTCACTCGCACCTTACATTCCCCTGCACACACTCACCTCGCCGCAGTAATTGGGGTGGCGGGACCAGCTCCACACGCCCACGTCGCACCAGTGGCCACGGTTGGCAGTATCTGCCTTGAACCGCAGCTTCTGCTGGTCTGCCGCCCCCTCCAGCAGCACGCCTGCCGCCCACAGCACGCAGCCCAGCGCGTCTACAGGGCCCAGAGGGGGGTTGCGTGTGGCTGTGGCATTGACGATCGTGACTGGGAGCGACACCACCCACACCCACACGGCCTGATGAGACGAGGAGAGCGGAGGGGGGAATAAGGGAGGCAGAGAGTGGAGAGGCCACAGGCAGGCAGAGTGTGACGTGTGTGTGGTACCTGTGTGACGTGTGTGTGGTACCTGTGTGACGTGTGTGTGGTACCTGTGTGACGTGTGTGTGGTACCTGTGTGACGTGTGTGTGGTACCTGTGTGACGTGTGTGTGGTACCTGTGTGACGTGTGTGTGGTACCTGGAACACCCAGAAGATGGCGAACTGCAGGACATTGTTGCGCGTCTGGTCGAATCTGTGGTCCTCCCCCCATGCGAGGATGCTGGCAGGCGCGCATGGGACAGAGGGTTGAGGAGGAGCGATTGGACAGAAAGGGAGATGATGGGGAGCGACGCAATACAGAGGAGGGTCACGAGTAACGGGACAGTAAGGAAATTTTCGGATGAAAGCAGGTGAACACACCGGAAGAGAAGGAAAAGGCCGAGGCGAAGGCCCCAGATGACGACAAGTGATGTCACGAGGACCTGCACGGACCCACGCAAGCCGCGAGTGAGAGGCAAGAAACGAGAGCCAAGAAACAATGAGCAGGGGGGTCATCGCCTCATACCGAGACCCTCTGAAGTTCGTCATCCGTACAATTTCTAACAAGGTGTTAACCCTATGTTTTTGCGAGTACATGAGTCACGAATTGGAATCAGTAGAGTACGTTACCTGCCGCAAGTACCAGGTTCCACTGAGGAAGGAGGTGAGGAGAGCGAGGACAATGAAATTGGTGGTTCCTGAAAACGACATCGCATGAAACAGAAATATTTGATATCAACGGATCATCCCAGAACAACGGAATGCTCAAACTGAGAATCGGGTAAGAATGGGCATCCTGAGGGGCCCAGTGAAATGGCTGATGCTCACCCGCAAAATCGGTGACTTTATCGAACTTGAATCCAGCAGCAATCACGAAGAATGATAATTGGTACGCGATGGTGACTACAGCGGTGATGGCGAGGTAGTTGGAGTCAGTAACAGCAGCCATGGCGTCTGGGAGCGCACTTGTAAGAGCCAAGGACGACTGGCTTTTAGCGATGCGAGAACTTCTAAAAAGGCTGAATAACGTAGTGCGAGAGGGGACGAAGAGACAACTGGCAGAATGAGGAATCGCTGACAGAATTCGATGATGTGAGTCTGTCAATCGTTGACGCGGATGAGACCGACTATGCTTCCTGGCGAAGACGCTTGCGCTCTGGTGGCCTATGATTTTTTTACACGCAAGATATAGACTAGAGTGCTGATATAACCCAATTTTGAACCTCCCTGTTATAGTCGTGTCCATCACCAAGTTTTATGTGGCCGGTTCCGCCATAGAATCTGCAGAGTAGCTGGATGGAACTGTGCTCCTGCTGGGATAGCAATTTCGCTTGCTGACGCTGGGAATGAAGCATCCAGCTGGTTTCTTTGCTTGATTCTTGCTTGGGGGCAATGTGGAATGTCAACTCAGTGGTGGCGAACTTCAGCGAGACGGGAAAGAGGTTAGAACGAAACAATTTTGGAAGGCGAAAAATGACAATCGGACGTGCAAAAATACGTTTCATTCTGGCTGAAGTTCCCTTTGGTTTCTGCCGCTTGGTGAACCCAGGCACCATCGTCCATCAGTCTGTTTGTGTCCTGCCACGTGTACCTCACCTCGAAATTCTCGACGCACACAGGGCCACAAAAGTTTACGGCTCGTCAGATGGGCCGCCACCCGGCCTAGCCTGAACCAATATCTGAGGCTTGGCACTGGCGGGCCACAAATTCATTGACGCAGTCAGCTCGAATCTGACGGCTGAACACTCTTTACTGATAGCTTCGGTCGGATAACGAACCACATTCCTCAGTTCCGCTTCCTCACACCGATCTTCTGTGTTCAGGATCCTTGCCTCATCTTCCGAATCCTGAACTGCCTTTAGTCCATGGCTGCGCTCGAGCTTAGGTTTCCATAGGATGTCTGAAGCGTGCTTGCTTATCAACTCACTAAGACCACGCATTCCACTAATTCTATCGCTCTTTCAACGTTACCGCCAAGCAACATTCTCAGGACTCATTTGCTTCAGCCTTGCATCGGCCTTATATAGTTAATCCCAGTACCTCGCAAACTTGTATCAGTGTACCCCCATTAGGAACTTCCAAAGTTCTCATGCCGCCATAGAAGCAACTATGTCAACTGTTCAACCCGCTCGAACCATGAATCATGGTCACCTTACGCTCCCGGCAGAATCAAATCGTATTTCCAGGATCCAGATCACACACATTGTCAGTGGTTCACCCCAGCAGCCATTCTGTGCTAAACATCCCATTTTTAGCGGCTCGGCTATCAAAGGATTGAGATCCCATTCCCGTCAACAAGTTAAATCTGACTGCAAGGTCATCTCTCCGCTTCGTCGCCGCTTAAAAAGTCCCTGCTTCTTGCACTGTCCGTCTCCTGCATCATTTCCGTCGTCCTCGTCGTTTCCGATTCATAATCGAAACAGTCGTCGCCAGACTATCGTTTGCCAAACAGCAGATGGCAGCAGCCACCGCGAGTGGTCACTGGGTGACCAGCAAGGGCCGGGACGAGGCGGGACAGGCGGCGGAGTGTGGGAAATCGAGTCGTATGAAGAGGCGCAGATGGGGTCGGAGACAGGGATAGAGGAGGACAACGGAGCTCTCACAGGATCGCGCAACCGGCGAGAGCAATATAAGGGTTCTGTTCGTGCCGTAGAAGAGAGTGACGGTGCTCGTCTAACGAGCAACATTTCTGCAGATGCGCGCTCGAACGAGGACGAATCCGCGCCAGGAGTAGGGAACGGGAACGGGAATGCCCTACCGGATGAAAAGGCGGGATTCCCAGAGGCGTTCGGAAACGCAATGCGCCGAATTCCAGTGGCGGTTTGGAGGGCGATTGCTTTGCTGCGCGCTGTGCTGCCACGCGGGAGCTGGTGGGACCTTCAGCAGCTGGCTGGGGGGAAGGCAGCACGCGGGAAAGGGGCTAGTGGGGATAGCAGCGGGAAAGGGAGCGGTGGTGGGGATTCGCCGGGCGAGCTGTGGGACGCCGTTCGCAAGCTCTGGCGGTTCTGCGCGCCCAACAGGACCATGCTCGTCCTCGCCTCGCTCTGCCTCGCCCTCGCCGCTGTCAGTCCCCCTCCCTCCCTCTCCAATAAACATCCTCCTCCTCTCCCCCATTACGTCCGCCTCTCTCTGCCTCGCCCTCGCCGCCGTCAGTCCCCCTCCCTCCCTCTCCAATAAACATCCTCCTCCTCTCCCCCATTCCGTCCGCCTCTCTCTGCCTCGCTCTCGCCACCGTCAGTCCCGCTTCCTCTTTTTGAATGAACCTCCTCCTCTCCCCCCTCCCATCCGCCTAACCACGGGCTTTCATGCCAGAGACGCGTGGTCGCATGGTGTTACCCATGTACCCTTCCGATAACTCCACCACACCCCTCACGCCTCTCTCCTTCCCTTTATGTCCTTCCATCCATGCTCTTCATGACCACCACATGGTCTTCCCCCCCCCTCCCCGACACTGCATCTCCCCCCCCGTCTCTTCTACCGCACCCGTTCCTTCCCCCCTCGTCTCCCCCCACATCGCTTGGGCCTGTGCCACTTCTCGCATTCGCTCCCAACACCGCTTGGATTTTACCATCTCCCTCTCCATCTCCCGTATTCCCCACCCTCGTATCCACACCCCCTCATCTGTGCGTCACCAGCTGTTGGAAATTTCCCCCTCCTCCTCACCCTCCCCTCTCCCTCACATCTCTTTCCACACCCCCACGTCCGTGCGCCACCAGCTTTCGGAGGTGACCATCCCGCACTTCCTTGCGGCCACCATATTCGCCGCGTCTAACGGGCTCAAACCCCAGTTCGACAGGAACGTTCAGCTTCTCATCACCATGACTCTCGCCTGCGGAATCTTCAGGTGTGCGTCATGCTCAGGTGTGCGCCATGTTCAGGTGTGCGTCATGTTCAGGTGTGCGTCATGTTCAGGTGTGCGTCATGTTCAGGTGTGCGTCATGTTCAGGTGTGTGTCATGTTCAGGTGTGCGTCATGTTCAGGTGTGTGTCATGTTCAAATTTGCTTCATGTTCAGGTGTGTGTCATGTTCAGGTGTGCGCAATGTTGTACCCACAGGCAACTTGAGCAACACTGACTTGCCTTGCTCTCTCCTGCCCTCGTCTCATTCTTGTCTTGTCCATCCGTGCAGTGGTCTGAGGGCCGCTTCTTTCACCATCCTCAACCTCCAAATGGTCAGTGCACACTGCACAACGCGCCCCTTTCACATGCCTGCTTGCACTCTGACCCTCACCTGCCTGTCCTTAGCCCATCGGCACGCCCTTGCACTCCTCTCATCTTGGTGGCGAATGCGGCTCCAATTCTAATACGCCACCACATCTCCTTCTGTCATCCCCACCCCTTAACCAGTCCTCTCTCTCCCACGCTGTCCAGGTGCAGCGAATGTGGGTGGCTCTGTACGAGACGCTCATCCGGCAGGACATCTCCCTCTTTGACTCTGCAAGCCCCCCTCCCCTGCTCTGCTCCCCCACCCCCGTATCCAGGTGCGGCGAATGCGGCTGGCGCTGTACGAGACGCTCATCCGGCAGGACATTGCCTTCTTCGACGGCCAGTCGGTGGGCGATCTCACGTCCCGCCTCGGCTCTGACTGCCAGGCTGCGGGGCACACAGTGGCCATTGACCTCAACATCATGCTGCGCAACGCCCTGCAGGTGGGCAGTGGGAGGGAGGAAGGGTTTGTGGTGGGGTGGGGTGGTGTAGAGAAGGGGTTTGTCTATGAGCGCAGGTTATGCAGTGCGGATCAATGGATCCTTTCACGCGCGCCGCACCTCATCCCATGCGCACGGAACCTCATTCCATGCACACCACATGTTCATTCACCAAACCGCACGACCATTCACCACACCGCACGCTCATATGCTGCACCGAACGCTCATACGCTGCACCGCATGCTCATACGCTGCACCGCTCGCTCATACGCTGCAACACACGCTCATACACTGCACCACACACTCATACACTGACCTCAAACCTGACCTCAAACCTGACCTCAAACCTGACCTCAAACCTGACCTCAAACCTGACCTCAAACCTGACCTCAAACCTGACCTCAAACCTGACCTCAAACCTGACCTCAAACCTGACCTCAAACCTGACCTCAAACCTGATGTCAAACCTGACGTCAAACCTGACCTCAAACCTGACCTCAAACCTGACGTCAAACCTGACCTCAAACCTGACCTCAAACCTGACCTCAAACCTGACCTCAAACCTGACCTCAAACCTGACCTCAAACCTGACCTCAAACCTGACCTCAAACCTGACCTCAAACCTGACCTCAAACCTGACGTCAAACCTGACCTCAAACCTGACCTCAAACCTGACCTCAAACCTGACATCAAACCTGACCTCAAACCTGACCTCAAACCTGACCTCAAACCTGACCTCAAACCTGACCTCAAACCTGACCTCAAACCTGACGTCAAACCTGACGTCAAACCTGACGTCAAACCTGACCTCAAACCTGACCTCAAACCTGACCTCAAACCTGACCTCAAACCTGACCTCAAACCTGACGTCAAACCTGACCTCAAACCTGACCTCAAACCTGACCTCAAACCTGACGTCAAACCTGACGTCAAACCTGACCTCAAACCTGACCTCAAACCTGACCTCAAACCTGACCTCAAACCTGACCTCAAACCTGACCTCAAACCTGACATCAAACCTGACCTCAAACCTGACGTCAATACTGACCTCAAACCTGACCTCAAACCTGACCTCAAACCTGACGTCAAACCTGACCTCAAACCTGACCTCAAACCTGACCTCAAACCTGACCTCAAACCTGACCTCAAACCTGACCTCAAACCTGACCTCAAACCTGACCTCAAACCTGACCTCAAACCTGACGTCAAACCTGACGTCAAACCTGACGTCAAACATGACTGCAAACCTGACCTCAAACCTGACCTCAAACCTGACCTCAAACCTGACCTCAAACCTGACCTCAAACCTGACGTCAAACCTGACCTCAAACCTGACCTCAAACCTGACCTCAAACCTGACCTCAAACCTGACCTCAAACCTGACCTCAAACCTGACGTCAAACCTGACCTCAAACCTGACATCAAACCTGACCTCAAACCTGACGTCAAACCTGACCTCAAACCTGACGTTAAAGCTGACCTCAAACCTGACCTCAAACCTGACCTCAAACCTGACCTCAAACCTGACGTCAAACCTGACGTCAAACCTGACCTCAAACCTGACCTCAAACCTGACGTCAAACCTGACCTCAAACCTGACGTCAAACCTGACCTCAAACCTGACCTCAAACCTGACGTCAAACCTGACGTTAAAGCTGACCTCAAACCTGACCTCAAACCTGACCTCAAACCTGACCTCAAACCTGACGTCAAACCTGACGTCAAACCTGACCTCAAACCTGACCTCAAACCTGACGTCAAACCTGACGTCAAACCTGACGTCAAACCTGACGTCAAACCTGACCTCAAACCTGACCTCAAACCTGACCTCAAACCTGACCTCAAACCTGATCTCAAACCTGACCTCAAACCTGACGTCAAACCTGACGTCAAACCTGATCTCAAACCTGACCTCAAACCTGACCTCAAACCTGACCTCAAACCTGACCTCAAACCTGACCTCAAACCTGACCTCAAACCTGACCTCAAACCTGACGTCAAACCTTATGTCAAATCTGACGTCAAACCTGACCTCAAACCTGACCTCAAACCTGACCTCAAACCTGACGTCAAACCTGACCTCAAACCTGACGTCAATATTGACCTCAAACCTGACCTCAAACCTGACATCAAACCTGACGTCAAACCTCACCTCAAACCTGACCTCAAACCTGACCTCAAACCTGACCTCAAACCTGACCTCAAACCTGACCTCAAACCTGACGTCAAACCTGACGTCAAACCTGACCTCAAACCTGACCTCAAACCTGACCTCAAACCTGACGTCAAACCTGACGTCAAACCTGACGTCAAACCTGACCTCAAACCTGACCTCAAACCTGATGTCAAACCTGACCTCAAACCTGACGTCAAACCTGACGTCAAACCTGACGTCAAACCTGACCTCAAACCTGACGTCAAACCTGACGTCAAACCTGACCTCAAACCTGACCTCAAACCTGACCTCAAACCTGACCTCAAACCTGACGTCAAACCTGACCTCAAACCTGACCTCAAACCTGACGTCAAACCTGACGTCAAACCTGACGTCAAACATGACTGCAAACCTGACGTCAAACCTGACCTCAAACCTGACCTCAAACCTGACCTCAAACCTGACCTCAAACCTGACGTCAAACCTGACCTCAAACCTGACCTCAAACCTGACCTCAAACCTGACCTCAAACCTGACCTCAAACCTGACCTCAAACCTGACGTCAAACCTGACCTCAAACCTGACATCAAACCTGACCTCAAACCTGACGTCAAACCTGACCTCAAACCTGACGTTAAAGCTGACCTCAAACCTGACCTCAAACCTGACCTCAAACCTGACCTCAAACCTGACGTCAAACCTGACGTCAAACCTGACCTCAAACCTGACCTCAAACCTGACGTCAAACCTGACCTCAAACCTGACGTCAAACCTGACCTCAAACCTGACGTCAAACCTGACCTCAAACCTGACCTCAAACCTGACGTCAAACCTGACGTTAAAGCTGACCTCAAACCTGACCTCAAACCTGACCTCAAACCTGACCTCAAACCTGACGTCAAACCTGACGTCAAACCTGACGTCAAACCTGACCTCAAACCTGACGTCAAACCTGACGTCAAACCTGACGTCAAACCTGACGTCAAACCTGACCTCAAACCTGACCTCAAACCTGACGTCAAACCTGACGTCAAACCTGATCTCAAACCTGACCTCAAACCTGACGTCAAACCTGACCTCAAACCTGACGTCAAACCTGACCTCAAACCTGACCTCAAACCTGACGTCAAACCTGACGTTAAAGCTAACCTCAAACCTGACCTCAAACCTGACCTCAAACCTGACCTCAAACCTGACGTCAAACCTGACGTCAAACCTGACGTCAAACCTGACCTCAAACCTGACGTCAAACCTGACGTCAAACCTGACGTCAAACCTGACGTCAAACCTGACCTCAAACCTGACCTCAAACCTGACGTCAAACCTGACGTCAAACCTGATCTCAAACCTGACCTCAAACCTGACGTCAAACCTGACGTCAAACCTGACCTCAAACCTGACGTCAAACCTGACGTCAAACCTGACGTCAAACCTGACCTCAAACCTGACGTCAAACCTTACGTTAAAGCTGACCTCAAACCTGACCTCAAACCTGACCTCAAACCTGACCTCAAACCTGACGTCAAACCTGACGTCAAACCTGACGTCAAACCTGACCTCAAACCTGACGTCAAACCTGACGTCAAACCTGACGTCAAACCTGACCTCAAACCTGACCTCAAACCTGATGTCAAACCTGACCTCAAACCTGACGTCAAACCTGACGTCAAACCTGACGTCAAACCTGACCTCAAACCTGACGTCAAACCTGACGTCAAACCTGACCTCAAACCTGACCTCAAACCTGACCTCAAACCTGACCTCAAACCTGACGTCAAACCTGACCTCAAACCTGACGTCAAACCTGACGTCAAACCTGACGTCAAACCTGACCTCAAACCTGACCTCAAACCTGATGTCAAACCTGACGTCAAACCTGACCTCAAACCTGACGTCAAACCTGACGTCAAACCTGACGTCAAACCTGACCTCAAACCTGACCTCAAACCTGATGTCAAACCTGACCTCAAACCTGACGTCAAACCTGACGTCAAACCTGACGTCAAACCTGACCTCAAACCTGACGTCAAACCTGACGTCAAACCTGACCTCAAACCTGACCTCAAACCTGACCTCAAACCTGACCTCAAACCTGACGTCAAACCTGACCTCAAACCTGACGTCAAACCTGACGTCAAACCTGACGTCAAACCTGACCTCAAACCTGACCTCAAACCTGATGTCAAACCTGACCTCAAACCTGACCTCAAACCTGACGTCAAACCTGACGTCAAACCTGACCTCAAACCTGACCTCAAACCTGACCTCAAACCTGACCTCAAACCTGACGTCAAACCTGACGTCAAACCTGACGTCAAACATGACTGCAAACCTGACCTCAAACCTGACCTCAAACCTGACCTCAAACCTGACCTCAAACCTGACCTCAAACCTGACGTCAAACCTGACCTCAAACCTGACCTCAAACCTGACCTCAAACCTGACCTCAAACCTGACGTCAAACCTGACCTCAAACCTGACCTCAAACCTGACCTCAAACCTGACCTCAAACCTGACCTCAAACCTGACCTCAAACCTGACGTCAAACCTGACCTCAAACCTGACATCAAACCTGACCTCAAACCTGACGTCAAACCTGACCTCAAACCTGACGTTAAAGCTGACCTCAAACCTGACCTCAAACCTGACCTCAAACCTGACCTCAAACCTGACGTCAAACCTGACGTCAAACCTGACCTCAAACCTGACCTCAAACCTGACGTCAAACCTGACCTCAAACCTGACGTCAAACCTGACGTCAAACCTGACGTCAAACCTGACCTCAAACCTGACCTCAAACCTGACGTCAAACCTGACGTTAAAGCTGACCTCAAACCTGACCTCAAACCTGACCTCAAACCTGACCTCAAACCTGACCTCAAACCTGACCTCAAACCTGACCTCAAACCTGACCTCAAACCTGACCTCAAACCTGACCTCAAACCTGACCTCAAACCTGACGTCAAACCTGACCTCAAACCTGACGTCAAACCTGACCTCAAACCTGACGTCAAACCTGACCTCAAACCTGACGTCAAACCTGACGTCAAACCTGACCTCAAACCTGACCTCAAACCTGACCTCAAACCTGACCTCAAACCTGACGTCAAACCTGATCTCAAACCTGACCTCAAACCTGACCTCAAACCTGACGTCAAACCTGACCTCAAACCTGACGTCAAACCTGACCTCAAACCTGACCTCAAACCTGACCTCAAACCTGACCTCAAACCTGACGTCAAACCTGACCTCAAACCTGACCTCAAACCTGACCTCAAACCTGACCTCAAACCTGACGTCAAACCTGACCTCAAACCTGACCTCAAACCTGACGTCAAACCTGACCTCAAACCTGACCTCAAACCTGACCTCAAACCTGACCTCAAACCTGACCTCAAACCTGACCTCAAACCTGAAGTCAATCCTGACCCCAAACCTGACGTCTATACTGACCTCAAACCTGACCTCAAACCTGACCTCAAACCTGACGTCAAACCTGACCTCAAACCTGACGTCAAACCTGACCTCAAACCTGACCTCAAACCTGACCTCAAACCTGACCTCAAACCTGACGTCAAACCTGACGTCAAACCTGACCTCAAACCTGACCTCAAACCTGACCTCAAACCTGACGTCAAACCTGACGTCAAACCTGACCTCAAACCTGATGTCAAACCTGACCTCAAACCTGACGTCAAACCTGACGTCAAACCTGACGTCAAACCTGACCTCAAACCTGACGTCAAACCTGACGTCAAACCTGACCTCAAACCTGACCTCAAACCTGACCTCAAACCTGACCTCAAACCTGACGTCAAACCTGACGTCAAACCTGACGTCAAACCTGACCTCAAACCTGACGTCAAACCTGACGTCAAACCTGACGTCAAACCTGACGTCAAACCTGACGTCAAACCTGACGTCAAACCTGACCTCAAACCTGACCTCAAACCTGACCTCAAACCTGACCTCAAACCTGACGTCAAACCTGACGTCAAACCTGACCTCAAACCTGACCTCAAACCTGACCTCAAACCTGACATCAAACCTGACCTCAAACCTGACCTCAAACCTGACCTCAAACCTGACGTCAAACCTGACCTCAAACCTGACGTCAAACCTGACCTCAAACCTGACCTCAAACCTGACCTCAAACCTGACCTCAAACCTGACGTCAAACCTGACCTCAAACCTGACCTCAAACCTGACCTCAAACCTGACCTCAAACCTGACGTCAAACCTGACCTCAAACCTGACGTCAATACTGACCTCAAACCTGACCTCAAACCTGACCTCAAACCTGACGTCAAACCTGACCTCAAACCTGACCTCAAACCTGACCTCAAACCTGACCTCAAACCTGACCTCAAACCTGACCTCAAACCTGACCTCAAACCTGACCTCAAACCTGACCTCAAACCTGACCTCAAACCTGACCTCAAACCTGACCTCAAACCTGACCTCAAACCTGACGTCAAACCTGACCTCAAACCTGACGTCAAACCTGACCTCAAACCTGACGTCAAACCTGACCTCAAACCTGACGTCAAACCTGACGTCAAACCTGACCTCAAACCTGACCTCAAACCTGACCTCAAACCTGACCTCAAACCTGACGTCAAACCTGATCTCAAACCTGACCTCAAACCTGACCTCAAACCTGACGTCAAACCTGACCTCAAACCTGACGTCAAACCTGACCTCAAACCTGACCTCAAACCTGACCTCAAACCTGACCTCAAACCTGACGTCAAACCTGACCTCAAACCTGACCTCAAACCTGACCTCAAACCTGACCTCAAACCTGACCTCAAACCTGACGTCAAACCTGATCTCAAACCTGACCTCAAACCTGACCTCAAACCTGACGTCAAACCTGACCTCAAACCTGACGTCAAACCTGACCTCAAACCTGACCTCAAACCTGACCTCAAACCTGACCTCAAACCTGACGTCAAACCTGACCTCAAACCTGACCTCAAACCTGACCTCAAACCTGACCTCAAACCTGACGTCAAACCTGACCTCAAACCTGACCTCAAACCTGACGTCAAACCTGACCTCAAACCTGACCTCAAACCTGACCTCAAACCTGACCTCAAACCTGACCTCAAACCTGACCTCAAACCTGAAGTCAATCCTGACCCCAAACCTGACGTCTATACTGACCTCAAACCTGACCTCAAACCTGACCTCAAACCTGACGTCAAACCTGACCTCAAACCTGACGTCAAACCTGACCTCAAACCTGACCTCAAACCTGACCTCAAACCTGACCTCAAACCTGACGTCAAACCTGACGTCAAACCTGACCTCAAACCTGACCTCAAACCTGACCTCAAACCTGACATCAAACCTGACCTCAAACCTGACCTCAAACCTGACCTCAAACCTGACGTCAAACCTGACCTCAAACCTGACGTCAAACCTGACCTCAAACCTGACCTCAAACCTGACCTCAAACCTGACCTCAAACCTGACGTCAAACCTGACCTCAAACCTGACCTCAAACCTGACCTCAAACCTGACCTCAAACCTGACGTCAAACCTGACCTCAAACCTGACGTCAATACTGACCTCAAACCTGACCTCAAACCTGACCTCAAACCTGACGTCAAACCTGACCTCAAACCTGACCTCAAACCTGACCTCAAACCTGACCTCAAACCTGACCTCAAACCTGACCTCAAACCTGACCTCAAACCTGACCTCAAACCTGACCTCAAACCTGACCTCAAACCTGACCTCAAACCTGACCTCAAACCTGACCTCAAACCTGACGTCAAACCTGACCTCAAACCTGACGTCAAACCTGACCTCAAACCTGACGTCAAACCTGACCTCAAACCTGACGTCAAACCTGACGTCAAACCTGACCTCAAACCTGACCTCAAACCTGACCTCAAACCTGACCTCAAACCTGACGTCAAACCTGATCTCAAACCTGACCTCAAACCTGACCTCAAACCTGACGTCAAACCTGACCTCAAACCTGACGTCAAACCTGACCTCAAACCTGACCTCAAACCTGACCTCAAACCTGACCTCAAACCTGACGTCAAACCTGACGTCAAACCTGACCTCAAACCTGACCTCAAACCTGACCTCAAACCTGACCTCAAACCTGACGTCAAACCTGATCTCAAACCTGACCTCAAACCTGACCTCAAACCTGACGTCAAACCTGACCTCAAACCTGACGTCAAACCTGACCTCAAACCTGACCTCAAACCTGACCTCAAACCTGACCTCAAACCTGACGTCAAACCTGACCTCAAACCTGACCTCAAACCTGACCTCAAACCTGACCTCAAACCTGACGTCAAACCTGACCTCAAACCTGACCTCAAACCTGACGTCAAACCTGACCTCAAACCTGACCTCAAACCTGACCTCAAACCTGACCTCAAACCTGACCTCAAACCTGACCTCAAACCTGAAGTCAATCCTGACCCCAAACCTGACGTCTATACTGACCTCAAACCTGACCTCAAACCTGACCTCAAACCTGACGTCAAACCTGACCTCAAACCTGACGTCAAACCTGACCTCAAACCTGACCTCAAACCTGACCTCAAACCTGACCTCAAACCTGACGTCAAACCTGACGTCAAACCTGACCTCAAACCTGACCTCAAACCTGACCTCAAACCTGACGTCAAACCTGACGTCAAACCTGACCTCAAACCTGATGTCAAACCTGACCTCAAACCTGACGTCAAACCTGACGTCAAACCTGACGTCAAACCTGACCTCAAACCTGACGTCAAACCTGACGTCAAACCTGACCTCAAACCTGACCTCAAACCTGACCTCAAACCTGACCTCAAACCTGACGTCAAACCTGACGTCAAACCTGACGTCAAACCTGACCTCAAACCTGACGTCAAACCTGACGTCAAACCTGACGTCAAACCTGACGTCAAACCTGACGTCAAACCTGACGTCAAACCTGACCTCAAACCTGACCTCAAACCTGACCTCAAACCTGACCTCAAACCTGACGTCAAACCTGACGTCAAACCTGACCTCAAACCTGACCTCAAACCTGACCTCAAACCTGACATCAAACCTGACCTCAAACCTGACCTCAAACCTGACCTCAAACCTGACGTCAAACCTGACCTCAAACCTGACGTCAAACCTGACCTCAAACCTGACCTCAAACCTGACCTCAAACCTGACCTCAAACCTGACGTCAAACCTGACCTCAAACCTGACCTCAAACCTGACCTCAAACCTGACCTCAAACCTGACGTCAAACCTGACCTCAAACCTGACGTCAATACTGACCTCAAACCTGACCTCAAACCTGACCTCAAACCTGACGTCAAACCTGACCTCAAACCTGACCTCAAACCTGACCTCAAACCTGACCTCAAACCTGACCTCAAACCTGACCTCAAACCTGACGTCAAACCTGACCTCAAACCTGACCTCAAACCTGACCTCAAACCTGACCTCAAACCTGACGTCAAACCTGACCTCAAACCTGACCTCAAACCTGATGTCAAACCTGACCTCAAACCTGACGTCAAACCTGACGTCAAACCTGACGTCAAACCTGACCTCAAACCTGACGTCAAACCTGACGTCAAACCTGACCTCAAACCTGACCTCAAACCTGACCTCAAACCTGACCTCAAACCTGACGTCAAACCTGACCTCAAACCTGACCTCAAACCTGACGTCAAACCTGACGTCAAACCTGACGTCAAACATGACTGCAAACCTGACCTCAAACCTGACCTCAAACCTGACCTCAAACCTGACCTCAAACCTGACCTCAAACCTGACGTCAAACCTGACCTCAAACCTGACCTCAAACCTGACCTCAAACCTGACATCAAACCTGACGTCAAACCTGACCTCAAACCTGACATCAAACCTGACCTCAAACCTGACGTCAAACCTGACCTCAAACCTGACGTTAAAGCTGACCTCAAACCTGACCTCAAACCTGACCTCAAACCTGACCTCAAACCTGACGTCAAACCTGACGTCAAACCTGACCTCAAACCTGACCTCAAACCTGACGTCAAACCTGACCTCAAACCTGACGTCAAACCTGACGTCAAACCTGACGTCAAACCTGACCTCAAACCTGACCTCAAACCTGACGTCAAACCTGACGTTAAAGCTGACCTCAAACCTGACCTCAAACCTGACCTCAAACCTGACCTCAAACCTGACGTCAAACCTGACGTCAAACCTGACCTCAAACCTGACCTCAAACCTGACGTCAAACCTGACGTCAAACCTGACGTCAAACCTGACGTCAAACCTGACCTCAAACCTGACCTCAAACCTGACGTCAAACCTGACGTCAAACCTGATCTCAAACCTGACCTCAAACCTGACGTCAAACCTGACGTCAAACCTGATCTCAAACCTGACCTCAAACAAGACCTCAAACCTGACCTCAAACCTGACCTCAAACCTGACCTCAAACCTGACCTCAAACCTGACGTCAAACCTTATGTCAAATCTGACGTCAAACCTGACCTCAAACCTGACCTCAAACCTGACCTCAAACCTGACCTCAAACCTGACCTCAAACCTGACCTCAAACCTGACCTCAAACCTGACCTCAAACCTGACGTCAAACCTGACGTCAAACCTGACGTCAAACCTGACGTCAAACCTGACCTCAAACCTGACCTCAAACCTGACCTCAAACCTGACCTCAAACCTGACCTCAAACCTGACCTCAAACCTGACCTCAAACCTGACCTCAAACCTGACCTCAAACCTGACCTCAAACCTGACCTCAAACCTGACCTCAAACCTGACCTCAAACCTGACCTCAAACCTGACCTCAAACCTGACCTCAAACCTGACCTCAAACCTGACCTCAAACCTGACGTCAAACCTGACCTCAAACCTGACGTCAAACCTGACCTCAAACCTGACCTCAAACCTGACCTCAAACCTGACGTCAAACCTGACGTCAAACCTGACGTCAAACCTGACGTCAAACCTGACCTCAAACCTGATGTCAAACCTGACGTCAAACCTGACCTCAAACCTGACCTCAAACCTGACCTCAAACCTGACGTCAAACCTGACGTCAAACCTGACCTCAAACCTGACCTCAAACCTGACGTCAAACCTGACGTCAAACCTGACCTCAAACCTGACGTCAAACCTGACGTCAAACCTGACCTCAAACCTGACCTCAAACCTGACCTCAAACCTGACCTCAAACCTGACGTCAAACCTGACGTCAAACCTGACCTCAAACCTGACCTCAAACCTGACCTCAAACCTGACCTCAAACCTGACCTCAAACCTGACCTCAAACCTGACCTCAAACCTGACCTCAAACCTGACGTCAAACCTGACGTCAAACCTGACGTCAAACCTGACCTCAAACCTGACCTCAAACCTGACGTCAAACCTGACCTCAAACCTGACCTCAAACCTGACCTCAAACCTGACCTCAAACCTGACCTCAAACCTGACGTCAAACCTGACCTCAAACCTGACGTCAAACCTGACCTCAAACCTGACCTCAAACCTGACCTCAAACCTGACCTCAAACCTGACGTCAAACCTGACCTCAAACCTGACCTCAAACCTGACCTCAAACCTGACCTCAAACCTGACCTCAAACCTGACCTCAAACCTGACCTCAAACCTGACCTCAAACCTGACCTCAAACCTGACCTCAAACCTGACCTCAAACCTGACCTCAAACCTGACGTCAAACCTGACGTCAAACCTGATCTCAAACCTGACCTCAAACCTGACCTCAAACCTGACCTCAAACCTGACCTCAAACCTGACCTCAAACCTGACCTCAAACCTGACGTCAAACCTGACCTCAAACCTGACGTCAAACCTGACCTCAAACCTGACGTCAAACCTGACGTCAAACCTGACCTCAAACCTGACGTCAAACCTGACCTCAAACCTGACGTCAAACCTGACCTCAAACCTGACCTCAAACCTGACCTCAAACCTGACCTCAAACCTGACCTCAAACCTGACCTCAAACCTGACCTCAAACCTGACCTCAAACCTGACCTCAAACCTGACGTCAAACCTGACCTCAAACCTGACCTCAAACCTGACCTCAAACCTGACCTCAAACCTGACCTCAAACCTGACCTCAAACCTGACGTCAAACCTGACGTCAAACCTGACGTCAAACCAGACCCCAAACCTGACCTCAAACCTGACCTCAAACCTGACCTCAAACCTGACCTCAAACCTGACCTCAAACCTGACCTCAAACCTGACGTCAAACCTGACGTCAAACCTGACCTCAAACCTGACCTCAAACCTGACCTCAAACCTGACCTCAAACCTGACCTCAAACCTGACCTCAAACCTGACCTCAAACCTGACGTCAAACCTGACCTCAAACCTGACGTCAAACCTGACCTCAAACCTGACCTCAAACCTGACCTCAAACCTGACCTCAAACCTGACCTCAAACCTGACCTCAAACCTGACGTCAAACCTGACCTCAAACCTGATGTCAAACCTGACCTCAAACCTGACGTCAAACCTGACCTCAAACCTGACGTCAAACCTGACGTCAAACCTGACCTCAAACCTGACCTCAAACCTGACCTCAAACCTGACCTCAAACCTGACCTCAAACCTGACGTCAAACCTGACGTCAAACCTGACCTCAAACCTGACCTCAAACCTGACCTCAAACCTGACGTCAAACCTGACCTCAAACCTGACGTCAAACCTGACGTCAAACCTGACCTCAAACCTGACCTCAAACCTGACCTCAAACCTGACCTCAAACCTGACGTCAAACCTGATCTCAAACCTGACCTCAAACCTGACCTCAAACCTGACGTCAAACCTGACCTCAAACCTGACGTCAAACCTGACCTCAAACCTGACCTCAAACCTGACCTCAAACCTGACCTCAAACCTGACCTCAAACCTGACCTCAAACCTGACGTCAAACCTGACCTCAAACCTGACCTCAAACCTGACCCTAAACCTGACCTCAAACCTGACCTCAAACCTGACCTCAAACCTGACCTCAAACCTGACCTCAAACCTGACGTCAAACCTGACGTCAAACCTGACGTCAAACCTGACGTCAAACCTGACCTCAAACCTGCTGACCCCAAACCTGACCTCAAACCTGACCTCAAACCTGACCTCAAACCTGACGTCAAACCTGACCTCAAACCTGACGTCAAACCTGACCTCAAACCTGACGTCAAACCTGACCTCAAACCTGACCTCAAACCTGACCTCAAACCTGACCTCAAACCTGACCTCAAACCTGACCTCAAACCTGACGTCAAACCTGACCTCAAACCTGACCTCAAACCTGACCTCAAACCTGACCTCAAACCTGACCTCAAACCTGACCTCAAACCTGACCTCAAACCTGACCTCAAACCTGACCTCAAACCTGACGTCAAACCTGACCTCAAACCTGACGTCAAACCTGACCTCAAACCTGACCTCAAACCTGACCTCAAACCTGACCTCAAACCTGACCTCAAACCTGACCTCAAACCTGACCTCAAACCTGACCTCAAACCTGACCTCAAACCTGATCTCAAACCTGACCTCAAACCTGACCTCAAACCTGACCTCAAACCTGACCTCAAACCTGACCTCAAACCTGACCTCAAACCTGACCTCAAACCTGACCTCAAACCTGACGTCAAACCTGACCTCAAACCTGACCTCAAACCTGACGTCAAACCTGACCTCAAACCTGACCTCAAACCTGACGTCAAACCTGACGTCAAACCTGACCTCAAACCTGACGTCAAACCTGACCTCAAACCTGACGTCAAACCTGACCTCAAACCTGACCTCAAACCTGACCTCAAACCTGACCTCAAACCTGACCTCAAACCTGACCTCAAACCTGACCTCAAACCTGACCTCAAACCTGACCTCAAACCTGACGTCAAACCTGACCTCAAACCTGACCTCAAACCTGACCTCAAACCTGACCTCAAACCTGACCTCAAACCTGACCTCAAACCTGACGTCAAACCTGACGTCAAACCTGACGTCAAACCAGACCCCAAACCTGACCTCAAACCTGACCTCAAACCTGACCTCAAACCTGACCTCAAACCTGACCTCAAACCTGACCTCAAACCTGACGTCAAACCTGACGTCAAACCTGACCTCAAACCTGACCTCAAACCTGACCTCAAACCTGACCTCAAACCTGACCTCAAACCTGACCTCAAACCTGACGTCAAACCTGACCTCAAACCTGACGTCAAACCTGACCTCAAACCTGACCTCAAACCTGACCTCAAACCTGACCTCAAACCTGACCTCAAACCTGACCTCAAACCTGACGTCAAACCTGACCTCAAACCTGATGTCAAACCTGACCTCAAACCTGACGTCAAACCTGACCTCAAACCTGACGTCAAACCTGACGTCAAACCTGACCTCAAACCTGACCTCAAACCTGACCTCAAACCTGACCTCAAACCTGACCTCAAACCTGACGTCAAACCTGACGTCAAACCTGACCTCAAACCTGACCTCAAACCTGACCTCAAACCTGACGTCAAACCTGACCTCAAACCTGACGTCAAACCTGACGTCAAACCTGACCTCAAACCTGACCTCAAACCTGACCTCAAACCTGACCTCAAACCTGACGTCAAACCTGATCTCAAACCTGACCTCAAACCTGACCTCAAACCTGACGTCAAACCTGACCTCAAACCTGACGTCAAACCTGACCTCAAACCTGACCTCAAACCTGACCTCAAACCTGACCTCAAACCTGACCTCAAACCTGACCTCAAACCTGACGTCAAACCTGACCTCAAACCTGACCTCAAACCTGACCCTAAACCTGACCTCAAACCTGACCTCAAACCTGACCTCAAACCTGACCTCAAACCTGACCTCAAACCTGACGTCAAACCTGACGTCAAACCTGACGTCAAACCTGACGTCAAACCTGACCTCAAACCTGCTGACCCCAAACCTGACCTCAAACCTGACCTCAAACCTGACCTCAAACCTGACGTCAAACCTGACCTCAAACCTGACGTCAAACCTGACCTCAAACCTGACGTCAAACCTGACCTCAAACCTGACCTCAAACCTGACCTCAAACCTGACCTCAAACCTGACCTCAAACCTGACCTCAAACCTGACGTCAAACCTGACCTCAAACCTGACCTCAAACCTGACCTCAAACCTGACCTCAAACCTGACCTCAAACCTGACCTCAAACCTGACCTCAAACCTGACCTCAAACCTGACCTCAAACCTGACGTCAAACCTGACCTCAAACCTGACGTCAAACCTGACCTCAAACCTGACCTCAAACCTGACCTCAAACCTGACCTCAAACCTGACCTCAAACCTGACCTCAAACCTGACCTCAAACCTGACCTCAAACCTGACCTCAAACCTGATCTCAAACCTGACCTCAAACCTGACCTCAAACCTGACCTCAAACCTGACCTCAAACCTGACCTCAAACCTGACCTCAAACCTGACCTCAAACCTGACCTCAAACCTGACCTCAAACCTGACCTCAAACCTGACGTCAAACCTGACCTCAAACCTGACGTCAAACCTGACCTCAAACCTGACGTCAAACCTGACCTCAAACCTGACCTCAAACCTGACCTCAAACCTGACCTCAAACCTGACCTCAAACCTGACCTCAAACCTGACCTCAAACCTGACCTCAAACCTGACCTCAAACCTGACCTCAAACCTGACCTCAAACCTGACGTCAAACCTGACCTCAAACCTGACCTCAAACCTGACCTCAAACCTGACCTCAAACCTGACCTCAAACCTGACCTCAAACCTGACGTCAAACCTGACGTCAAACCTGACGTCAAACCAGACCCCAAACCTGACCTCAAACCTGACCTCAAACCTGACCTCAAACCTGACCTCAAACCTGACCTCAAACCTGACCTCAAACCTGACGTCAAACCTGACGTCAAACCTGACCTCAAACCTGACCTCAAACCTGACCTCAAACCTGACCTCAAACCTGACCTCAAACCTGACCTCAAACCTGACGTCAAACCTGACCTCAAACCTGACGTCAAACCTGACCTCAAACCTGACCTCAAACCTGACCTCAAACCTGACCTCAAACCTGACCTCAAACCTGACCTCAAACCTGACGTCAAACCTGACCTCAAACCTGATGTCAAACCTGACCTCAAACCTGACGTCAAACCTGACCTCAAACCTGACGTCAAACCTGACGTCAAACCTGACCTCAAACCTGACCTCAAACCTGACCTCAAACCTGACCTCAAACCTGACCTCAAACCTGACGTCAAACCTGACGTCAAACCTGACCTCAAACCTGACCTCAAACCTGACCTCAAACCTGACGTCAAACCTGACCTCAAACCTGACGTCAAACCTGACGTCAAACCTGACCTCAAACCTGACCTCAAACCTGACCTCAAACCTGACCTCAAACCTGACGTCAAACCTGATCTCAAACCTGACCTCAAACCTGACCTCAAACCTGACGTCAAACCTGACCTCAAACCTGACGTCAAACCTGACCTCAAACCTGACCTCAAACCTGACCTCAAACCTGACCTCAAACCTGACCTCAAACCTGACCTCAAACCTGACGTCAAACCTGACGTCAAACCTGACCTCAAACCTGACCTCAAACCTGACGTCAAACCTGACCTCAAACCTGACCTCAAACCTGACCTCAAACCTGACCTCAAACCTGACCTCAAACCTGACCTCAAACCTGACGTCAAACCTGACCTCAAACCTGACGTTAATACTGACCTCAAACCTGACCTCAAACCTGACCTCAAACCTGACGTCAAACCTGACCTCAAACCTGACCTCAAACCTGACCTCAAACCTGACCTCAAACCTGACGTCAAACCTGACGTCAAACCTGACCTCAAACCTGACCTCAAACCTGACGTCAAACCTGACGTCAAACCTGACGTCAAACCTGACGTCAAACCTGACCTCAAACCTGACCTCAAACCTGATGTCAAACCTGACCTCAAACCTGACCTCAAACCTGACGTCAAACCTGACGTCAAACCTGACCTCAAACCTGACCTCAAACCTGACCTCAAACCTGACCTCAAACCTGACCTCAAACCTGACCTCAAACCTGACGTCAAACCTGACGTCAAACCTGACGTCAAACCTGACGTCAAACCTGACCTC
Source organism: Closterium sp. Yama58-4 (assembly GCA_947470075.1). Lineage (NCBI taxonomy): Eukaryota > Viridiplantae > Streptophyta > Zygnematophyceae > Desmidiales > Closteriaceae > Closterium > Closterium sp. Yama58-4. Next base: position 222,451 of record CANIUD010000314.1, read on the forward strand.
AAACCTGACGTCAAACCTGACCTCAAACCTGACCTCAAACCTGACCTCAAACCTGACGTCAAACCTGACCCTAAACCTGACCTCAAACCTGACCGCAAACCTGACCTCAAACCTGACGTCAAACCTGACCTCAAACCTGACGTCAAACCTGACCTCAAACCTGACGTCAAACCTGACCTCAAACCTGACGTCAAACCTGACGTCAAACCTGACGTCAAACCTGACGTCAAACCTGACCTCAAACCTGACCTCAAACCTGACGTCAAACCTGATCTCAAACCTGACCTCAAACCTGACCTCAAACCTGACGTCAAACCTGACCTCAAACCTGACGTCAAACCTGACCTCAAACCTGACCTCAAACCTGACCTCAAACCTGACCTCAAACCTGACCTCAAACCTGACCTCAAACCTGACCTCAAACCTGACCTCAAACCTGACGTCAAACCTGACGTCAAACCTGACTGCAAACCTAACCTCAAACCTGACCTCAAACCTGACCTCAAACCTGACCTCAAACCTGACCTCAAACCTGACCTCAAACCTGACCTCAAACCTGACCTCAAACCTGACCTCAAACCTGACGTCAAACCTGACGTCAAACCTGATCTCAAACCTGACCTCAAACCTGACCTCAAACCTGACCTCAAACCTGACCTCAAACCTGACGTCAAACCTGACCTCAAACCTGACGTCAAACCTGACCTCAAACCTGACGTCAAACCTGACGTCAAACCTGACCTCAAACCTGACCTCAAACCTGACCTCAAACCTGACCTCAAACCTGACGTCAAACCTGATCTCAAACCTGACCTCAAACCTGACCTCAAACCTGACGTCAAACCTGACCTCAAACCTGACGTCAAACCTGACCTCAAACCTGACCTCAAACCTGACCTCAAACCTGACCTCAAACCTGACCTCAAACCTGACCTCAAACCTGACCTCAAACCTGACCTCAAACCTGACCTCAAACCTGACCTCAAACCTGACCTCAAACCTGACCTCAAACCTGACGTCAAACCTGACGTCAAACCTGACCTCAAACCTGACCTCAAACCTGACCTCAAACCTGACCTCAAACCTGACCTCAAACCTGACCTCAAACCTGACGTCAAACCTGACTGCAAACCTGACATCAAACCTGACCTCAAACCTGACCTCAAACCTGACCTCAAACCTGACCTCAAACCTGACGTCAAACCTGACCTCAAACCTGACGTCAAACCTGACCTCAAACCTGACGTCAAACCTGACGTCAAACCTGACCTCAAACCTGACCTCAAACCTGACCTCAAACCTGACCTCAAACCTGACGTCAAACCTGATCTCAAACCTGACCTCAAACCTGACCTCAAACCTGACGTCAAACCTGACCTCAAACCTGACGTCAAACCTGACCTCAAACCTGACCTCAAACCTGACCTCAAACCTGACCTCAAACCTGACGTCAAACCTGACGTCAAACCTGACTGCAAATCTGACCTCAAACCTGACCTCAAACCTGACCTCAAACCTGACCTCAAACCTGACCTCAAACCTGACCTCAAACCTGACCTCAAACCTGACCTCAAACCTGACGTCAAACCTGACCTCAAACCTGACGTCAAACCTGACCTCAAACCTGACGTCAAACCTGACCTCAAACCTGACGTCAAACCTGACCTCAAACCTGACGTCAAACCTGACCTCAAACCTGACCTCAAACCTGACCTCAAACCTGATCTCAAACCTGACCTCAAACCTGACCTCAAACCTGACCTCAAACCTGACCTCAAACCTGACCTCAAACCTGACGTCAAACCTGACCTCAAACCTGACGTCAAACCTGACCTCAAACCTGACGTCAAACCTGACGTCAAACCTGACCTCAAACCTGACCTCAAACCTGACCTCAAACCTGACCTCAAACCTGACGTCAAACCTGATCTCAAACCTGACCTCAAACCTGACCTCAAACCTGACGTCAAACCTGACCTCAAACCTGACGTCAAACCTGACCTCAAACCTGACCTCAAACCTGACCTCAAACCTGACCTCAAACCTGACGTCAAACCTGACGTCAAACCTGACTGCAAATCTGACCTCAAACCTGACCTCAAACCTGACCTCAAACCTGACCTCAAACCTGACCTCAAACCTGACCTCAAACCTGACCTCAAACCTGACCTCAAACCTGACCTCAAACCTGACGTCAAACCTGACGTCAAACCTGATCTCAAACCTGACCTCAAACCTGACCTCAAACCTGACCTCAAACCTGACCTCAAACCTGACGTCAAACCTGACCTCAAACCTGACGTCAAAGTTGACCTCAAACCTGACGTCAAACCTGACCTCAAACCTGACCTCAAACCTGACCTCAAACCTGACCTCAAACCTGACCTCAAACCTGACCTCAAACCTGACCTCAAACCTGATCTCAAACCTGACCTCAAACCTGACCTCAAACCTGACCTCAAACCTGACCTCAAACCTGACGTCAAACCTGACCTCAAACCTGACCTCAAACCTGACCTCAAACCTGACCTCAAACCTGACCTCAAACCTGACCTCAAACCTGACCTCAAACCTGACCTCAAACCTGACGTCAAACCTGACCTCAAACCTGACCTCAAACCTGACCTCAAACCTGACCTCAAACCTGATCTCAAACCTGACCTCAAACCTGACCTCAAACCTGACCTCAAACCTGACCTCAAACCTGACGTCAAACCTGACCTCAAACCTGACCTCAAACCTGACCTCAAACCTGACCTCAAACCTGACCTCAAACCTGACCTCAAACCTGACCTCAAACCTGACCTCAAACCTGACCTCAAACCTGACCTCAAACCTGACCTCAAACCTGACCTCAAACCTGACCTCAAACCTGACCTCAAACCTGACCTCAAACCTGACGTCAAACCTGACTGCAAACCTGACATCAAACCTGACCTCAAACCTGACCTCAAACCTGACCTCAAACCTGACCTCAAACCTGACCTCAAACCTGACGTCAAACCTGACGTCAAACCTGACCTCAAACCTGACGTCAAACCTGACGTCAAACCTGACGTCAAACCTGACGTCAAACCTGACCTCAAACCTGACGTCAAACCTGACCTCAAACCTGACCTCAAACCTGACCTCAAACCTGACGTCAAACCTGACCTCAAACCTGACCTCAAACCTGACCTCAAACCTGACCTCAAACCTGACCTCAAACCTGACCTCAAACCTGACCTCAAACCTGACCTCAAACCTGACCTCAAACCTGACCTCAAACCTGACCTCAAACCTGACCTCAAACCTGATCTCAAACCTGACCTCAAACCTGACCTCAAACCTGACCTCAAACCTGACCTCAAACCTGACCTCAAACCTGACCTCAAACCTGACCTCAAACCTGACCTCAAACCTGACCTCAAACCTGACCTCAAACCTGACGTCAAACCTGACCTCAAACCTGACGTCAAACCTGACCTCAAACCTGACGTCAAACCTGACCTCAAACCTGACCTCAAACCTGACCTCAAACCTGACCTCAAACCTGACCTCAAACCTGACCTCAAACCTGACCTCAAACCTGACCTCAAACCTGACCTCAAACCTGACCTCAAACCTGACCTCAAACCTGACGTCAAACCTGACCTCAAACCTGACCTCAAACCTGACCTCAAACCTGACCTCAAACCTGACCTCAAACCTGACCTCAAACCTGACGTCAAACCTGACGTCAAACCTGACGTCAAACCAGACCCCAAACCTGACCTCAAACCTGACCTCAAACCTGACCTCAAACCTGACCTCAAACCTGACCTCAAACCTGACCTCAAACCTGACGTCAAACCTGACGTCAAACCTGACCTCAAACCTGACCTCAAACCTGATGTCAAACCTGACCTCAAACCTGACCTCAAACCTGACCTCAAACCTGACGTCAAACCTGACCTCAAACCTGACGTCAAACCTGACCTCAAACCTGACCTCAAACCTGACCTCAAACCTGACCTCAAACCTGACCTCAAACCTGACCTCAAACCTGACGTCAAACCTGACCTCAAACCTGATGTCAAACCTGACCTCAAACCTGACGTCAAACCTGACCTCAAACCTGACGTCAAACCTGACGTCAAACCTGACCTCAAACCTGACCTCAAACCTGACCTCAAACCTGACCTCAAACCTGACCTCAAACCTGACGTCAAACCTGACGTCAAACCTGACCTCAAACCTGACCTCAAACCTGACCTCAAACCTGACGTCAAACCTGACCTCAAACCTGACGTCAAACCTGACGTCAAACCTGACCTCAAACCTGACCTCAAACCTGACCTCAAACCTGACCTCAAACCTGACGTCAAACCTGATCTCAAACCTGACCTCAAACCTGACCTCAAACCTGACGTCAAACCTGACCTCAAACCTGACGTCAAACCTGACCTCAAACCTGACCTCAAACCTGACCTCAAACCTGACCTCAAACCTGACCTCAAACCTGACCTCAAACCTGACGTCAAACCTGACGTCAAACCTGACCTCAAACCTGACCTCAAACCTGACGTCAAACCTGACCTCAAACCTGACCTCAAACCTGACCTCAAACCTGACCTCAAACCTGACCTCAAACCTGACCTCAAACCTGACGTCAAACCTGACCTCAAACCTGCCGTTAATACTGACCTCAAACCTGACCTCAAACCTGACCTCAAACCTGACGTCAAACCTGACCTCAAACCTGACCTCAAACCTGACCTCAAACCTGACCTCAAACCTGACGTCAAACCTGACGTCAAACCTGACCTCAAACCTGACCTCAAACCTGACGTCAAACCTGACGTCAAACCTGACGTCAAACCTGACGTCAAACCTGACCTCAAACCTGACCTCAAACCTGATGTCAAACCTGACCTCAAACCTGACCTCAAACCTGACGTCAAACCTGACGTCAAACCTGACCTCAAACCTGACCTCAAACCTGACCTCAAACCTGACCTCAAACCTGACCTCAAACCTGACCTCAAACCTGACCTCAAACCTGACGTCAAACCTGACGTCAAACCTGACGTCAAACCTGACGTCAAACCTGACCTCAAACCTGACGTCAAACCTGACCTCAAACCTGACCTCAAACCTGACCTCAAACCTGACGTCAAACCTGACCCTAAACCTGACCTCAAACCTGACCGCAAACCTGACCTCAAACCTGACGTCAAACCTGACCTCAAACCTGACGTCAAACCTGACCTCAAACCTGACGTCAAACCTGACCTCAAACCTGACGTCAAACCTGACGTCAAACCTGACGTCAAACCTGACGTCAAACCTGACCTCAAACCTGACCTCAAACCTGACGTCAAACCTGATCTCAAACCTGACCTCAAACCTGACGTCAAACCTGACCTCAAACCTGACGTCAAACCTGACCTCAAACCTGACCTCAAACCTGACCTCAAACCTGACCTCAAACCTGACCTCAAACCTGACCTCAAACCTGACCTCAAACCTGACCTCAAACCTGACGTCAAACCTGACGTCAAACCTGACTGCAAACCTAACCTCAAACCTGACCTCAAACCTGACCTCAAACCTGACCTCAAACCTGACCTCAAACCTGACCTCAAACCTGACCTCAAACCTGACCTCAAACCTGACCTCAAACCTGACGTCAAACCTGACGTCAAACCTGATCTCAAACCTGACCTCAAACCTGACCTCAAACCTGACCTCAAACCTGACCTCAAACCTGACGTCAAACCTGACCTCAAACCTGACGTCAAACCTGACCTCAAACCTGACGTCAAACCTGACGTCAAACCTGACCTCAAACCTGACCTCAAACCTGACCTCAAACCTGACCTCAAACCTGACGTCAAACCTGATCTCAAACCTGACCTCAAACCTGACCTCAAACCTGACGTCAAACCTGACCTCAAACCTGACGTCAAACCTGACCTCAAACCTGACCTCAAACCTGACCTCAAACCTGACCTCAAACCTGACCTCAAACCTGACCTCAAACCTGACCTCAAACCTGACCTCAAACCTGACCTCAAACCTGACCTCAAACCTGACCTCAAACCTGACCTCAAACCTGACGTCAAACCTGACGTCAAACCTGACCTCAAACCTGACCTCAAACCTGACCTCAAACCTGACCTCAAACCTGACCTCAAACCTGACCTCAAACCTGACGTCAAACCTGACTGCAAACCTGACATCAAACCTGACCTCAAACCTGACCTCAAACCTGACCTCAAACCTGACCTCAAACCTGACGTCAAACCTGACCTCAAACCTGACGTCAAACCTGACCTCAAACCTGACGTCAAACCTGACGTCAAACCTGACCTCAAACCTGACCTCAAACCTGACCTCAAACCTGACCTCAAACCTGACGTCAAACCTGATCTCAAACCTGACCTCAAACCTGACCTCAAACCTGACGTCAAACCTGACCTCAAACCTGACGTCAAACCTGACCTCAAACCTGACCTCAAACCTGACCTCAAACCTGACCTCAAACCTGACGTCAAACCTGACGTCAAACCTGACTGCAAATCTGACCTCAAACCTGACCTCAAACCTGACCTCAAACCTGACCTCAAACCTGACCTCAAACCTGACCTCAAACCTGACCTCAAACCTGACCTCAAACCTGACGTCAAACCTGACCTCAAACCTGACGTCAAACCTGACCTCAAACCTGACGTCAAACCTGACCTCAAACCTGACGTCAAACCTGACCTCAAACCTGACGTCAAACCTGACCTCAAACCTGACCTCAAACCTGACCTCAAACCTGATCTCAAACCTGACCTCAAACCTGACCTCAAACCTGACCTCAAACCTGACCTCAAACCTGACCTCAAACCTGACGTCAAACCTGACCTCAAACCTGACGTCAAACCTGACCTCAAACCTGACGTCAAACCTGACGTCAAACCTGACCTCAAACCTGACCTCAAACCTGACCTCAAACCTGACCTCAAACCTGACGTCAAACCTGATCTCAAACCTGACCTCAAACCTGACCTCAAACCTGACGTCAAACCTGACCTCAAACCTGACGTCAAACCTGACCTCAAACCTGACCTCAAACCTGACCTCAAACCTGACCTCAAACCTGACGTCAAACCTGACGTCAAACCTGACTGCAAATCTGACCTCAAACCTGACCTCAAACCTGACCTCAAACCTGACCTCAAACCTGACCTCAAACCTGACCTCAAACCTGACCTCAAACCTGACCTCAAACCTGACCTCAAACCTGACGTCAAACCTGACGTCAAACCTGATCTCAAACCTGACCTCAAACCTGACCTCAAACCTGACCTCAAACCTGACCTCAAACCTGACGTCAAACCTGACCTCAAACCTGACGTCAAAGTTGACCTCAAACCTGACGTCAAACCTGACCTCAAACCTGACCTCAAACCTGACCTCAAACCTGACCTCAAACCTGACCTCAAACCTGACCTCAAACCTGACCTCAAACCTGATCTCAAACCTGACCTCAAACCTGACCTCAAACCTGACCTCAAACCTGACCTCAAACCTGACGTCAAACCTGACCTCAAACCTGACCTCAAACCTGACCTCAAACCTGACCTCAAACCTGACCTCAAACCTGACCTCAAACCTGACCTCAAACCTGACCTCAAACCTGACGTCAAACCTGACCTCAAACCTGACCTCAAACCTGACCTCAAACCTGACCTCAAACCTGATCTCAAACCTGACCTCAAACCTGACCTCAAACCTGACCTCAAACCTGACCTCAAACCTGACCTCAAACCTGACCTCAAACCTGACCTCAAACCTGACCTCAAACCTGACCTCAAACCTGACCTCAAACCTGACCTCAAACCTGACCTCAAACCTGACCTCAAACCTGACCTCAAACCTGACCTCAAACCTGACCTCAAACCTGACCTCAAACCTGACCTCAAACCTGACCTCAAACCTGACCTCAAACCTGACGTCAAACCTGACTGCAAACCTGACATCAAACCTGACCTCAAACCTGACCTCAAACCTGACCTCAAACCTGACCTCAAACCTGACCTCAAACCTGACGTCAAACCTGACGTCAAACCTGACCTCAAACCTGACGTCAAACCTGACGTCAAACCTGACGTCAAACCTGACGTCAAACCTGACCTCAAACCTGACGTCAAACCTGACCTCAAACCTGACCTCAAACCTGACCTCAAACCTGACGTCAAACCTGACCTCAAACCTGACCTCAAACCTGACCTCAAACCTGACCTCAAACCTGACCTCAAACCTGACCTCAAACCTGACCTCAAACCTGACCTCAAACCTGACCTCAAACCTGACCTCAAACCTGACCTCAAACCTGACCTCAAACCTGACCTCAAACCTGACGTCAAACCTGACCTCAAACCTGACCTCAAACCTGACCTCAAACCTGACCTCAAACCTGACCTCAAACCTGACGTCAAACCTGACCTCAAACCTGACGTCAAACCTGACGTCAAACCTGACCTCAAACCTGACCTCAAACCTGACCTCAAACCTGACCTCAAACCTGACGTCAAACCTGACGTCAAACCTGACCTCAAACCTGACCTCAAACCTGACCTCAAACCTGACCTCAAACCTGACCTCAAACCTGACCTCAAACCTGACCTCAAACCTGACCTCAAACCTGACCTCAAACCTGACCTCAAACCTGACGTCAAACCTGACCTCAAACCTGATGTCAAACCTGACCTCAAACCTGACCTCAAACCTGACCTCAAACCTGACCACATGCTCATACACTGCACCACATGCTCATTCACTGCACCATATGCTCATTCACTGCACCACATGCTCATTCACTGCACCACATGCTCATTCACTGCACCACATGCTCATTCACTGCACCACATGCTCACTCACTGCACCACATGCTCATTCACTGCACCACATGCTCATACACTGCACCACATGCTCATACACTGCACCACATGCTCATTCACTGCACCACATGCTCATTCACTGCACCACATGCTCATTCACTGCACCGCACACTCACTCACTGCACCACATGCTCATACACTGTACCACATGCTCATACACTGCACCACACGCTCATACACTGCACCACATGCTCATACACTGCACCCCACGCTCATACACTGCACCCCTTTCTCTTCCCCATGCGCATTCCCCCATACCGCCTCCCCCGTTCCCCCATACCGCCTCCCCCATTCCCCCATACCGCCTCCCCCATTCCCACACCTGCTTGCACGAGCAGGGCATAGGGGCATTTGTGTTCCTCATTCGCCTGAGCTGGCAGATGGCGCTCGTTACGGCTGCACTCTGTGCCCTCATGTGGTACCTGCTCATGGTCTACGGCAGGTATGTGGGCCTTTTAAAGGCAGGATCTCAAGTAAAAGATTTGCGCATCAACTGCAAAACAGTTGACGCTAGGGTCACCCTGTTTGAGTGGGCGAAGTGGAGTGACGGGTTTGGGGTTGACTGTGCGACACATTCCCCATTTTGCCCCTGATTCAATTGCAAAACAAATTGCTGGGGACTTGAGACTTTCGGGAATCTGAAACATTCTCTGGTACTTCAGCTTCGGCACCGAACCAGTTTCCGTGCCTAGAAGGCACGGAAACAACCTGTGACTTGTTTTTTTCTCGCACCCCTCGCTTCACTCCTCGTCAACTTCTGTACCTCGCCATCCAATCCCAGCCTAGCACTATTCACCAACTGCAAAACAGAAAAAGTACTTGAGATCCCGGCTTTAATGGTCTATGTATGTATGGCAGTTACGTGGAACAGAATCAACAAGCACTGTCCTGGTGACATAACTAACTTTGTTTCTTCTTTCACTGCCTGTCCGAGTTCATGCAGCTGTTTTATTGTTCCCTTCCCCATCCATTATCCTGTTTTCCTAACCCCTCTCTCATCCTCTTTTTACGTTCGCCTGCTTTCCCCTGACCACAATGCCATGCCTCCCACTCACCGCTTCCCCTTCCCCAATGCCATTCTCCCCACCCGCCGCTGTGCTTCCCTGACGTCCAGTTTCTCCCGGCGGAGCTCCATGGTGGTGCAGGACACAGTGGCCGCCGCCAATGAGGTGAGAAAACCCCACCGAGAACCCGCATGGGTGGGAGAAATCCACCCACCATCCCGTTAATGCCATCCACAGGTGACGGATGACTTACCTTCGCCTTAGAAAGGGCTCAGAGAAAAGCCAGCCATCCGCATCTCCTGTCCATGACATCCCCACCCCTCATTGACCCCACATTGCAGGTGGCAGAGGAGACGCTTTCGCTGGCCCGAGTGGTGCGGACGTTTGGCACGGAGAGCAAGGAGGTGAAGAGGTGAGGCCGCACTTTGTGCATCAAGTTGGGTACCCCACCTGCATTTCGTGACGTCTTGAGTGCAGTCTGGACTGCACTTCCTGTTGTTCTTTCCCCTGCTTCGAGTGTGCATGCGCGTGTGATTAAGTTGATTTATTTGCGTGTCTGAATGAGCTTATACCGACCTGTGCATGCGTGCGAGTGTGTGTGTATCAGGTACGAGGTGCCGCTGCAGCGCATAGTGAATGTGGGTCTGAGGAGGTCCGTGGCGTATGGCGTGTGGACGTGCACTGGCAACACCATCTACAACGCCACACAGGTGTGCTCTTGAACGTGTGTTGAGACTTTCTACTTTCAAATTCCCGGGGTGTAGGTCCACAATGGCATGCCGGTACAGCGAGGGTGATGGCCCATCTGGGCAGCTGTCTCAGCTCATTCTCTACTCAAGAGTGAATGGTGCAAGTCATGTGTTGCACTCCCAGGTGTCATGTGGTGTTGAAACACTTCCCTCCTCCTTCGTCTACTCCCTCTCCCCCCATCCTCCCACTCACCCATCAGGTCCTCGCTCTGATCATGGGCGCGGCGGGGCGGTGATGCAAGGGAGGATAGCAGCGGAGCAGCTGACGCAGTTCATTCTGTACGCGGAGTGGGCGGTGCACAGGTGCTGCAACCCCCCACTCCCTCCTGTACCCTCTCTTCCCGATTCTCGAGGTGCCTCAAAAACCCCACTCCCTCCTGTACCCTCTCTTCCCAATTCTCCCTTTCCCTCAGGTGCTCGCTCTGATAATGGGAGGAGGGGCGGTGATGGCCGGCCGGATAACAGCGGAGCAGCTGACGCAGTTCATTCTGTATGCGGAGTGGGTGGTGCATGCCACGTGGTGGGTGGGCGATCACTGGGCCTCCCTCATGGACTCTGTCGGCGCCTGCCACCGCGTGTTTCAGCTGCTGGATTTGCCACCCTCAGAGCAGCTCACACAGAACCATGGTGAGTGGGAGGGGTCACAAAGGGTCTTAGTAAGTCCGAGTGCTCGCACTTATCTTCATTCAACGCTCCCATCTCCCTCATCCCACTCATCCGTCCCCACTCCTCTCGCTCCCCTACCATACCTGGCCTGCATTGCTCCCCTCCCCGGTTTGCCATCAGGCCGTGTGTTGCCATCGCTGAGCGGCAAGCTGGAGTTCCGCAATCTCTCCTTCCGCTACCCCACCCGCCCTGAGGTGCGCCCACCCGCCCTGAGGTAACATGTAGTGACTGCTCTAGATGATATAGCTACTGTCCCTCCCTGCCTGCTTCAAACATTGGATCTTCTTCAGTTCCACTATCGTCACGTCTCCCCTCCCTCTTCCAACCCTATGGACAGCATGAACCCAATACCCCTCCTGCACCCTCCCTCCCTACAGTCACTCGAGTTGGGTCGTACCTCTCTCTCACTTCCCCTCCCTTCGCCCACCCCTCGTTATAGGCACCCGTATTGGATCACATCAACCTGACCATCCATCCAGGCGAGCTGGTGGCGCTGGTGGGTCTCAGTGGCAGCGGCAAGAGCACCCTAGTCGGGCTGCTGCAGCGACTCTACGAGCCCACCGAAGGGCAGGTGAGAGGGAGTGACGCTTGTTTGAGAGAGGCTCAATGCACGGCTGAATGACAGAGGCAAGGGCGCTCTCATGGTACTGCTGCAGCCTGCAGGGGAGGGGCTCAATGGTGTGCGCTGGGGCTCAATGGTGTGCGCTGGGGGGGGGCCGTGCTTGACGGTAGATTCCAAGCACACATGGCTCCAAGGCAGTGGCAAGTGCATTCTGGGCTTGCTGGGCTTGCTGCAGTGATTGGAGAGAAGTGGCAGAGAGGGGAATCAGATGCAATAAGAAAGGGGAGTAGGAGAGCAGGAAAGGTGTGAGGGTGGTGAGGAGGGGATGAGCGCAGGGATATGATGTTGCATGCCTGTGCGCAGGGAGATGATATTGCATGCCTGTGCGCTGCTCTGCTATGCAGTTGATGAGTTATTTCTTTGACTTGCACTGCCTGCTTAGTTCACAGGTGCTTATAGACGACGTGCCTCTACCGGAGATTGACATCGCATGGCTGAGAAGCCACATTGGCGTCGTCAGCCAGGTGAGCTCCCTTCTCCTGTCTGCTCCTTCCCCATCCATCCTAATCGCTCCTGTCCCGCATTGAATCGCTCTGCCCCACCAACCTGCTCCTTCCATCATGGCTGAGAAGCCACATTGGCGTCGTCAGCCAGGTGAGCTCTTCCCACCCCCTTGCTCTCATTTTACTCCCTTCCCCCTATTCTCCCCCTATTCTCCCCCTATTCTCCCCCTATTCTCCCCCTATTCTCCCCCTATTCTCCCCCTATTCTCCCCCTATTCTCCCCCTATTCTCCCCCTATTCTCCCCCTCTCCTCCTCGCCGCACATGCTATCCCTGCATGCAAAGTCAAACGCCTTTCCACCTCTGTATCGCCACAGGCGCACGTGAAAGAAATTTATATGCAGTATGATCACCATCTTTCCCACCATGCTCCAGTCCCACCATGCTCCAGTCCCACCATGCTCCAGTCCCACCATGCTCCAGTCCCACCATGCTCCAGTCCCACCATGCACTCCACACTCCCTACCCCACACTCCCCATTCCCAACTCCCCACTCCACACTACGCCATCAGGAACCCCGTCTCTTCAGCACTGACGTTGCTTCCAACATCGCTTATGGAAGCAGAGAGGAAATTTCTCAAGAGCAAATCACCAGAGCAGCAACTCAGGCCAACGTCCATCAGTTTGTTTCTGGGCTGCCCGAGGGCTACGACACGGTGGTCGACAACGCGCGGCTGAGCGGCGGGCAGAAGCAAAGAATAGCGATTGCGCGGGCTCTAGTGCGCGACCCCACTCTTCTGATTCTGGATGAGGCCACGAGTGCTTTGGATGCTGAGAGCGAGCACTACGTGCAGGTGATTGGTGTGGGGGGGGGGGGGGGGGGGGGGGGGGAGAGAATGTGGTGTGCGGTGAGAAGAGAGTGAATGAGCTGCTGATTTTGGTCTTGAGGAAGTATGTGCAGGTTGAGTGTGCTCAATCCCCCATCCTGCTAGTCAATCCCTCACCCTGTTAGTCAAATATATCAGCACTCCGTCATTTGTCTCTCACCCATGTGACTGATCCTCCAGATGGCACTGGACCAAGCCATGCATGAGGACTCGGCAAGGGGAAGGAGAAAACGGACAATCATTGTGATCGCTCATCGGTATGTTGGAATTTCCTGCTCATTCATTCCGACTGCATTCCCTGTCACGGTGTTGTGCATCTCACCACCTGTTATGACACTCATTGCCTGCAAATTGCCATTTCATTCTTGCTTACCCTGCTACGTGACATTTGTGCGTCCCCCTGCCCCTCATACTGCCAGGTTATCCACGATTTGTTCCGCAGATAGAATAGTGGTGATGTCCGCAGGCAAAATTGTCGAGGTGAGCAACTGGTGCTTTCTGGATTCACTTACTACGGATGCATAGAGTTATTCTATTACCCTCACGACCTCGTGATGTATGTCTGTATTTCAGGTTGGCACACACCAGCAGCTGATGGAAAGGAAAGGAGAGTATATGAGATTGCATTTGCGTCAAATAGAAGCCCTTGCCTGATTATTGCAGAGGTATAATATGTGAATAGAGCCAGGAGTTACCATTTACCGAGGCGTGTACTGGCTGACTTCCGCTGTCAAAGGTGAATTCGATAAGGCCGTACGCGAAATTGCAGGCTTGAACCCACGACGAGTCAGACAAAATTCCCCACCAACCTCACTTTCGTGCGACGTAAATGCTCGGTTTTTGTCGCCAACGGTGAGCCAACATTCGCTACGGTTTCTGCTGCTACTGACTTGCACACAGATACAAGTGCTTTGCTGTAGGCGTGGCTTTCGCCAAGTTACTATGTGTCTTTCGTAACTGGCTCTCACACATCTCAGGGAATACGGCAGCTCCTGATTCGGTCACGAAAAACGACTCCCACATTCGCTAATGTCGGAGTGTTGTTCGCGGGCAGGCTCATTCCAACTATGCACATCATATTTTCGCCCGCATTAGTTCTCCAGGAAAATTAGTATTCTAAAATCTAGGGTGCATGAGCATCTCTCAAGAGAGCGCCGTTATTTTCAACATCAGCTAGCACATCCGAGTTCCATATATACGGATAACTCATACTGCCTGTTGCTAGATTTTTTTTCAGCACCGTTCTCGACGAGAAGCTGATTGCAACGTCACACATATAACGTACTGCGTTCGCGAAACAGGCGGATGGGAATGGGTCGCGAGCAGGGTAACGAGCAGGAGCTTATTCTGGGCCTAGGTGTCAGCCACGCGGGCAATGTGCTTATATCGCATAGTTCCAGCTCATTAGCGGATGACTTCAACGAGGTGCTTCGCGAAGCTATCGCCCAAGTCCCGTCGCACGTGCGATGGTTCTCCGTCGTAAGTGGATCATGGTAGCGCCTTTTCCGTCGCATGATGCAACCCAATCGTTCCACACTCTGTTTCTGTCAATCAAATCTCTCACCGCCCGTTTCGTTCGCTGGCCGCCTTTCACCAGATGGTCGTGCGCCGTTCCGCTGTTCCGCGCTCCCTTCTCCGGGTTCACCGCCCCCTCCCCCCACCTCACTCCACTCCCATGCTCTCTCTGACCTCTCCCTTCCTTCCCCCAATGCCTTCCCCTTTCGTTCCGCCTTTCCGCCAACGCCCCCAGAGCCACGATCAGCGCATGATCATCCACCTCGTTCACCGCAAGCAACCAGGCGCCCAGCCGCCACGCGCGGGAATCTCCGCCAGCGGGGCCGCCACCATTGTCACCGCCGCGGCGCACGAGTGCGCGGATCGGCAGCGCGTCCGTCAGCTTCTGCAGTCCCTTCTCGACGAATGCGCCGCGGAGCTGCTGCCGACGGTTGACGCCGCGGGGGAGGCGCAGGCGCAGGCACAAGCCGCGGAGCGCGAAGGCGGAGCAGAGCAAAACGGAGCGGCAGCAACAGCCGCGGAGGAGCCTAATGTTTTCCTGTTTGAGCGGAAAAAACAACAGCTAAAGAAGCTAGAGCAGCGCCTTAGGTCTTTAATCGCGTCGCATAGGGGCGTCGTGCCTCCCCGCCCCGTCCTAATGCTCTACCCCGGCGCGCCCAAGCGCTTCCTCACGCGCGCGCCCGAGCCTCCCCCGTGGGAAGGCGGAGCGGGGGGAGCGGGGGAAGAAGAGGGGCGGAGGGTGCTGGAGTGCGGGCGCACGCGACTGCAAAAGGAATTGGCGGAGCTGGACGAAAACGAGGACGATGATAACGAGGATGATGCGTTTGTATTCAACGTGGCGGGGAGGGCGAGAGAGGGGGGAATTCAACGGGGGCTGCGCGGGGCTGCAAATGGGGGCGCGGGGAATGGGGGCCCGGTGAATGGGGGCGCGGGGAATGGGGGCCCGGTGAATGGGGACGCTGGGAGTGGGGGGGTTGACAGGGTGGCGGAGGTGGAAGAGAGGAGGGAGACGGCTGCAGCCCCTGCAGAAGCAGCAGCAGCAGCAGCAGCGTGGGGGAGAAAAGAGAGAGCAACAATCGCAGTCACTGGCTAGTGCTGACACAGAATCCCCGTTTCAGGCACCGCAGCAGCAACGGCTGCAACAGCAGGAGGAGGAGAAGACGGAACAGCAGGAGCCTGCACAGCCAGGCGCACAACAGGCAGCCTCTGCAGGGGGGTCAGGGTGGAGCAGCCCCTTAGCCTCTGCTGATTTCTCCTGGGCGGCACGCGTGGCACCTGACGGCTTGTTCGGCAGCATTGCCAGCGCGGTGGCAGCAGTTGCTTCGGGTTCCTCCACTCCCCCTTCACCTGCACCGCACGGCAACACCAGTGCACACCCCCCTGCCCACCCTGTTCCATCCACCCCCCCACCTACACCCAATCCTGGTTCTACCGCCTTTCCCCCCCGTCCTGCCACTCTCACTGCTCCGCCCACCATCGCCACTGCATCTCCTGGCCCGTCCAACCCCAGCGGGCTCTTCCAATCAGGCATCAATGTGATATACGAATCAGCAGTGGCGTTCTCAACTGAGTATACCAACACGATGCGCACGCTCACACACACCACCAGCGCCACCAACGCCAACTGGTCGACTCAATTCTCCAACATGGTTACCGCCGCTGCCATCGCTGCTGGTACTCTGGCCAGCGGCCCTGCTGTTTCAGGTGACGCTTCAGGTGCTGCTTCAGGTGCTGCTGCTGGTGATGCTGCAGTTGGGAACAACAGAGGAGCAAACGCCGCCTCTCACGCTGCCAAAGCAGGTCCGGGTAACGCAGGGTTACCACCGACGCAAGGCCGGCCTAGGGATGGGAAGGTGCGGGGGCGGGTGGGTGACGTGGCGCCGTCAGGGCTGACGTGGGAGGAGGAGATTGCGTCCCAGCTGGCGTCTGTGGGCGTGGCTGTGTCGTCCTGGGGCCCTGGGGAAGAGGCGCGGGCGGAGAGGGGAGGAGATGATGGAGGTGGAGTGGGAGTAGGAGGAGGGGAACAGGGAGTAGGAGGAGGGGAACAGGGAGTAGGAGGAGGGGAACAGGGAGTAGGAGGAGGGGGGAGGGGAGTAGGAGGCAATGGCGAAGCAGCAGCAGCGGTGGCTAGTAATGGCGCGTCACCCGCAGCGTCAAAAGCAGGAGCGGCATCAGAGAGGGGAGAGACTGCCCCTCCAGCAGCCCCTCCAGCAAGTTACCCAACAGCAAGGAGTGCTGGCAGCAGGGCAAGGACTCAGAGCATGGTGGGACTGGTTGGGGGAGGGAGGGCAGCCACAGGAGCCAAAGGAGCAGATGGAGGGGTGGGAGTGCGGGGCACGCTAGGCATAAATGTGCGGACAGGGCACAACCGGGCGGCATCTGTAGCAGCGTCTGTAGCGGGGGCACCACCGCCTTCCCCAGGAAGCGGAAGCAAGTTTGGGGGATTTGGGTTTGGAAGCTTTCTCCCCAAGGGGTGGAGAAAGGCGCTTAACCTGGAGTGACTATAGAGGGACCTGGGAAAAGGTTGTGGAGAAGGGTGTACAATGTGGAGTGATTGTAAAGGGGGCGGTGGGCAGAAGGGAGGGGAGCGCCTCTGTGCGAAGGACCAAGGGGTGTGACTACTCTGAGAAATGCCAGTCACCCTGGTAGTGCGCGAAAACGGCTGCGTTGTGTGCTTCTGTGGGAATGTGTTTTGGCCAGCCATGTCATGTCACAGGTAGTTTCCGAGATTGGGTTGTACTGTTTGAGAAGGCAAGTACTGGGTTGGTTGGTTGGTTCTTGTGAGACAACAGTCGATAAATTTGCACGCAGCGTGCACGTCTGACCGGCGCGCACACACTAGGTGCACACGCACACGCAGTACATGCAGTCATCTGTACTCTACTCTACTCTGGCGTTTATTTCTGCCATTCAGCCACCCAAAGAGGTTGTTTTCAAATAGGTACCGGTACACCTTTTTCAAGATTTTGTATCAAGTCCCTCAGAATTGCCACATTATCTCACTTGCTCGCATGCATCTCCCAGGACAGCACACGCACCAGCCAGGAAAGAGCAGCGCTGCTGCAGTCACGGCATTACATGCCCTTCGATGGGGTGTAGTGCTACTAGCGAGTGTGCAAGCATCATGTCACTAAATCCGTCATCATTGGGACTCGGGGTCGACTGAATCAGACAGATGGCAGATGGGATTGAGAATGCCATCTAGAGAAAGGATCGATTGAGAGCGAGAGAGAGAGAGAGAGAGAGAGAGAGAGAGAGAGAGAGAGAGAGAGAGAGAGAGAGAGAGAGAGAGAGAGAGAGAGAGCAATGAGGAGCACAGTGACGAGAAGAGGAGTGAAGGGAAGTGGGAGAAGAAGGATTTCCGCCAATGAGAGGAGAGAGACGACTGTCAGCATGCTTGTAGGTCATACAGAATGCAGTGCCGCAGAAGTAATAAACATATTGTGGAATTGGGGAGTGGCACTGTAGCATGGGTATTATATCACCCTTATTGAGTGACTATGACCAGGATAACCTGTTGGACAAGTCACAGCCACGTGTCACGACAGCAGAACCCGGCAGCTTTAGCTGACGTGTCATCACATCAGAGCCCCACAGCACTGCGAACCTCATCCACGCTGCACCCCTCTCGGAATAACCCGCACGTCAGGGCCACCTCCCGCAGCTTCTCAGAAACTTCTGGCGCCGGCCAAACCATCCTGGCGACTAGAAGCGCTTCTAGAAACCCTAGGAGGCAACCCACGGCCACATCGAGAACGAAATGCCGTCCCAGGAACACTCTGGAACCAGCAGTCGCTGCACCCCACACGGCAATCGCTGATACAAGCAACCAAACCCTGAATTCCGGGCTTAAATCGGCTGATAAAGCGTTTGTGAAGCTTTCAGGGAGTAGCCGTTGCAGATCCGGCGGGATCAGACGGCCGGGGTTGGCAGGAAGCACGTGGCCGAATTCGGTGGAGATAGGTGGGAGGAGGTGGAAGAAGAGCGCTGCGATCATGATGGCACGCGACGCGTGGCCGCTGGGGAAGGACCACTGATCGGGCGCCACGACGATCAGCATCCCGCGATTGTAGTGCGGACGCGGCCGGCGAAACGCGACCTTGAGAACACCGACGACCGCCAGATCGAGTATGCACGCGAGGAACGTTCCTAGAAAGATCTGGCGGATCGTCGCGGTGGTGAAGACGGGAGACAGCAGCGCGAAGCAGAGAGGGAGGAGGAGACGGCCATCGCCGGATCTCTCGAGGAGGATCAGGAACGAGCGGAAGATCGGCAAATGCTCGGTGGCTTTATACAGGCGGGTCGACACAGCGGTGTCTCGGAGTACTAGCCACGTCAGAAGACTAGGTACTGACCGATCGGCCGCCATGAGGGGGAGATTAGAGACCTAGTGGTTGACAAGTACTAATGTAGTACACCTTGTGCAGTGGTCTTGGAATCTCACCCTTGTCCCACCGTGTCCGCGCTAAGGCAAGATTCTCTAACGAGTCGTGAATCCTGTTATCTTCTTAGCAACACTTGACCGATATGTGTTGGACTATGAATCGTGCTATATCGACATTTCTAAAATATAGCGGATGATGATTCTTGGCCCGTGTATCCAGTGACACTGCAAAGAGGTGATTGAGTCCTAGCGACCTGCGCTTCGTTTCATGCCCTCGAACGATCTACACCAGGTGACATCAACAGATTGCCACGTCAGCAGCGCTGCTTTGACTCAAAGCTGCCGTCGGTCTCAGGAGAAACTCGAGCAGCCAAGCGTTGATGCTGCAGCAATCTTGGTTGAGGGGGGAGGAATTTGAGAAGAGACCTGAGATTGCACACTTGAAGTGGCCCACTTTGTCGTTATCACTCACCAACAACTTTCTAAAAGAACAAGATTCGTGCGAAGCTCTGTGGCTGGTAAATTTGGCCCATATTTCTGTTATCTAGTTCCCTCGCATCGTCAAGCGTGGGTATTATTTTATATTTTTACGTACGTAGTCTATTGTTCTCGCCGCATCAATGTATTTCGTAGTCGCGGAAAGGAAGGGGTACATGTAGAAATAGCCTGGTACGTGTAGCTGTACTGGTTTCACCTATCGTGCTGCTCGTCGTCCCCCCCGACCGTTGCGATTGTGCGAAAACGATGTGCTTGAGCAACCTTTCGCCCGCACGGCTCCTGCCGTCACCCCAACCCTCCTCCCCTGATTGACGCTTTGCTGCTACGGCTGGAAAGCACGTCCTTCCATTTATCCAAACACAACGTGCTGCATTTCGTAATCCGTTCAGTGGAACTATCCGGGGGAAAAGCTAAACCTGAGCGCCATGGCGACCACTAAGACCAAAGCCACACTCATCTTGCTGCTCTGCATAGTAGGCCAAGTTTTCGGACAAGGAACGCAGGGCTCCAACCAGGGCGGCGGCACGGACAATCGCTCGTGCCCCATTTTCCAATGCCAGTCCAAGTCGAAGCAGGCCGGCCGTTTCGACTCCGTGAACCCTAAATTCTCCGAGGCATTCACGTACAGCGCGACCAAGGACCCGAACGAGGAGTGCTGGAAGGTGTGCCAGTACCACAACCAGGGCAACCGCCCCGACCCCGTCGTGTACTGGCAGTACGAGCCCTTCACCGACCCCACCACTGGCGGTAAGCACGCGTGCCTCGAGTAGACTTATGAGCACCTTCCCAACTCCCCAATCTCCGCGTCGTCGCTCCCGCCTGCCATTGTTAAACGTTCTCAATCTGCCCTCGTCTCCGTGCTTGAATGTGCCCACTGCGGCGTTATCCGCGCAGGTCTGTGCACGTGCTACGGCGAGGAGGTGTGCAAGGACAAGCACTTTATCGACCCGTCGCGCGATAACGGCGTGCGCCCCGAGTTCATCTTCGTCGGCAAGATCTGCCCCGCCAACGGCACCGGCGACCCGCACTTTGTCGGCGCCGACCTCTCGCGCTTCGACTTCAGCGGCCGGCCCGGCGAGGACTACGCGCTCATTTCCGACGCCCACGTGGCAGTGCAGGCTCACTTCGACGGCCGCTGGGGCGAATGGGAAGGCCGCAACAAGGCGCTGACGTGGATGCGGCAAATCAGCGTCCTGTGGGGACACCACACTATTGTGTTCGAGGCGCGTGAGGGCTGGGCTGCCGACTACCGTACCGGTTATCTCCAGCGTCTCGTGGTTGACACTGAGGAGGTGAAGCTGGGCGTTCCCGGGTCGCACCTCGAGGCCGCGTCCTTCTTTGACGGGCAGGTCGAGATCAAGTGGGCAGCTGCGAAAAAGCCTGTCGGAGACGACCTAGTGGACGAGTACGAGATTCGCATCAGCGACATTCTCGCGCTGCGACTGACTCTGCAACCGGAGATCCCGATGCTTCGCACGGAGGAGGACGGGCTGGTGCACTTCACGGTGGACGTGATGAGCGCGAAGCTGTCGCCCAACGTGCACGGCGTGCTCGGCCAGACGTACCGCCCCGACTTCGCCGGCAGACTGTAAGTCGCTGCACACCAAACTCGAATCACTTCCGTATCAACCGCCTTTTGCTGCTGTAATTCTTTACACACCTGCGTTCTGCCCTGACATTTATATTTTCTTTCGTTTTTACTTGCATGAATGCAGGGAGAAACAGAAGCTGGTGTACAGCGAGCTGTTCAAGACGTACGTGGTGCCGGGCGACAACGCCGAGGGTTTCATTGACGGCACCGTTGACGACTACAAGTGCTCTGACCTCACTCACTCTGACTGCGCCTTCTGCCGCTTTGTGCGCGCTGAGGGTCTTGACGACGAGACCGCGCTCGCTGTCGAGATGGCTACCGGCGCCTCGTCGTCTTTCAGCGACAACGGAAATTACTACCCCCGCAAGGCGCTTATTGGCGCTTTCTAGGTTGACCCAAGTCCCCGTTAGCGCCAGGGGTGCCCCCTAAACCATTTGATTTGCTTCGGTTTTGGTTGACATTTTGGTTTTCGCCTGAATGTGTCTGTAATATACCATCACGCTGGTTAATCTCCATGTTCGTTACTCTAAATAATAATAGTTTCTTCAACAAATGCTCAGAAAGAAAACTGTGTTCCCTCCAGTACTGGTACTTGTACTAAGCATCATTTCCCCGTCGATGTCCCACAACGATGTTGGAGATGAGTGTAACTAGCAACACCGAGGAATTTGCCCAGCCTTGAAGGGAATGCCGGTTCAGTCATTTTCCAACAGCAGCAGCACAGCACTGACAGGCATCGGGCATTGGGATTGGCAGGCACTCACAGCTTCCCCAACTCGACTCACGGCACGGCTGCCCTGCCTGCCCTTTGTCTTCGAGTGCCCTTCTCGCCTCTGTTTCAGCCATGGCCGCGCTTCGCGCCGCGCTTCTCGGCGTGCTTGTAGCGGCAATCGCGTCTTTCGTGTACAACGACCCGCTCGCGCTTCGCCAGCCAGTAGACGTGTCGCTCGTCCTCCTCCCGCCGCGTGCCGTGCCAGCAGCTAGCGACCCGTCGAACCGCCTTGCTTCCGCCGAAATCAAGTAATCCACCGTTCTTGTCGCGACTAAAGTGTCAGAAAGGGAAACTCTCACAATTAGAAACACCGTCGTTATTTCATCGTCAGTTTTGGAAAAGATAACTCATTGCTGAAAGGAATCGCACTTGAACGCGCGCTCCAGGAGCACCTAGTCGAGACTGGTAACCCGCAGCTTGTTTTTCTTTTCCAAAGCACGATACCATATTAATTTCCTCGACTAAAACAGGAACACCCAGTCGTATTTATGAGCGTAAGTTAATCCCCGAAAGACGGGATGGCTGAATCTTTTGAGTCTGATTATTTTCTCTTTTTTCTTCGTTTTTCTCCGATATATGCGGCGAATGTTTCGCTGCCGATGCTGCGAATGCCAGGTACTTGCACGAGGGCACCGGCCCTGAGAGTCTCGCCATCGACGCCAACGGTCGGGGCCCTTACTCCGGCCTCGCAGACGGCCGAGTCGTGCGGCGGAGCGCGGACGACAGCCAATGGGAGCCCTTCGCTCGAACCTCCCCGAATCGCACCCCTCTGTTGTGTGACATTCCGCCAAAGTCACAGCCCGACCCGTCTAAGGAGCCTCGTTGCGGCCGTCCCTTGGGCCTGCGGTTTCACCCTGTAACCGGAGAGCTTTATATCGCGGACGCGTATTATGGGCTGAATCGGGTCGGCTTAAAAGGGGGACTGGCGGAGCAGCTGGTTGGGGGGAAACTGGTGGACGGGCAGAAAGGGTCGTTTGTGAACGACCTTGATATTGACGCGGAGGATGCAAACGGAACAGTGTATTTCACTGTATCGAGTACAAAATACGAAATGAGGTACACGGGGGGGCACAGCTCACTATATGTGGTACACCTCAATCCCCCTTTTTTTTTCAAGTCTAATGCTTCACCCTTAAGCCTCCTGGCCACTCCCTTCTCCCTCCCTGTCTCACCCCTCCTTTCACCTCCTACCACCACCCTCCTCCCCATATATTTGGCATCAACCCTCCCATCATCCTCGCTCCCCTCTTCCCCGCCCATCTGCCACCCAACAGGAACTTCCTCTCCATGATTCTGAACGGGGGGGCGGACGGCGGAGTGTACAAGTATGACGTGGCGACAGGCGAGGTGACTCAGCTGGTGGCGGGCGTGGCATTCGCTAACGGGATTGCTCTCTCTGCGGATCGCTCCTTCCTCGTGTATTGCGAGACCATCCGAGCCAGGTGGGTGGTTGGCATGGAGGCAGGTAGGTGATTGGGAAAGAGGGAGTGGAGCAAGCAAAGGCGAATCTTGCAGCACGCCCTGTAACCTCCACATACCTCCATATACCTCCATGTGCTCCCATATACCTTCATATACCTTCGTTTGTATACCTCCTTATGTGCGCATGTGCATACGCATGCCGTGCATATGTGTACGTGTGCATGCATGCATGCATGAGCAGGTGCAACCGCTACTGGCTGAAAGGCAGCAAGGCAGGCACACACGAGGTGCTGGTGGACCTGCCAGGCGTGCCCGACAACCCCCGACTCAACCCCCGCGGCCGCTTCTGGATTGCCATGCCTGCCTACCGAACCTCCGCTTATGGTTCGGGAATCCTCTCCCCTGTTCCCCTTTCCCTCTCACCACCGCTCCTTTCAGCCGCTTCCTATGTCACCTTGTCACTGTACTGTACCGCATATGCCCCACCATTGTATCCCCTGGTCACCACCGCAAGCCCCGATGCCGCCATGCCTCTTTCAACCCTCGCTTTCACCGTCCCTCATCCCTCGAATCCCCCACTCTCCTCCCCTCCTCAACCCACTCTCCCGCATCTCTCGCCCCACCCCGATCTCCCCTTTTTGTGCAGATTTCCTCACTCGCACGCCCCGTCTGCGCTCCATCCTCCTCCGCCTCAACCTCCACCCGCTCCTCCTCTACGCCGGAATTTTCGGGCTGCCCAACGGGGTTATCGCAGAGGTGGACTCGTCCGGGCAGATCACGGAAATCTTGGAGGACCGGGCAGGGAAGCGGGTGCAGGCACCCAGCGAGGTGATGGAGAGAAATGGAAAGCTGTGGATCGCATCTCTCATAGTACCTCACTTGGCCGTGCTTGACTATGCACCAGGAGGAGGCACCAGTGCTGCTTAGCCTGAATCCGTTTATGAGACGTCTCGGAAATGGAAGGGGATGGGAAGCTGTGGATTGCATCTCTCGTAGTGCCCCACCTGGCCGTGCTGAATTATGCAGCACGAGGCACCACTGCTGCTGCTTAGCCTGAGCCCAGCTTAGGCTGTGCAGGGCTGATGACCAGCTCCTTGAGACGTCCCAGAAATGGAGAGGGATGGGAAGCATCTGTGGGTGGCATCTCTGAAAGTGCCTAATGCCCCGCTTGGCATCTCTGGACTATTCAACAAGAGGCACCGATGCTCAGAGCTTGGCAATGTGCCACCGTGAACCTTGGTTTGTTATGAAACTTGGTTTGCATTGAAACTTACCGTAATTGCATTGCACATATTTTTCCCTTGCCTTGCTGTTCTGTGGCTGACCTGTTGTACCTGACCTGCTGCTGTTGCTCCTGTGGGGGAAATAAGTCCTGAACTGAACAGCCACGGCTATAAAGATGCCCACATTTCAACACCAGCACAGCTTCCAACAACGATGTTGCAATAGCACAGGCATGAGTGAACTAAGGTCATAATATATGCTGCTGCCTATACCCCACAACCATGCTGCTGACCCTACAGTGCACCTACAGAGGCTACAGCTCTTCTCAGAAACCCTGCATGACACATTAACATGTCACGACTCACTAGCATGAGTGTATGCAACTACACTAATTAACCCTATGCAACATAAATGCAGCAATTCACCTACCAGTACACTACACCACACCCCAGAGGACTCTGTCCAACCGCGCAAGCCAACCATTCAGCGAGACAGCAAGGACGCAGGGGTGGTTCCCTTCAAAACAATCTGCTGCGGCCTGCCTGACGGACACCTGAGATACCTGAGATGAGATACCTGAGATATCTGAGATACCTGAGATATCTGAGATACCTGAGACACCTCAGAGCACAGGTGGCTTGACGTGTGAGTCGACCCAAGTGTCAACCCCCCAGCTGCCTGTGGGCACCCTCGCTCATGTGCTGCCTTCTGAGGCGTTTCAAAAGCTTTCACGCATCTCAGAGAGCACCACTCCACCTCGAGTTCCTCTCAGTATGCCCCACACAACCCCACTGCACCGCATCCCACCGCAACATAATACCTCTCCAGGCAAAGCAGGTTTGCACCTTCTGCTGCGCCTGCACTCCTGTGGCGGCCCCAGCTGCCCCTCCCCCCCATCCCGCCCACCCAGCCCTGCTGCAGTGCCGCCCAGAGAATATACACCCTCAGCTGAACTCACCTTTGGGCCGCCTCACTAACAAACCCCCCATCTAGCCCTGCTTCTGCCGTAGCCGCTGCTGATAAACCCCCGGCTGACACCACAGTCACTGACCGACTATATCGTAGTCACTTGTGAGAGTTCTCAAAATTCCTGTGCTAGCTGTTGTTGAAAAACCCGCAGCTGACATCTCAAAACACTGACCGACTATGCAGGAGTCACTTCACTTGTGAGAGTTGTCAAAAGTGACTCCAACATTGCTGGCCACGGCCGATAAATCCCCCGCTGACGCCTCGGTCACTGATCGGCTCACCAGTTCGCTCTCTCCCCCTGCTCGGCCCTCCCTCACACCCACACCCCGCCACTCCTGCTCCCCTGCGCACTCTGCCTCTCTCCCTGTCCCTTCCTGTGCCCTGCACCCGCTCCCATCCCCCTCTCCCCCATTCTGCCGCATCTGATTGGTCAGCGCCTGCACCAGCAGGCCCTCCCTGTCCCGCTCTCGCCCTCGCCCCACTGCTGCACCTGCACCACCTGTGCCACCTGCCCCACCAGCAACACCAGTACCATCGGCAGCATCAGCACCATTAACAGGATTTGTCCCACCTGTCTCACCTGCCCCACCTGTCCCACCTGCCACACCTGTTCCTGTGGTTGTGGTTGCCCCCTCTGCTTCTGAGCCCGCTTCATCTCTACCCACTGCTAAAGAATCTTCCCTCGCACCTGAATCCAAAGCCCCCTCCCCACCCTCTACCGCTACTTCTTCTGCTGCTGCTGACTGTCCTCCTGCTGCTCCTGCTACCACCGCTACTGATGCTGATAATGACGATTCTCCCGCTTCTGGTGCACCAGGCGCGGGGCTGCGCGCACAGGGCTCCGCCGCGCCCATACGCGCATCTGTCCCCGCGCCCGCCATCGTTGCTGCAGCCGCCGCCGCCGTTGCAGCCGCCGCAGCAGCGGCAGCAGCAGGGGACAGCGCGGCTCCCGAGCCTGCTCCCAAGCCTGTAGGCCCGGCAGTCCGAACCTGCGAGTGAAACTTAGCGCTGAGCAAGGTAGCGTCTGCGCCGTCTTTCCACGTGCGCACTGCAGAGGGATTGCGCGTGGCAGCGCCAGCAGCAGCGGCAGCGGGAGGGGAAGGAGAGGGGGCGGCAGCAGCAACGCCAGCACTGTTATCACGAGCAGAAGCAGAAGAGGCAGCAGCAGCAGCCGGAGCAGCTAGAGAACCCGCAGCAGCACCTAAACCCCCGACGCCTGTGCCTCCTAAATCTGCTGCTGCTGCTCGCGTTGCTCCTGCTGCTGCTCCTCCTGCTCTTCCTCCCGCAATCCCCCCCATTCCCCCTCCCCCTCTCCCCCCTACTAATGCTGCTGCGTTCGAGCCAAACGGTGGTGCGGCAGGAGGCAGGTCCTTTCTGGACCCCGGTAGAGTCACAACTGCGGTCTCTCTGCGCCACGACCCCGCGTTACTAGAACTCGCGAACGGGTCGAACGGCTGATTGCTGCTGCCCGGCTGCGGGGGAGGCGCGGGGCTGCTGGCGTCATCATAGCAGCCGTTAAGCAGGCTTGATAGAAACGAACCGAGTTTCTCTATAGCGGGTTCGTCTGGGTTGGAGTGTGTAGGTCTATTGGGGTCGTGGCTGCCTTCTCTCGTGCTATTCGTGCCCCCGCTGCTGTCACCTCCGCCTACAGTCACAGCGTCGCTGTCACCAGCGGCGCTGCTTGCCCCTTTACCGCTTGACGAGGGAAGCTTTGTGGGAGAGTTCTCCACCTCGTCAACTACCGCGTAGTTAAACTCCGACTCCTGAAGCCACGCGAGTATCCGCGCGCGACCCGGCGCAGACGCGGCCGCGCTCGACGCCATTGGAGCAGGGCGTTGCGTCCCAGGTCCGGCCGCCATCGTAATTGGACCACCCGCTACCCCTGCGCCGCCTCCGCCTCCGCCTCCGCCAATACCCCCGCTCGCCCCTCCGATCTCTCCTGGGTGCGCATACTGCGCGGGATGATGCCCCCCCTGCGCGGGGCTGTAACTGTGTCCTTGCGCCTGACCCGTTATAACCATACCCGATAAAGGCGATAGCGGTAGTTTGTCCCCTGTTGCACCAGGTGTCGCGATTCGAGGCTCCGACATGCTATGGACCCCACCGGCCCCGCTAACTCCGCTCCCCACAGCAGCAGCATTCGACCCAAACCCCGCACCGGACGCTGCGCCCGGAGTGGACTGGCCTTGATAAATCCGATTCCAATCGCCTGCGACCCCCGGCGACCGTTGCGACTCTCGAGGAGTCGCTCCGCGACTCCCGCCGCGGCTCGGCGGCGTGCCGACGGGCCTCGCGTCGCCGGCATTCTCGGAGCGGATGCTGCGGATCTGCGCGGCGTGAAGCACGGCGACGGACGACATCGCGACGCGGTCGTCGGCCGCCGCCATCTGGCTCGCGAACTCGTGCACGCCCGCGGATGCTCCGGTGGCGGTTGGCGCGGCGTGCTTGCGATTCGCGGGAGCGGGGGGAAGTGACGTGGCGTAATCGTCGTCATCGTCCGCGGCTCGCGAGCGACAGAAGCAACAGAACATATTAGTGGACGCGGCGACGCGGGAGAATCGGTGACAAGCGGCGGTTGACGCAGAGCAATGTCGAGCGCAGCGCGTGCACGGGACGCGGAAAGTTCACTATAACTGAAAGCTATTAGCTTGGGGAGCGTGAGCAAGCTTAGCTGGAAGCAACAGGAGGAATGGAGGGTACTTTCGCAATCAGGAAAGTGGAAGCGACGAGGAGCGATGTGCTGTACGCGAGTTGGAACTCCAATTCGGAACAATGCTCGGAGCAACTTGCGTTGAGAAGGGAGCCACCTCGAATGGACTTACTACCATCGATTGTTGTCAAGACCTAAGCTGGAGCCTGCAGGCGGCGTGACTTGTGACTCGTGACGTGAGGGGGATAGAGATGGAATGGAGTGGAATGGCAAGAAAAGCAAAGCGGATCAAGCAAGCAATCAAGCAGCCAGCACAAAGCAATCAAAAGTCGAGGCGAGCAGCATGATGTATGATGGCGAGCCATCCACCTCGCCTATAATCCCCATCGATATTGTCGTGACTTGGCGGTAGGAGGCTGCGGTGGTTTGGGAGAATCGAGGGCGACAGGGGTCACGCGGGGTGGACAAGGTTGGTGGGTTGATGCGCGCGGGCGGGGATGCGCAACCTGCTGGGAATTGCGGAGTGCGGTACCGTGAGCGGGGTATGCTGCTTCTGTTTCAGTACTCGTCAACACGGTAAATGAGGTAGTTGGTTGTGTCGGATTATTTCAATTCATAAAAACATACGGCAAGTACTAAACAAAATAATATAATCTGTTTCTGCACTTAACTTGTAAAAAATGCAGTGTGTTTACTTCCCACAAGATGTGTTTAATGGAAGTATGATGACTGACAACGTAAGAAAGTGTACAGTACGAAAGGAAACTCTCTGCTCTGCTTCAGGCTGCAGACGCAATAATTCAATATTATGCGCTAATCAAGTTTCTACTTGAGACTCTTCTCAATCTCGATGACAAAGCGGTATTTCACGTCATTCTTCATCATCCTCTCGTACGCCTTGTTCACGTCCTGGATGTCGATCTTCTCAATCATAGGTGCAACCCCCTTCTCTGCACAGAACTCCAGCATCTCCTGGGTCTCCTTGATCCCTCCAATCAAACTACCAGCCACAGTCTTGCGGCCTGCACGTTGCAAAGAAGAGGGTCAGAATAATCAGCAGTCACCAACACAAGAGTCACAACCCAAAGCAAGATGGGGAAACCAGCATTGAACATGTTCACACCCCTTTGTTACACCCAACAAGGTATCTCTAATTTAAATTCAACAAATTCCTTGTCAGGCATGGACAAGCATGACTCACCAAAAATGAGCTGGCCGGCATGCAGGCCGTAGGGCTCTGGGGGAACTCCAACAAGAATCATCTTGCCGTTGAACGTGAGCAGCTCCAGGTATGGCGCCAGCTCATGCTGCGCTGATACCGTGTCCACTATGGCGTCCAATGTCCCCACTGCTGCCTGGTGGTGGCGGGAAAGAGTGGCAAGCGCACGTCAGTTTTTATTACCAATTACCTGCCATTTCGGAAATTGTACCAATCCACTACATCCACTAGAATGCTCCGCACCCTATTCACTCCCATAGCACCTCGAGACCACCTCCTCTCACCTTCATGGCGTCGGCATCCTTGGTGACAATGAACTGATCCGCGCCCATCACCTCCTTGGCCTCCTTCTCCTTGCTCGGGCTCGTGCTCAGCACCGTCACGTGCATGCCGAATGCCTTGCCGAATTTCACCGCCATGTGGCCCAGCCCGCCCAGTCCCACCACTCCCAACCGCTTGCCGGGCTGGTTAATGCCGTAGTAGACCATGGGCGAGTACACCGTGATTCCCGCGCACAGTAGCGGCGCCGCCACGTCAGACGGCAGCTTGTCGGGAATCGTCAGCACGAAGCTGCGGGAATCGCGGGGAGAGAGAGGGGGGGTGAGGGGGAGGGGGGAGAATGCGATGAAACGTCAGGATTCGGTTTCTCGAAGGAAGAGCTGTGAGTTTTGGGAGTATGGCGCAAATAGCACGAGGCACAGAAAGGCATATTCTTGGAACAAAAACCGAAAGGTTCAAGAATCGTATTCTTGGTCCAAGAAGCGAGATGTTCAAGCGACGTACTCCTGGTCGCAGACGTAGAAAGAGGAGTAGCCGCCCTGCGTCATTTCGCTCGTCTTGGGGTCGACCTTGTTGTACGTGTACACGCACTGCGGGCAGAACTGCTCCACGTGCTGTACGCATGGCTGGCACGTGCGGCACGAGTCCACCATGCACCCGATGCCCGCCCTCTGCCCCACCGTGACCTTGGTCACCTCGGACCCCACCGCCTCCACCACCCCCGCAATCTCGTGCCTGTCACGAAAAAGAGAAACGAGGGGGAGAGCGCGGAACCAGGGTTAAAAGACCAGCATGCATGGAACAGACACTTCCAGAGGAGAAAGGTGGGAACGACGGAACGGTATAAAAAAAAGCGACGGAAAGAAAGAGCTTT
The DNA here is from genome assembly GCA_947470075.1 of Closterium sp. Yama58-4. NCBI lineage: Eukaryota > Viridiplantae > Streptophyta > Zygnematophyceae > Desmidiales > Closteriaceae > Closterium > Closterium sp. Yama58-4. The sequence continues at coordinate 253,130 of CANIUD010000314.1, forward strand.
CTTAACATGGGAGAGATAAAGGGAGAGAAGAAAATGAAGAGACGAAACGGGCGTACCCCGGGACCATGGGGTACTGCGAGCCGCCCCATTCGTTCTTGACCTGGTGCAGGTCGCTGTGGCAGATGCCGCAGTGCGTGATGCGGATGCGCACGTCCTTGGGCCCCACCTCCCTGCGCGCGACAACACACAACACGCAGGGATGCTTTAAGTGTTTCCAACGGCGAACGCATTGCAACATCTGCTACGAATCATTCGCACGGAAACTTATAATGTTCCAAAATAACATTTTTATTAAAAGGTCCGGTAGGTGGTAGGAGGAATGGACTTGCAGAGGGGGAGCGTTCATGCTGACACATGTAGTGGTGCGTGGAGAGGCACGGTTCCGGCACAAACGCGGGAAAAGTATGAAGAAAGAGTCGCGAACCTGCGGTTGAACTTGAAGGGCGAGAGAAATCCCGACTGATCTCTGGCGGCATAGCCGATGCAGTTACCCTCTCCGACCTCGGCGGCCATTGCGAGCAGCTGGTGCGTCGTCAGGAGTATCTGAGAAGAAAAGAAACTGAAGATGGATCGAGGGAATGAGCGTCCAGGCAACTGGAGAATGATACCATACAATATTGAATTGCAGATTATATATGCCGAGCGGTGGGAGAATATGAAATTCTAGGAGTTTCTTGGGGTCGTTGCTGGTCAGGCAGATTCCTCTTCAGCATCATGACCAATCTTTCCCGCATGACCTGCGTTGCGGGCAAGACAAACCTCCACACGAAATAATCACGAGGAGGGTTCATTTGGTGGTTGCAATCTCAACATCTCAAATGTTGGTGCCACGTTGACACGGGTGGGCCACAGGCATGACGCCAGCAAGTATGGCAAATAAGGCTCGGCGCGAAACTCTAGGTTCGGATGGCTGACATGGCTGGTTCTGCTCAGGTGGCGTGGCAAGCACCAACGCCGAACCTAGATACGGGCGAACGTGTGAAGAAGTTGCGTCACCGTGCGGGAAATTTCGTTTTGGACGAATTAGCAGGATCGCTGACGTCACCAGATTCTGAGATCCATTGTGAGTTGCAATTCGATGTCAGCTGCTCCGGCAAACGTCGATAGACAACACCCAAAGTTTGTCCAGTTGCCAAACATAACTTCACACCTGATAAATCAGCCTATTTTGTCATGTTGACTAAATTCATGCAAATTATACATATACTTCACGTATACTTCGTTATCATACAAAAACAACGTGCCCTTCACTTGCCTATGCAAGGAATCCAGGCCGACGTGAACAGGGAACGGCTTCCCCGCCACAACAAGCTTACCGTCCCATCCTCTATCTGCAGCCCTAACCCAAGCGGGAACCGTTTCAGCATCTTATGTACATTGTCAATCACCGATGTAGGAATGGCGCACGGTGAAAACCCCATCATTAACAACCGCTTCCTCCATTGCCCCGCCTTCTCCGACCTCATCACCCGCTCATCCCCTTCACAAGCGATTCCGTTAATAATAGAGCGCGCGAAATAAATCTCCTCAAAGACGGAGAGCAGGCGCTTGTCGGCGTTTCCGAGAAAGACGTCGTGGAAGCTGAAGGTGGCGAGGTGGTGGTCTACAATATCTTGGAAGCGCGGGAGGAAGGCGCTGTCATTGGTGTCGAGATCAACGTCACAGAAGGTGAAGAGTGTCGGGTGCATGTCGTGAATCCACTAAAAAGTTTGGGGGCATGGGGAAAGGGGAGATGGGGAGGGAAGAGAGGAATGAGGAGGGATGGGAAGGGATGGGGAGGGGAAGGGTAGGAATGAGGATGGGGGGAGGTGTGAGTTTTGGATGGTGGGAAGAGACGAAGTGGGAAGAGATGAAGTGGGAAGAGATGAAGTGGGAAGAGACGAAGTGGGAAGAGATGAAGTGGGAAGAGATGAAGTGGGAAGAGATGAAGTGGGAAGAGATGAAGTGGGAAGAGACGAAGTGGGAAGAGATGAAGTGGGAAGAGATGAAGTGGGAAGAGATGAAGTGGGAAGAGATGAAGTGGGAAGAGATGAAGTGGGAAGAGATGAAGTGGGAAGAGATGAAGTGGGAAGAGATGAAGTGGGAAGAGATGAAGTGGGAAGAGATGAAGTGGGAAGAGATGAAGTGGGAAGAGATGAAGTGGGAAGAGATGAAGTGGGAAGAGATGAAGTGGGAAGAGACGAAGTGGGAAGAGATGAAGTGGGAAGAGACGAAGTGGGAAGAGATGAAGTGGGAAGAGATGAAGTGGGAAGAGATGAAGTGGGAAGAGATGAAGTGGGAAGAGATGAAGTGGGAAGAGATGAAGTGGGAAGAGATGAAGTGGGAAGAGATGAAGTGGGAAGAGATGAAGTGGGAAGAGACGAAGTGGGAAGAGATGAAGTGGGAAGAGACGAAGTGGGAAGAGATGAAGTGGGAAGAGACGAAGTGGGAAGAGATGAAGTGGGAATGGAACAAGTGGATGGTGGAGCAGGAAGAGGTTGGGGCGAAACCCAAGGGTCGGAGGATATGAGTGGGTGGGTGCAAGGAGCAGCATGCAGGTGAGAGAGTGAGGTGAGAGAGTGAGGTGAGAGAGTCAAGGAGTGTCGATCTACTCACGTGCAGCATGAAGCATGAGAGGGTGAAGGTAATCGACCTACTTACCCTTAGCACGCAGTGGCGAGGGCCATTGGGTGAGTCCAGCAGCAGCAGCAGCTCGAGAAAGCACACCACCACCAGCGCCTCGTGCCACTGCCGCTTCACCTGCCCAGGGGAAGGGGAGAAGGGGTGGGCGGGGGAAGACGAGTGAGTGGAGAGCGGTGGGGGGGGGAGGCATGGAAAGCACCAGCAGAGATGAGGATTTCCTCACCTGGTAGAGCAGCTGCAGGTTGTCCTCGTCCACATTGACACTCTCAAACTCAAACGGCACGCCCAGGTGCCGCGCCACGCCCCGCAGCCGCCTCCCCACGTCCTCCATCGCCCTCAACCTTTTAAAGTCCTTCCTCCCCGCACAGATGAAACTCGCCGTGTCCATGCCAGTGAGGCGCAGGGAAGGAGGGCCCCCGGGGCGGGCGGCGAGGAGGTCCATGAGCACGGGCAGGTGGATGGGCTGGAAGCAGCCGAAGTCCACTATGTGCACGTGCGTGCTGCCGCTCACTGCTTCGGCAATTAGGTGGGCGAGAGAGATGCTGCCGAAGAGCGGGAAGGGCTGTGACGAGGAGTATAGTGTGAGGGCCTCGTCTAGCTCCTGGGAGGAGGGAGAGGAGGAGGGGAGAGGGGAAGGGGGAAGGAGGGGAGAGGGGAGAAGGAAGGAAACGGGAAGGGTTGCTTCATGAGGAAGCAAGAAGAGTTACTTCATGGGCCTTGTGTAGCTCCTGGGAGGGAGGAGAGGGGAGCGGGGAAGAGAGCAACAACTCGAGTACAGTTTGCATAACAAATGTACCCGATTTCAAGCTGCTTGCTCCAAATAAACAGTCAACCTCTACACACAATCTGGTACCTCGGGAGATTTACCTGGGAGTCTTACCTTGGGAGGGCGCCTAAGGGGCGTGCAGAAGTGCTGAAACCCCGTCCCAGCCATGCGTCTCATCAACCCCTCCACCACGTAGTGTGTCAACCGCTCCACCGCGTTTCCTCGCACCTTCCCCAGCGGCTTCAGCTGCACAAACGCCGAATGAAACCGCCCGGTGTCGCCCGCCTCTGCCGCCTCTGCCATCGCCACCATCTGCGCCCGCGCGAATTTCTCCACCGACCGAAACTTCCCGGAAACATCCGGGCCCGTGACTTCAGCGGATACAGGTCCGGCAGTAGGCCTGGGGAATTCCAAAGCTCCGACCTGCCCCCGAGCCTCCCACCAAGCTGCGGACGGTGCTGCCACTGCAGCGTTACCTCCTCTTGATGCATTCTCCCCCATCCCCTTCATAAGGTGATCTGACAAACCAATTGCTCCTCCTTCCCACGCCCCCCAGGGCACTCCACGGCCAGACCCGCTATAGCCACACCCGTGAATAGAAACAGCATCTCTATAGTCAAGAGAAACTGCTCCGACCCCGAAAAGGCCGGAGGTGCGGCGGCGAGACCCTGGGGGCTGCAGCGACTGAAGGTCGTCCAATCCGGTCGCGCCACCTGGCATTGCCTCCAAGAGTTCCCTCGCAACAGCGTAGCTGCACCCAGCACCACCACCAGTACCACTGCCAAACCCAGCAGCACCCCCAATTCCACCACCAGCAGCCCCAATTCCACCAGCAGCAGCAGCCGTGGAGAATCCGAAGGAATCCATGCCCCGGACCCTCCCACCCACCGCCACCACCTCCCTGCCTGCTGCCCCACCCGCCACAACCCCCCCCTGTGCCCCTGCCTGCTCTTCCTCCGTGCCGCGCGCTCCCGACGCGTCAGGGGACGCGAGGGTGGGGAAGGCAGCCGTGCGGGCAGAGGCGAATGCTAAGTCCGACGGAGGGGCAGAGGTGAAGGCAGGGGGAGAGACGGAGGCAGAACCCGAGGGAGGGGAGAGGCGGGAGGCGGTGGCGGAGGCGAAGAGCGGGGCGGGCTTGGACTGAATGTCGTTCAGAACCGCCGCGAGGCGAGACGCCAGGGCGGACGGTGGGGGTCTCCTCGCCCTGCCATGCGCCCTCCTAGACCCCCCAGCTGCAGACGCAGCCGCAGATGCAGCCACCAATGCCGATGCAGAGAGGCTCCTGGAAGGAGCAGCAGCGGGCCCACAGTGGGGCTTGGAAGAAGACGCTTGGCTCTGGCGTGGAGGACTCATGCATGCGGGCTTTGCGGCTTCGTGGGGGCCAGCGCTGGTGGGGGTGGGTGGGAGCGGGTTGGGTGGGGGCGAGCAGGCTGTGGGGGTGATGCTGACAGCGGACAGCAGATTGCACCCAGGGGAGTTCTGGGCTGGGATAGACGGATGAGAGCTGGCGGTGGGGGGGGAACGCGACACAATTACCTCAGACACACCTCCCCCCAACACACCTGCCCCTCCCTCATCTGCCCCCGCCACACCTGCCCCCGCCACACCTGCCCCCGCCACACTCCCCCCCAGCACCCCTCCGCCCGGCGCCCTTTTCCCCAGCACCCTGCCCCCTTGGCCGGACGAGCTCCCTCCAGAGCCCGAGGTGGAGTGCGATGGGGATGAGAGCGCCGACGCTGACGACGCTGGGGAGTCCGTCGTGGCTGGCGATCCCGAGGCTGTTTCACAGGCTTGAAAAGCGGGAGGGGGAGGAACGGCAGCAGCGAGAGGAGCAGCATTGCCAACAGCCCCACGACCAGCAGCGCCTACCGCAGCACAGACAGAGGAGCAGCAGCAGGAAGAGCAGAAGGTGTAGTAGCTGTTGCTTGGTCCCTAAGCCTCTTGCCCCCAACTGATGACCGCACAGGTAATTCCACTGCTGCACGCGTGCTGGAAGCAAGAACACGACCATCAGGAGCACCAGTAGCAGCAGCGGTAGCGCACTCGTTGGGATGCTGTGTCAGCCCCATGGCTTGCACTTGAAGCGCTCCTTCTAAACCCGCCCCCATCCCGCCGCCACCAGCAGCCTTGCCCTCCGGAGACGTCCCCCCTAGCAGCTGCTGCAGCAGCTCCCACTCGCCTCCCCCGCCCATCCCACCGCCCCCCGCGGCCCCCATCACCCCCGCATCTCCTGTCATTTTCCCCGTGGCTTGCACGCTAACCACTGGAGCACCCAGGCCTGGCGATCCACCCCTCTGAGCCATTCGACCCAGCAGCCCACCTCCCTGTGCTACCAGTCCCAGCGATTCACCCCCTGGCGCTGCTGCGACGCCCTGTAATCCACCCCTCTGCGCCCGCACGCCTGGAACCCCACCCTCCCCAGGCGATACTCGCAACCCCCCCTCGTGTGAGAACGCTATTGGGACCCCAGCTTGTAGTGAGGGACCATCATGTGAGGGACCGTCGTGTGAGGGACCATCGTGTGAGGGACCATCGTGTGAGGGACCATCGTGTGAGGGACCATCGCGTGAGGGACCGCCCACTGCTGCACCTCCCGTGGAAAGGTCGTTTCCAGGCAAGGGCTGGTTCCGAAGCTGAAGCAGGATTTGCTCCCGAGCCTGCCGCCAAGCCACGGAGGCTCGGTGACAGGGGTTGAGAGCGGTGCTGAGCAGGTCGGTTTGCGTTGATGCTGCTGGCAACATGCCTCCTGCTGCTCTCTCTTGCTGTGTTAACGCTTGCTGCGCTTGATGAGATGCCGCTTGCTGTGCTATAGGTTGCTGCGATAGTGGTTGCCGCAATAGCATTTGTTGCGATAGCGCTTGCTGCAGTTGATGATACTGTTGCTGTGTCACTTGCGCCTGCTGGACCCGCTGCTGCTGTTGCATCTGCTTCAGCAGCTGCTGCACCTGTTGCAACTGCTCCAGCTGATGCTGTTGCTGCTGCTGCTGCTGCTGCTGCTGCTGCATCAGCATGAGTCCCTGTGGCGAAGGCACATTTTGTGCTTGTCCTTGTAACAGCCGCCGTTGCTGCAAAAGCTGAAGCTGTAGCAGCATTCGTTGCTCCTGCTCTTGTCGATGCTGGATTAGCTGCTGTTGCTGTTGCTGCTGCTGCTGCTGCCGTCGCTGAAGTTGGCCGAGATGCTGCAGCAGCCGTTGCTGCTGCACCTGCTGGAGCATCTGCTTCGCCAGTGCCGATACATCCTCGTGTCCCTGCCCTTGCTGTTGCTGCTGCTGCTGCTGCTGCTGTAGACGCTGCTGTTTCTGAAGCTGCTGTTGCTGCTGTTGATGTTGTTGGTCTTGCTGCTGCTGCTGCTGCTGCTGCTGCTGCTGCTGCTGTTGCTGTTGCTGCATAAGCAGCATCTGCATTTCCAAGTTCAGTCGCTGCTGCTGCAGCTCAAGTTGCTCGGCATCCAATGACGCCAAAACTTCACCCGCTCCTGAGCTTGTTCCCGAGCCTGCTCCCGAACCTAAATCCGAGCCTGACCCCGAGCTAGATCCAACCATCATGGCCCTAGCAACAGCTTCGTCTAAATCCAACGGCTTGGGAAAATTTACCGACGAACTGTCAGGCTTCCCTATAGGCAACTGCATCTTCGTTAAGAGCTCTTCGTCGCTGCTTGTAACGAGGCCTGCGACATTGTCTGAATCCCATGAAAGCTGCGTCGAGTCTGAAAGCCACGAAAGCTGTGACGGATCTAAGAACTGCAAATCCTGCAGCAGCTGCTCTCGGTGCTGCTGCTGCTGCTGTTGCTGCTCCTGCTGCTGCTGCTGCTGCTGCTCCAGCTGCTGCTGCTGCTGCTGCTGCTGCTGCTGCTGCTGCTGCTGCTGCTGCTGCTCGAGCATCGTTGTGATGCCACCCTTAGGGTTCCCATAGTCAACTGAAGCGTGCAATTCAGACCATAGCTGTGCAACAGACGGCAGAATGGGAGGGGTTTCAACCGCGCTAATGGCTACTCGACCTGACGCGCTACCCGGAAGAGCAGTTAGTAAGATATCATCCTGCGAAGCCACGGTACTGCTGTGCGACGTCATGATATTATCGTGCGATGCCATACTACTGTCATGCGAATCCAAGAGCGAAACGGCCGTGGATTATGGAAATTATACCTGCTAGGAGCGAGACGGGTCAAAAGTGAGAGGAAGTAAGTAACATACGGTATCAAAAACAACACACGCCACGCCACGCCAGACGTGAATGGCTGGCTGGCAGGAGTACGGATGGATAGGGTTTCGTGAAAACCTGCTGTGCTAGTGTTCAGTTGCGTTACAGTTGAAGCGAGGCGAGACACTGTACACGTATCTGGATGTGAGAACTGTGACTGTATCGGGGGAAGATGCGGTTGTGAGCGGGAGTGTGGAAGATGGAGGAGAGCACGTTCCTACCGCACGGCAGCGAGTACCCTGCTCGCTTCAAAACGATTCCATTTTCCAGCATATGGCACGATGCAATGTCACTACGGATCAACCTATACAAAGTACAGCTATAAATTAATCAATGGAGTCAGGGTTGACATGACAGCCACATCGCCACCACACCACCAAGCACACAGAAATGCCTGCTCCCCAAAATAACATGCCGACAGTGCACTACAGCAGCAACTTCAACCAGCGCGGCTGCTGAGCTGCTTATGGTCCAAACCACCCAGCACATGGATAACTAGGAAATAACCTCATTGTGTGTGTTTTGTAATCCACGGATGACCTGAAACAACAGAACACAACGATCAAAGGTAAGCAAGAATGCCATGAATCCAGCTCAATAGAAACAAAAACAAGCAGCTCAGACGCAAACTCACCCCAAATACTCAGCTCCCTTCCCCACCACAACCCCACCCACCCGCAGACAAGCACTGAGCCTAAGCGAACTCACCAAGAATCTCCTTGGCGGTGATTCGCGTCGCAGCATCCTTATCCAGCATGGCGCGCACGAGGCTCTTGGCGTCCTCACTCACACCTTCCCAGTGGGGCCCGCGCATGCGCACAGGGCCGTGCAGAATCGCCTCCTGAACTGTCCTCCCGAGCGACGCGAAGAAGGGAGTGCGGCCCGAGAGCATGATGTGCAGCACCACGCCCGCGCTCCAGATGTCAGCTGCTGGCCCGTATGTTCCCGCGAGCACCTCTGGCGCCATGTACTGCAGCGTGCCCAGCTCCTCCGTGCACGGCTCACCTGAAAGGTGTAGAGCGATGGAGAGGGGTGGCATGGTACAGTTGGTGAATAGGCGAGAGACGAGGAGCAGGGGAAAGTGGGCAGCACAATATGGAGCGCTACCAATAAGGGATGAATGATAAGAGAGAGGCGGCAGGGAGAGAAGGGGGAGATGAAAGAAGAGAGCTACGGAATGCGCACCTCGGGTAAACGTGGCAACGCCAAAGTCGGCGAGCTTGACATGAATCTCGTCCTCATCACCAGCACCACCCGCGCCCTTGGCAGGAGCAGCCATGATTCCTCCCAGCACCGCCGCAGCCGCGCCCATATTCCCCTTGTTCTGCTCGTCCGCGCCGTTGCCTCCCTCTCTCCGCCCCTTGAGGAGAATGTTCTCCGGCTTCACATCCCGGTGCACCACGCCTGACACGTGGCACCACATCAGCGCCTGCACCACCTGCCGGCACGCGATCGCAGCCGTCCGTTCCTTCAGCCGGCCCTCATCCTTCACGCGATCAAACAAATCACCTCCGGAGCAGAGCTCCATGACAATATGCACCGCCTCCTCGTCCTCGCACGTATCTTCAATCTTCACCACGTGCGGATGCCCCTTGAGCGCTTCCATCACAGCAACCTCATGGCGGATGTCCGCGGCGTCTTGCATGGCCGCGATGTTGCTCTTGAGGATCGTCTTGCACGCCAGCACGCGGTGGGTGCCGCGCTCCACGCACTTGCGAATCACGCCGAACTGCCCGCTGCCCAGCTCCTGCGGCGCCAGCACGAAGCGCCGCAGCAGCGACGAGTACGGGCGGCCCAGGACGAAGTCGCACGGGCGCAGGTGCTGCTGGTTCGTCTCGTGGAACGCTTGCAGCAGCTGCAGCTTCTGCTGCTGCCGGAGCAGCTGCAGCTGCTGCTGCAGCCGCTGCTGCTCGTCTGCCCACTGCTGCTGCTCGTCTCTCCGCCGCTCCTGCGCGCGCTCGTTCTCCGCTTGCTTCTCCGCCAGCACGTGGCGCACCACCGCGTCCGCCACCGACTGCTTGCGCGGGGTCGCACTGACAACGCTTTCGGTTTGCGCCGCTGTCTTCTTGTGCGCGTTGCGCGCCGCGTTGCGAGCCTCCTGCAGCGCGAACTCGCCGACGTAAGCGTCGGGCGCGTCGCCGAAGTACGACGAGAGGAAGTCGCCCGGCACAGCCGCCGCTCCGCTCGTCACTCCCCCGTGCTCTTTGCCGCAAGGCGCCTGCTTGACTCGCGTGGACTCCCGCGACTCGCGCGGCTTTTCCCGCCCGCCGCCGTACGGCAGCACGCTCCAACGGTCCAGTTCAGTGGCGGACGCGCTCGCTCGCGCCGCGACCCTGCCCTTGCTGCTCTTCTTACCACCGATGCCGCCGCTGCGGCCGCTCCGGCTGCTGCCGCCCGCAAGGTAGCTACCAACGGCGATGCTGTCCGCGCTGAAACTCGATGGGGGCGCGCCGGCCGCGCTGACGGCGTCCGGCAATCGAGCAGACGGCGGCAGCGGCGCGTCAATGCCGACGGGAGAATCCGCGAAGGGCACGTCGCCGAGAGACAGCCCGTGGCGGTGCTGCGCCTTGCGCGCATAGCGCGTATGGGCTGCCTTGGGGGCGTTGCTGGGGTGCACCGGCGCGGAAGGCGCGTCCGCAGCGGGGAGAGAGGCAACGCCTTTCTTTTGTCGCGCGGCGAGCAGCAGATTTTCCGAAACCGATCCCAGCTGGTTCCAGAGCGACGGCGACGTGGAGCGGTGCATACTGCCTCCCCCAGGTGCGACCTCCACCACCACCCCCTCGCTCCCGCCCTCACTCCCCTCCTCGTAGTCCGCCCGGCGCCGCTCCGGGGTCGGCGGAAGCGGCGCGAACTCCCTCGATTCAACGAGCGGCATCTCTCCGCTGCTTGCGGGGGACCATTCGCTCGCGCCGAAGAGCATCTCCTCCGCCTCGAGGAGCGCAATCTCCCCGCTGCTCGCGGGGGACTTCGGGGGCCGCATCAGCGCCAACTCCCCGCTGCTCGCGGGCGAGGGGCAGCCGTCGCGCTCGTTGAATCGCCGCGGCTTCAGCGCGAGGGGCGGCTTCTGGCGACGCGCGGCGCTGGCGAGGGGTCGGGGCAGCGCGCCCCCCTGCAGCGCGCCGAGCTGCCCCCACGCGGCGGCGTCGGCGCCACGCACCTTCCGCGCGACGGTCTGCGCTGCGTCCTTCAATATCGTAACCGCCGCGCTGCCTCGACTACTTTTGCTGCCGCCCCCTCCGCCGTCCCCTTCGTCGCCGCTCTCCTCTCCGTCGCTCCTCCGTATATCACGGCGCATCTCATGGTGAAGCAGACGCGGCAGCTCTGGTGCGGGTGCCATTGGCGCCGCTTTGCGAGTCGCGGGAAACCCACCAATCACAGCCGCCGCAGTACCGTCACGAAAGTGGTCCGCGACGGCGCGAGGGCTGGCAATAGGCGTCTCCCTGCGACTGCTCGCGCGGCGCCTGCGGCGCGCGAAAACGCCGAACGCGCTTTGGCACGACACGGTGCTGCTGCTCGTGGTGGTGGAGCTGGAGTCGCCGTCGTCGACCTGCGATAGAGTCACACTCGATTGGCTCTCGAGCTCGCGGAGATCTAAGGACGACGCGGTATCCGCCATCTGCCGTGCGCCACACGAGCTGCTGTGGTGCAGGTTGCGGAACCCCGACTGTGCGAACGATGCCTGCGATTTTTGCGACGGTTTGTGGGGGGGAGATGTGAGCGACGAAACTCGGCGATGGCGTGCGACGGGAGACTCGGCGACCCGCGGCGACAACGCGATACCGTGACTCATTGCCTCATTTAGGGAGAATATGGGTGTAGAGATGTCGCTGGGTTGACGGTGATGGTTGTGGTGGTATTGGTGGTGGGGTTGGTGGTGTTGGTGGTGTTGGTAGTGGTGGGAGGTGTTCGAAAGAAGCGATGAAACCGACGGCGCCTGAGGCTCCCATTGCTGCTCCTCCAACCGCGACCGAGGCAGCTCGTTGATAAAATCTACGGCTACTGACGACGCCATTTTCGTGACGGCGAACAGAAAACTAGTATATTATCGCGATGAGGAACGACTAGGGAATGCTCGACGTCTAGGATTCACCCACTACAACAGCAGGATTAGGTTAGGAACTGTGTTGCTGTGATAGAGTCTCTTGAATGAAGGTTACGGACAGCACCAAGTGTGAGATCCAGCCTGAACCCTGGGAGATCTGGGCCAACCAGGACGAAAATGGCACGTTGTGAAATGGCCGTGCACTGAGGCAGATGTGTGATGGAGGGGTGGCTTGCGTGGAGAAAGAGGTGGTTGAGAGGGAAGTGGTTGGAGAAGGGACACGGAATCCATGGCGGAACGGAATGGAAACGGAGCAGCGGAGGGGAAGGGCGGGGAAGATGTGATTGGGGTTTGGTTATGGGCGTGGAGCTCGCGACGGAACCGCCATTAGTGAGGGATGAACGATGTGCTGTCCTTTTTACTGTTTTCCCATTTGCTGTGGTTCCAAGCCAAGTGCAGCCGCTTGGCTGGAAAGGGAAAGATCCAAAACCGACAGCCTTCTTCTCCAATCTATGGCTGACAGGTGGCAGTCACGTAAAACTGGAGCTTGGCGTCAGGTCAGTCCAGGCAAAACAACCCGATCGCGGAATCTTTTGATGGACAGAATTAAATCGCCTTTCCGGCGCAAACTGAAAGCTTATGCCGGTTTCGTGACAAATGTATTCCTGGGCATCTGGGCAAAAAATGCTGTCCCATGCCCTTTATGTAGCCATCTGGCAACAAATATTTCGCACGAGGTGCAATTGCCAGTGCTTTCTCAAGAGAGTACAGTTACCTGTTTGTGAAGGGGCAACAGTATAATAATAACTCCTCTGGAAACTTTGGGGCTCTCATCTGAACACAACCCAAGCACCTCGTCAACTTGTTAGCAGAAATTCAGAAATGCAATCAAGCAAAATCAGGAAGCTGCACCAGACCAGAGTCTTGCAATGGCGACAATGCTGCAAGCAACAAAGGAAACCAATTTATTAGTGCCAAGTGTACCCGTCTACATTCCTTTCGGCAGCAGCGGTCCCCGGCAACAACTGGCACAGCCACCACCACACTTCAAACGAGCGCATTGACCGCTCTGGGTCATTGCTGCCACATTTGGCTCTGTTCTGTGCAATACTGTTCGCCGCTTTCCGCGTGAAATTAATGCAATTCCGTGTGGAAGGATTTGCTCCACAAGCGCGCCAGCCCCAATCTGACGTGGAAATTGAAAAGCCGAGTGTTCGCGAAGTATAGCTACAGTGCTTGGCGGTTCTGACATTTTCAGGTTGCTTCACCCAAAACATATGCAAACCGCAGTCCTTTTTGGGACAACTCCAATAACCGCTATATGTATTTTGTTACCCTGCACAGATTTCAGCAGAACACTTGATCCAGCATCTCCTCAACCTGGCTTTTTCCAAAGCACAAAATACCAACTTAAACAATAGAGAATGAAGATCACAAAACTAATCACGTTTGTGTGATTAAATATTTTTACCACTGTTTAATGCTGCGTGCATTGCCCATATGGCAAGGGGGCGCATGTATGCTAATGAGCGAAAGCGGCCATCCGTGTCCCACCCCTCAGGAGTCTGAAACCAGTACCTGCCCATTTTGAAAGTCAGCGGGAGCAGGAAAAGGTGAGGAGTGTGCCACAAGAGAAAAACCTGGAGCCTAATTATGTGTGGACGTGGCTTGTCACACGCATTACACAAGCTGCTCAACTAGGCATAGCTCGTCCAACCAACCATGCAATGCAACTCACCCCAGCTCATCCCACCCCGCTTGGTGAATGCCCTGCGCCGTGCGAAAGGCCTGTGAGTGCATGCCCTGCAGCCCACAGGGACAGGATTGGCGTGAGAGGGAGAGGGACAGACCCAATAGATGCATGTAAGCACCACTCTGATGCCATGAGCCGGATACGATGTTGGTGAGAGGTGGCTTGAAGCCATGCCATGTATGTCATGCATACCACGCAACCCCATGCCATGCTATGCGATGCGATGCCATGCATGTCATGCTGTGCCACACATGCCATGCCATGCCATGCCGTATGCCATGCTATGGGCAAGTTGAGGGCAGATGGAAATCTCGAGAATACTGCACCTCAGACCATGCCAGTGTTGCGACTATGGTGCACGAGTGAGGCATGATGGCATGGTGCACGAGTGAGGCATGATGGCATGGTGCACGGGTGAGGCATGATGGTATGGTGCATGAGTGATACATGAGGGCATGATGCATGATGCAGTCTCACCTCATAGATCATTGTGGCGGCCAATCCGTACGTGACACCTGTCCACACCTCCCTCGATTGCAAGCACGTGTTGTCCACCTGATAGAGTAGCAGCGAATTGAGGAGGCGAGTGAGGAGGAGAGCGAGAAGGAGAGCTAGGAGGAAAGTGAGCAGGAGAGCGAAGAGGAGAGCGAGCAGGAGAGCGAGGAGGAGAGTGAAATGGAGAGTGGAGAGCGAGGAGGAGAGTGAAATGGAGAGTGGAGAGTGAGGAGGAGAGTGAAATGGAGAGTGGAGAGCGAGGAGGAGAGTGAAATGGAGAGTGGAGAGCGAGGAGGAGAGTGAAATGGAGAGTGGAGAGCGAGGAGGAGAATGGAAAGGAGAGTGAAGTGGAATGAATGGGGCATGGAGAGCATGGGGCATGGAGAGCATGGGGCATGGAGAGCATGGGGCATGGAGAGCATGGGGCATGGAGAGCATGGGGCATGGAGAGCATGGGGCACGCCGGCACAGAGATGCAGATCCCACCAGCCCACATCCCACCAGCCCACATCCCACCAGCCCACATCCCACCAGCCCACATCCCACCAGCCCACATCCCACCAGCCCACATCCCACCAGCCCACATCCCACCAGCCCACATCCCACCAGCCCACATCCCACCAGCCCACATCCCACCAGCCCACATCCCACCAGCCCAAATCCCACCAGCCCACATCCCACCAGCCCACATCCCACCAGCCCACATCCCACCAGCCCACATCCCACCAGCCCACATCCCACCAGCCCACATCCCACCAGCCCACATCCCACCAGCCCACATCCCACCAGCCCACATCCCACCTGGCCACATCCCACCAGCCCACATCCCACCAGCCCACATCCCACCAGCCCACATCCCACCAGCCCACATCCCACCAGCCCACATCCCACCAGCCCACATCCCACCAGCAAACATCCCACCAGCCCACATCCCACCAGCCCACATCCCACCAGCCCACATCCCACCTGGCCACATCCCACCTGCCCGTTGGGTCGCATGCCATTGACTGCCCCCATGCTGCCCCCCTCCAGCCACATCACATTGTACCTGATGGTGCCATGGGGCAGAAATATGGGCCATGGGGCATGTGGGGCATGTGGGGCATGTGGGGCATGTGCAGCATATGGGGCATCGGGCATATGGGGGATGAAACACGTGGCATGGGACATACTTTGAAACGAAGTCAGAAAAGCAGGTATCGCGAGTCACACAGTGCAAACATGCAGTGAAATAGCACCACACAGACTATTTCCAGTCAACAAATATTCAGTATCACAAGCACGACTCGATGCCCATGAAATATATAGCATCTGCATTAGTCCGCCCACCCCACTCACTCGAAGATCATTTGCAGAGCCTTGCACGCCATGGCTGAGTCAAAGAGCGGCGGCAGGCCACAGCTCCACAGGTACCTGCCTCCCTCACATGGGAGGCGGGTGGGTAGGGGAGGGGGGACGGGAGCGGAGAGGGGAGGGAGGAAGGGAATATGGAGAGGGGGCAGGGGGTGACAACGAGTCGAAAAGAGGCAGCGGCAGGCCACAGCTCCACAGGTGCACCCACCCATCCGCACCCCTTCTCTTGTCACCCACCCATCCGCACCCCTTCTCTTGTCACCCACCCACCCCCCCGTACCCCAATCCCCCTGCACGCACCACTGGCCTGCAAGCTGATCCGCGTGAATGGAGTTGCTGTTGCTGCTGCTGCCGCTGTCGTAGTTGAAGTACCTGCAGGCAGGGCAGCATGGGAGGGGCAATGGGAGGGGTGCACGGGGCGAGGGGCAATGGGAGGGGTGAGGGAGGGGCGTGAGGCAAGGGACAAACGTGCGAGGGAGGTTAGGGGGAACGGCATGGAGGGCGAGACACATGAGGGGGCGAGGGGGAGAGGAGAGGATGCAAGGCAGTAAAGGGAAGAGGAGAGGATGCAAGGCAGTAAAGGGAAGAGGAGAGGATGCAAGGCAGTAAAGGGAAGAGGAGAGGATGCAAGGCAGTAAAGGGAAGAGGAGAGGATGCAAGGCAGTAAAGGGAAGAGGAGAGGATGCAAGGCAGTAAAGGGAAGAGGAGAGGATGCAAGGCAGTAAAGGGAAGAGGAGAGGATGCAAGGCAGTAAAGGGGAGAGGAGAGGATGCAAGGCAGTAAAGGGAAGAGGAGAGGATGCAAGGCAGTAAAGGGGAGAGGGAGCAAGGACCGTTTGAGCAAGGACCGTTTGAGCAAGGGCGGTAAGGGAAGTGGGTGCAAATGTACGGACCTGCCATTCCAGTGAAGGGGAAAGGGGGCGAGGGCGGTAGGGGATGTGGGTGCAAGTGCAAATGTACGAACCTGCCATTCCAGAGCTTAGCGATAAATGCCTCTCTTCCCTGCCAGGACACACAGACAGGGAGTGGAGTGAGGCATGCAGTGAAGCAGGGAGGGAGAGAGGGAAAGAGAAAGAGGGAAGGAGTAAGTGAGGTAAGATGATGGGGAACCAGGAATGCACATACTTGGCCACTCACTATTATCACAACACCCCGCCCCACTCTCTCACCCGCTCGCACTGCTGCCGCCAGTACTGGGCGTACTTGGCCTCGCCCACTGCATCCGCCATGGCTGCTCCCGCCTGCAGCGCTGCCAGCCACAGCCCCCCGCAGTACGCACTCACTCCGTGCACTGGCCTGGAGAGAAACGGAAAGAGAAGATAAGGAATTGGGGTGGAGATCGCTTCTCTCACTACAGTGCAGCCTGCTACAGCGCTGTTGAGGTTAGACGAGAACACACAGATATGCTGGCCATGAAACAGGTGGCACACGCACCATGCTGGCAGTATGGCATGGTGCAACATGCCACAACATACCAGTTGTCATAGGTCTGGTCAGGGAAGCCGTCGTTTTCAATCAACCCGTCGTCGTCGCGGTCGAACCTCTCCACCGCATCCATTGCTGCCACCACCGCCTCCCACACCGCCCTGCAGAACCGCACGTTGCCCGTCGCCCTGTAGTCCCGGCACACCTGGTGGGGGGAAGGGGGGGGCGGGGGACATGGAGTGACAGTGCTTGAGCAGCCAAACAAGCAGCCCCACACCACTATGCAGAACCATGCAGAACCGCACATTGAACCTTGCACACCTGGATGGGGGGTTAGGTTCGCTGAATAGCTGTGAGTTAGAGGAGAAGCGGAGAAAGCAGACGACAAAAGGAGGACAGACAAGACCTTGATGAAATCAGGACTAGAGCCCGGGCGTGCCATGGTGCCCGGGCGGCCTCATTCACATGTGACACCAGGCGCGGGAGAATCTGCAGCTCCAGACGCAGGAGAATCTGCAGCTCCAGACGCAGGAGAATCTGCAGCTCCAGACGCGGGAGAATCTGCAGCTCCAGACGCAGGAGAATCTGCAGCTCCAGACGCAGGAGAATCTGCAGCTCCAGACGCAGGAGAATCTGCAGCTCCAGACGCAGGAGAATCTGCAGCTCCAGACGCAGGAGAATCTGCAGCTCCAGACGCAGGAGAATCTGCAGCTCCAGGCGCAGGAGAATCTGCAGCTCCAGACGCAGGAGAATCTGCAGCTCCAGACGCAGGAGAATCTGCAGCTCCAGACGCAGGAGAATCTGCAGCTCCAGGCGCAGGAGAATCTGCAGCTCCAGACGCAGGAGAATCTGCAGCTCCAGACGCAGGAGAATCTGCTGCTGAAGATGTGGGAGAATCTGCAGCTCCAGACGCGGGAGAATCTGCAGCTCCAGACGCAGGAGAATCTGCAGCTCCAGACACAGGAGCATCTGCAGCTCCAGACGCAGGAGAATCTGCAGCTCCAGACGCAGGAGAATCTGCAGCTCCAGACGCAGGAGAATCTGCAGCTCCAGACGCAGGAGAATCTGCAGCTCCAGACACAGGAGCATCTGCAGCTCCAGACGCAGGAGAATCTGCAGCTCCAGACGCAGGAGAATCTGCAGCTCCAGACGCGGGAGAATCTGCAGCTCCAGACGCAGGAGAATCTGCAGCTCCAGACGCAGGAGAATCTGCAGCTCCAGACGCAGGAGAATCTGCAGCTCCAGACGCAGGAGAATCTGCAGCTCCAGACGCGGGAGAATCTGCAGCTCCAGACGCAGGAGAATCTGCAGCTCCAGACGCAGGAGAATCTGCAGCTCCAGACGCAGGAGAATCTGCAGCTCCAGACGCAGGAGAATCTGCAGCTCCAGACGCAGGAGAATCTGCAGCTCCAGACGCAGGAGAATCTGCAGCTCCAGACGCAGGAGAATCTGCAGCTCCAGACGCAGGAGAATCTGCAGCTCCAGACGCAGGAGAATCTGCAGCTCCAGACGCGGGAGAATCTGCAGCTCCAGACGCAGGAGAATCTGCAGCTCCAGACGCAGGAGAATCTGCAGCTCCAGACGCAGGAGGATCTTCAGCTCCAAACGCAGGAGAATCTGCAGCTCCAGACGCGGGAGAATCTGCAGCTCCAGACGCAGGAGAATCTGCAGCTCCAGACGCAGGAGAATCTGCAGCTCCAGACGCAGGAGAATCTGCAGCTCCAGACGCAGGAGAATCTGCAGCTCCAGACGCGGGAGAATCTGCAGCTCCAGACGCGGGAGAATCTGCAGCTCCAGACGCAGGAGAATCTGCAGCTCCAGGCGCAGGAGAATCTGCAGCTCCAGACGCAGGAGAATCTGCTGCTGAAGATGTGGGAGAATCTGCAGCTCCAGACGCGGGAGAATCTGCAGCTCCAGACGCAGGAGAATCTGCAGCTCCAGACACAGGAGCATCTGCAGCTCCAGACGCAGGAGAATCTGCAGCTCCAGACGCAGGAGAATCTGCAGCTCCAGGCGCAGGAGAATCTGCAGCTCCAGACGCAGGAGAATCTGCTGCTGAAGATGTGGGAGAATCTGCAGCTCCAGACGCAGGAGAATCTGCAGCTCCAGACGCGGGAGAATCTGCAGCTCCAGACGCGGGAGAATCTGCAGCTCCAGACGCAGGAGAATCTGCAGCTCCAGACGCAGGAGAATCTGCAGCTCCAGGCGCAGGAGAATCTGCAGCTCCAGACGCAGGAGAATCTGCTGCTGAAGATGTGGGAGAATCTGCAGCTCTAGACGCAGGAGAATCTGCAGCTCCAGACGCAGGAGAATCTGCAGCTCCAGACGCAGGAGAATCTGCAGCTCCAGACGCAGGAGAATCTGCAGCTCCAGACGCGGGAGAATCTGCAGCTCCAGACGCAGGAGAATCTGCAGCTCCAGACGCAGGAGAATCTGCAGCTCCAGACGCAGGAGAATCTGCAGCTCCAGACGCGGGAGAATCTGCAGCTCCAGACGCGGGAGAATCTGCAGCTCCAGACGCAGGAGAATCTGCAGCTCCAGGCGCAGGAGAATCTGCAGCTCCAGACGCAGGAGAATCTGCTGCTGAAGATGTGGGAGAATCTGCAGCTCCAGACGCGGGAGAATCTGCAGCTCCAGACGCAGGAGAATCTGCAGCTCCAGACACAGGAGCATCTGCAGCTCCAGACGCAGGAGAATCTGCAGCTCCAGACGCAGGAGAATCTGCAGCTCCAGACACAGGAGCATCTGCAGCTCCAGGCGCGGGAGAATCTGCAGCTCCAAACGCAGGAGAATCTGCAGCTCCAGACGCGGGAGAATCTGCAGCTCCGAATGCAGGAGAATCTGCAGCTCCAGACGCAGGAGAATCTGCAGCTCCAGACGCAGGAGAATCTGCAGCTCCAGACACAGGAGCATCTGCAGCTCCAGGCGCGGGAGAATCTGCAGCTCCAAACGCAGGAGAATCTGCAGCTCCAGACGCGGGAGAATCTGCAGCTCCAGACGCAGGAGAATCTGCAGCTCCAGACACAGGAGCATCTGCAGCTCCAGACGCAGGAGAATCTGCAGCTCCAGACGCAGGAGAATCTGCAGCTCCAGACGCAGGAGAATCTGCAGCTCCAGACGCGGGAGAATCTGCAGCTCCAGACGCAGGAGAATCTGCAGCTCCAGACGCAGGAGAATCTGCAGCTCCAGACGCGAAAGAGTCTGCAGCTCCAGACGCGGGAGAATCTGCAGCTCCAGACACAGGAGCATCTGCAGCTCCAGGCGCGGGAGAATCTGCAGCTTCAAACGCAGGAGAATCTGCAGCTCCAGACGCGGGAGAATCTGCAGCTCCGAATGCAGGAGAATCTGCAATCTGCAGCTCCAGACGTAGGAGAATCTGCTGCTGAAGATGTGGGAAAATCTGCAGCTCTAGACGCAGGAGAATCTGCAGCTCCAGACGCAGGAGAATCTGCAGCTCCAGACGCAGGAGAAACTTCAGCTCCAAACGCAGGAGAATCTGCAGCTCCAGACGCGGGAGAATCTGCAGCTCCAGACGCAGGAGAATCTGCAGCTCCAGACGCAGGAGAATCTGCAGCTCCAGACGCAGGAGAATCTGCAGCTCCAGACGCGGGAGAATCTGCAGCTCCAGACGCAGGAGAATCTGCAGCTCCAGGCGCAGGAGAATCTGCAGCTCCAGACGCAGGAGAATCTGCAGCTGAAGATGTGGGAGAATCTGCAGCTCCAGACGCGGGAGAATCTGCAGCTCCAGACGCAGGAGAATCTGCAGCTCCAGACGCAGGAGAATCTGCAGCTCCAGGCGCAGGAGAATCTGCAGCTCCAGACGCAGGAGAATCTGCAGCTCCAGACGCGGGAGAATCTGCAGCTCCAGACGCGGGAGAATCTGCAGCTCCAGACGCAGGAGAATCTGCAGCTCCAGACGCGGGAGAATCTGCAGCTCCGAATGCAGGAGAATCTGCAGCTCCAGACGCAGGAGAATCTGCAGCTCCAGACACAGGAGCATCTGGAGCTCCAGACGCAGGAGAATCTGCAGCTCCAGACGCAGGAGAATCTGCAGCTCCAGACGCAGGAGAATCTGCAGCTCCAGACGCGGGAGAATCTGCAGCTCCAGACACAGGAGCATCTGCAGCTCCAGGCGCGGGAGAATCTGCAGCTCCAAACGCAGGAGAATCTGCAGCTCCAGACGCGGGAGAATCTGCAGCTCCGAATGCAGGAGAATCTGCAGCTCCAGACGCAGGAGAATCTGCAGCTCCAGACGCAGGAGAATCTGCAGCTCCAGACACAGGAGCATCTGCAGCTCCAGGCGCGGGAGAATCTGCAGCTCCAAACGCAGGAGAATCTGCAGCTCCAGACGCGGGAGAATCTGCAGCTCCAGACGCAGGAGAATCTGCAGCTCCAGACACAGGAGCATCTGCAGCTCCAGACGCAGGAGAATCTGCAGCTCCAGACGCAGGAGAATCTGCAGCTCCAGGCGCAGGAGAATCTGCAGCTCCAGACGCAGGAGAATCTGCTGCTGAAGATGTGGGAGAATCTGCAGCTCCAGACGCAGGAGAATCTGCAGCTCCAGACGCGGGAGAATCTGCAGCTCCAGACGCGGGAGAATCTGCAGCTCCAGACGCAGGAGAATCTGCAGCTCCAGACGCAGGAGAATCTGCAGCTCCAGGCGCAGGAGAATCTGCAGCTCCAGACGCAGGAGAATCTGCTGCTGAAGATGTGGGAAAATCTGCAGCTCTAGACGCAGGAGAATCTGCAGCTCCAGACGCAGGAGAATCTGCAGCTCCAGACGCAGGAGAATCTGCAGCTCCAGACGCGGGAGAATCTGCAGCTCCAGACGCAGGAGAATCTGCAGCTCCAGACGCAGGAGAATCTGCAGCTCCAGACGCAGGAGAATCTGCAGCTCCAGACGCGGGAGAATCTGCAGCTCCAGACGCAGGAGAATCTGCAGCTCCAGGCGCAGGAGAATCTGCAGCTCCAGACGCAGGAGAATCTGCAGCTGAAGATGTGGGAGAATCTGCAGCTCCAGACGCGGGAGAATCTGCAGCTCCAGACGCAGGAGAATCTGCAGCTCCAGACGCAGGAGAATCTGCAGCTCCAGGCGCAGGAGAATCTGCAGCTCCAGACGCAGGAGAATCTGCAGCTCCAGACGCGGGAGAATCTGCAGCTCCAGACGCGGGAGAATCTGCAGCTCCAGACGCAGGAGAATCTGCAGCTCCAGACGCGGGAGAATCTGCAGCTCCGAATGCAGGAGAATCTGCAGCTCCAGACGCAGGAGAATCTGCAGCTCCAGACACAGGAGCATCTGGAGCTCCAGACGCAGGAGAATCTGCAGCTCCAGACGCAGGAGAATCTGCAGCTCCAGACGCAGGAGAATCTGCAGCTCCAGACGCGGGAGAATCTGCAGCTCCAGACACAGGAGCATCTGCAGCTCCAGGCGCGGGAGAATCTGCAGCTCCAAACGCAGGAGAATCTGCAGCTCCAGACGCGGGAGAATCTGCAGCTCCGAATGCAGGAGAATCTGCAGCTCCAGACGCAGGAGAATCTGCAGCTCCAGACGCAGGAGAATCTGCAGCTCCAGACACAGGAGCATCTGCAGCTCCAGGCGCGGGAGAATCTGCAGCTCCAAACGCAGGAGAATCTGCAGCTCCAGACGCGGGAGAATCTGCAGCTCCAGACGCAGGAGAATCTGCAGCTCCAGACACAGGAGCATCTGCAGCTCCAGACGCAGGAGAATCTGCAGCTCCAGACGCAGGAGAATCTGCAGCTCCAGACGCAGGAGAATCTGCAGCTCCAGACGCGGGAGAATCTGCAGCTCCAGACGCAGGAGAATCTGCAGCTCCAGACGCAGGAGAATCTGCAGCTCCAGACGCAGGAGAATCTGCAGCTCCAGACGCGGGAGAATCTGCAGCTCCAGACACAGGAGCATCTGCAGCTCCAGGCGCGGGAGAATCTGCAGCTCCAAACGCAGGAGAATCTGCAGCTCCAGGCGCAGGAGAATCTGCAGCTCCGGATGCAGGAGAATCTGCAGCTCCAGACGCAGGAGAATCTGCAGCTCCAGACGCAGGAGAATCTGCAGCTCCAGACACAGGAGCATCTGCAGCTCCAGGCGCGGGAGAATCTGCAGCTCCGGATGCAGGAGAATCTGCAGCTCCAGACGCGGGAGAATCTGCAGCTCCGGATGCAGGAGAATCTGCAGCTCCAGACGCAGGAGAATCTGCAGCTCCAGACGCGGGAGAATCTGCAGCTCCGGAAGCAGGAGAATCTGCAGCTGCAGACGCAGGAGAATCTGCAGCTCCAGACGCAGGAGAATCTGCAGCTCCAGACGCAGGAGAATCTGCAGCTCCAGACGCAGGAGAATCTGCAGCTCCAGACGCAGGAGAATCTGCAGCTCCAGACGCAGGAGAATCTGCAGCTCCAGACGCGGGAGAATCTGCAGCTCCAGACGCGGGAGAATCTGCAGCTCCAGACGCAGGAGAATCTGCAGCTCCAGACGCGGGAGAATCTGCAGCTCCAGACGCAGGAGAATCTGCAGCTCCAGACGCAGGAGAATCTGCAGCTCCAGACGCAGGAGAATCTGCAGCTCCAGACGCAGGAGAATCTGCAGCTCCAGGCGCAGGAGAATCTGCAGCTCCAGACGCAGGAGAATCTGCAGCTCCAGACGCAGGAGAATCTGCAGCTCCAGACGCAGGAGAATCTGCAGCTCCAGACGCAGGAGAATCTGCAGCTCCAGACGCAGGAGAATCTGCAGCTCCAGACGCAGGAGAATCTGCAGCTCCAGACACAGGAGCATCTGCAGCTCCAGACGCAGGAGAATCTGCAGCTCCAGACGCGGGAGAATCTGCAGCTCCAGACGCAGGAGAATCTGCTGATGAAGATGTGGGAGAATCTGCAGCTCCAGACGCGGGAGAATCTGCAGCTCCAGACGCAGGAGAATCTGCAGCTCCAGACGCAGGAGAATCTGCAGCTCCAGACACAGGAGCATCTGCAGCTCCAGGCGCGGGAGAATCTGCAGCTCCAAACGCAGGAGAATCTGCAGCTCCAGACGCGGGAGAATCTGCAGCTCCGAATGCAGGAGAATCTGCAGCTCCAGACGCAGGAGAATCTGCAGCTCCAGACGCAGGAGAATCTGCAGCTCCAGACACAGGAGCATCTGCAGCTCCAGGCGTGGGAGAATCTGCAGCTCCAAACGCAGGAGAATCTGCAGCTCCAGACGCGGGAGAATCTGCAGCTCCAGACGCAGGAGAATCTGCAGCTCCAGACACAGGAGCATCTGCAGCTCCAGACGCAGGAGAATCTGCAGCTCCAGACGCAGGAGAATCTGCAGCTCCAGACGCAGGAGAATCTGCAGCTCCAGACGCGGGAGAATCTGCAGCTCCAGACGCAGGAGAATCTGCAGCTCCAGACGCAGGAGAATCTGCAGCTCCAGACGCAGGAGAATCTGCAGCTCCAGACGCGGGAGAATCTGCAGCTCCAGACACAGGAGCATCTGCAGCTCCAGGCGCGGGAGAATCTGCAGCTCCAAACGCAGGAGAATCTGCAGCTCCAGGCGCAGGAGAATCTGCAGCTCCAGACGCAGGAGAATCTGCAGCTCCAGACGCAGGAGAATCTGCAGCTCCAGACGCAGGAGAATCTGCAGCTCCAGACGCAGGAGAATCTGCAGCTCCAGACGCAGGAGAATCTGCAGCTCCAGACACAGGAGCATCTGCAGCTCCAGACGCAGGAGAATCTGCAGCTCCAGACGCGGGAGAATCTGCAGCTCCAGACGCAGGAGAATCTGCTGATGAAGATGTGGGAGAATCTGCAGCTCCAGACGCGGGAGAATCTGCAGCTCCAGACGCAGGAGAATCTGCAGCTCCAGACGCGGGAGAATCTGCAGCTCCAGACGCAGGAGAATCTGCAGCTCCAGACGCGGGAGAATCTGCAGCTCCAGACACAGGAGCATCTGCAGCTCCAGGCGCGGGAGAATCTGCAGCTCCAAACGCAGGAGAATCTGCAGCTCCAGACGCGGGAGAATCTGCAGCTCCGAATGCAGGAGAATCTGCAGCTCCAGACGCAGGAGAATCTGCAGCTCCAGACGCAGGAGAATCTGCAGCTCCAGACACAGGAGCATCTGCAGCTCCAGGCGCGGGAGAATCTGCAGCTCCGGATGCAGGAGAATCTGCAGCTCCAGACGCGGGAGAATCTGCAGCTCCGGATGCAGGAGAATCTGCAGCTCCAGACGCAGGAGAATCTGCAGCTCCAGACGCGGGAGAATCTGCAGCTCCAGACGCAGGAGAATCTGCAGCTCCAGACGCGGGAGAATCTGCAGCTCCAGACACAGGAGCATCTGCAGCTCCAGACGCAGGAGAATCTGCAGCTCCAGACGCGGGAGAATCTGCAGCTCCAGACACAGGAGCATCTGCAGCTCCAGGCGCGGGAGAATCTGCAGCTCCAAACGCAGGAGAATCTGCAGCTCCAGACGCGGGAGAATCTGCAGCTCCGAATGCAGGAGAATCTGCAGCTCCAGACGCAGGAGAATCTGCAGCTCCAGACGCAGGAGAATCTGCAGCTCCAGACACAGGAGCATCTGCAGCTCCAGGCGCGGGAGAATCTGCAGCTCCAAACGCAGGAGAATCTGCAGCTCCAGACGCGGGAGAATCTGCAGCTCCAGACGCAGGAGAATCTGCAGCTCCAGACACAGGAGCATCTGCAGCTCCAGACGCAGGAGAATCTGCAGCTCCAGACGCAGGAGAATCTGCAGCTCCAGACGCAGGAGAATCTGCAGCTCCAGACGCGGGAGAATCTGCAGCTCCAGACGCAGGAGAATCTGCAGCTCCAGACGCAGGAGAATCTGCAGCTCCAGACGCAGGAGAATCTGCAGCTCCAGACGCGGGAGAATCTGCAGCTCCAGACACAGGAGCATCTGCAGCTCCAGGCGCGGGAGAATCTGCAGCTCCAAACGCAGGAGAATCTGCAGCTCCAGGCGCAGGAGAATCTGCAGCTCCGGATGCAGGAGAATCTGCAGCTCCAGACGCAGGAGAATCTGCAGCTCCAGACGCAGGAGAATCTGCAGCTCCAGACACAGGAGCATCTGCAGCTCCAGGCGCGGGAGAATCTGCAGCTCCGGATGCAGGAGAATCTGCAGCTCCAGACGCGGGAGAATCTGCAGCTCCGGATGCAGGAGAATCTGCAGCTCCAGACGCAGGAGAATCTGCAGCTCCAGACGCGGGAGAATCTGCAGCTCCAGACGCAGGAGAATCTGCAGCTCCAGACGCGGGAGAATCTGCAGCTCCAGACACAGGAGCATCTGCAGCTCCAGGCGCGGGAGAATCTGCAGCTCCAAACGCAGGAGAATCTGCAGCTCCAGACGCGGGAGAATCTGCAGCTCCGAATGCAGGAGAATCTGCAGCTCCAGACGCAGGAGAATCTGCAGCTCCAGACGCAGGAGAATCTGCAGCTCCAGACACAGGAGCATCTGCAGCTCCAGGCGCGGGAGAATCTGCAGCTCCGGATGCAGGAGAATCTGCAGCTCCAGACGCGGGAGAATCTGCAGCTCCGGATGCAGGAGAATCTGCAGCTCCAGACGCAGGAGAATCTGCAGCTCCAGACGCGGGAGAATCTGCAGCTCCGGAAGCAGGAGAATCTGCAGCTGCAGACGCAGGAGAATCTGCAGCTCCAGACGCAGGAGAATCTGCAGCTCCAGACGCAGGAGAATCTGCAGCTCCAGACGCAGGAGAATCTGCAGCTCCAGACGCAGGAGAATCTGCAGCTCCAGACGCAGGAGAATCTGCAGCTCCAGACGCGGGAGAATCTGCAGCTCCAGACGCGGGAGAATCTGCAGCTCCAGACGCAGGAGAATCTGCAGCTCCAGACGCGGGAGAATCTGCAGCTCCAGACGCAGGAGAATCTGCAGCTCCAGACGCAGGAGAATCTGCAGCTCCAGACGCAGGAGAATCTGCAGCTCCAGACGCAGGAGAATCTGCAGCTCCAGGCGCAGGAGAATCTGCAGCTCCAGACGCAGGAGAATCTGCAGCTCCAGACGCAGGAGAATCTGCAGCTCCAGACGCAGGAGAATCTGCAGCTCCAGACGCAGGAGAATCTGCAGCTCCAGACGCAGGAGAATCTGCAGCTCCAGACACAGGAGCATCTGCAGCTCCAGACGCAGGAGAATCTGCAGCTCCAGACGCGGGAGAATCTGCAGCTCCAGACGCAGGAGAATCTGCTGATGAAGATGTGGGAGAATCTGCAGCTCCAGACGCGGGAGAATCTGCAGCTCCAGACGCAGGAGAATCTGCAGCTCCAGACGCAGGAGAATCTGCAGCTCCAGACACAGGAGCATCTGCAGCTCCAGGCGCGGGAGAATCTGCAGCTCCAAACGCAGGAGAATCTGCAGCTCCAGACGCGGGAGAATCTGCAGCTCCGGATGCAGGAGAATCTGCAGCTCCAGACGCAGGAGAATCTGCAGCTCCAGACGCAGGAGAATCTGCAGCTCCAGACGCGGGAGAATCTGCAGCTCCAGACGCGGGAGAATCTGCAGCTCCAGACGCAGGAGAATCTGCAGCTCCAGACGCAGGAGAATCTGCAGCTCCAGACGCAGGAGAATCTGCAGCTCCAGACGCGGGAGAATCTGCAGCTCCAGACGCAGGAGAATCTGCAGCTCCAGACGCAGGAGAATCTGCAGCTCCAGGCGCAGGAGAATCTGCAGCTCCAGACGCAGGAGAATCTGCAGCTCCAGACGCAGGAGAATCTGCAGCTCCAGACGCAGGAGAATCTGCAGCTCCAGACGCAGGAGAATCTGCAGCTCCAGACGCGGGAGAATCTGCAGCTCCAGACGCGGGAGAATCTGCAGCTCCAGACGCGGGAGAATCTGCAGCTCCAGACGCAGGAGAATCTGCAGCTCCAGACGCGGGAGAATCTGCAGCTCCAGACGCAGGAGAATCTGCAGCTCCAGACGCAGGAGAATCTGCAGCTCCAGACGCAGGAGAATCTGCAGCTCCAGACGCAGGAGAATCTGCAGCTCCAGACGCAGGAGAATCTGCAGCTCCAGGCGCAGGAGAATCTGCAGCTCCAGACGCAGGAGAATCTGCAGCTCCAGACGCAGGAGAATCTGCAGCTCCAGACGCAGGAGAATCTGCAGCTCCAGACGCGGGAGAATCTGCAGCTCCAGACGCAGGAGAATCTGCAGCTCCAGGCGCAGGAGAATCTGCAGCTCCAGACGCAGGAGAATCTGCAGCTCCAGACGCAGGAGAATCTGCAGCTCCAGACGCAGGAGAATCTGCAGCTCCAGACGCAGGAGAATCTGCAGCTCCAGACGCGGGAGAATCTGCAGCTCCAGACGCAGGAGAATCTGCAGCTCCAGACGCAGGAGAATCTGCAGCTCCAGACGCAGGAGAATCTGCAGCTCCAGACGCAGGAGAATCTGCAGCTCCAGACGCAGGAGAATCTGCAGCTCCAGACGCAGGAGAATCTGCAGCTCCAGACGCAGGAGAATCTGCAGCTCCAGACGCAGGAGAATCTGCAGCTCCAGACGCAGGAGAATCTGCAGCTCCAGACGCGGGAGAATCTGCAGCTCCAGACGCAGGAGAATCTGCAGCTCCAGACGCAGGAGAATCTGCAGCTCCAGACGCAGGAGAATCTGCAGCTCCAGACGCGGGAGAATCTGCAGCTCCAGACGCAGGAGAATCTGCAGCTCCAGACGCAGGAGAATCTGCAGCTCCAGACGCAGGAGAATCTGCAGCTCCAGACGCAGGAGAATCTGCAGCTCCAGACGCAGGAGAATCTGCAGCTCCAGACGCAGGAGAATCTGCAGCTCCAGACGCGGGAGAATCTGCAGCTCCAGACGCGGGAGAATCTGCAGCTCCAGACGCAGGAGAATCTGCAGCTCCAGACGCAGGAGAATCTGCAGCTCCAGACGCGGGAGAATCTACAGCTCCAGGTGCGGGAGAATCTGCAGCTCCAAACGCAGGAGAATCTGAGCTCCAGACGCAGGAGAATCTGCAGCTCCAGACGCAGGAGAATCTGCAGCTCCAGACGCAGGAGAATCTGCAGCTCCAGACGCAGGAGAATCTGCAGCTCCAGACGCAGGAGAATCTGCAGCTCCAGACGCAGGAGAATCTGCAGCTCCAGACGCAGGAGAATCTGCAGCTCCAGACGCAGGAGAATCTGCAGCTCCAGACGCGGGAGAATCTGCAGCTCCAGACGCGGGAGAATCTGCAGCTCCAGACGCAGGAGAATCTGCAGCTCCAGACGCAGGAGAATCTGCAGCTCCAGACGCGGGAGAATCTGCAGCTGCTGCAGACGCAGGAGAATCTGCAGGTGCTGCAGACGCAGGAGAATCTGCAGCTCCAGACGCAGGAGAATCTGCAGCTCCAGACGCAGGAGAATCTGCAGCTCCAGACGCAGGAGAATCTGCAGCTCCAGACGCAGGAGAATCTGCAGCTCCAGACGCAGGAGAATCTGCAGCTCCAGACGCGGGAGAATCTGCAGCTCCAGACGCGGGAGAATCTGCAGCTCCAGACGCAGGAGAATCTGCAGCTCCAGACGCAGGAGAATCTGCAGCTCCAGACGCAGGAGAATCTGCAGCTCCAGACGCAGGAGAATCTGCAGCTCCAGACGCAGGAGAATCTGCAGCTCCAGACGCAGGAGAATCTGCAGCTCCAGACGCAGGAGAATCTGCAGCTCCAGACGCGGGAGAATCTGCAGCTCCAGACGCGGGAGAATCTGCAGCTCCAGACGCAGGAGAATCTGCAGCTCCAGACGCAGGAGAATCTGCAGCTCCAGACGCAGGAGAATCTGCAGCTCCAGACGCAGGAGAATCTGCAGCTCCAGACGCGGGAGAATCTGCAGCTCCAGACGCAGGAGAATCTGCAGCTCCAGACGCAGGAGAATCTGCAGCTCCAGACGCAGGAGAATCTGCAGCTCCAGACGCAGGAGAATCTGCAGCTCCAGACGCAGGAGAATCTGCAGCTCCAGACGCGGGAGAATCTGCAGCTCCAGACGCAGTGCAGCTCCAGATGCAGGAGAATCTGCAGCTGCAGACGCGGGAGAATCTGCAGCTCCAGACGCAGGAGAATCTGCAGCTCCAGACGCAGGAGAATCTGCAGCTCCAGACGCAGGAGAATCTGCAGCTCCAGACGCAGGAGAATCTGCAGCTCCAGACGCGGGAGAATCTGCAGCTCCAGACGCAGGAGAATCTGCAGCTCCAGACGCAGGAGAATCTGCAGCTCCAGACGCAGGAGAATCTGCAGCTCCAGACGCGGGAGAATCTGCAGCTCCAGACGCGGGAGAATCTGCAGCTCCAGACGCGGGAGAATCTGCAGCTCCAGACGCAGGAGAATCTGCAGCTCCAGACGCAGGAGAATCTGCAGCTCCAGACGCAGGAGAATCTGCAGCTCCAGACGCGGGAGAATCTGCAGCTCCAGACGCGGGAGAATCTGCAGCTCCAGACGCAGGAGAATCTGCAGCTCCAGACGCAGGAGAATCTGCAGCTCCAGACGCAGGAGAATCTGCAGCTCCAGACGCAGGAGAATCTGCAGCTCCAGACGCAGGAGAATCTGCAGCTCCAGACGCAGGAGAATCTGCAGCTCCAGACGCAGGAGAATCTGCAGCTCCAGACGCGGGAGAATCTGCAGCTCCAGACGCAGGAGAATCTGCAGCTCCAGACGCGGGAGAATCTGCAGCTCCAGACGCGGGAGAATCTGCAGCTCCAGACGCAGGAGAATCTGCAGCTCCAGACGCAGGAGAATCTGCAGCTCCAGACGCGGGAGAATCTGCAGCTCCAGACGCGGGAGAATCTGCAGCTCCAGACGCAGGAGAATCTGCAGCTCCAGACGCAGGAGAATCTGCAGCTCCAGACGCAGGAGAATCTGCAGCTCCAGACGCAGGAGAATCTGCAGCTCCAGACGCAGGAGAATCTGCAGCTCCAGACGCGGGAGAATCTGCAGCTCCAGACGCGGGAGAATCTGCAGCTCCAGACGCGGGAGAATCTGCAGCTCCAGACGCAGGAGAATCTGCAGCTCCAGACGCAGGAGAATCTGCAGCTCCAGACGCAGGAGAATCTGCAGCTCCAGACGCGGGAGAATCTGCAGCTCCAGACGCGGGAGAATCTGCAGCTCCAGACGCGGGAGAATCTGCAGCTCCAGACGCAGGAGAATCTGCAGCTCCAGACGCAGGAGAATCTGCAGCTCCAGACGCAGGAGAATCTGCAGCTCCAGACGCGGGAGAATCTGCAGCTCCAGACGCGGGAGAATCTGCAGCTCCAGACGCGGGAGAATCTGCAGCTCCAGACGCAGGAGAATCTGCAGCTCCAGACGCAGGAGAATCTGCAGCTCCAGACGCAGGAGAATCTGCAGCTCCAGACGCAGGAGAATCTGCAGCTCCAGACGCAGGAGAATCTGCAGCTCCAGACGCAGGAGAATCTGCAGCTCCAGACGCAGGAGAATCTGCAGCTCCAGACGCAGGAGAATCTGCAGCTCCAGACGCAGGAGAATCTGCAGCTCCAGACGCAGGAGAATCTGCAGCTCCAGACGCAGGAGAATCTGCAGCTCCAGGCGCAGGAGAATCTGCAGCTCCAGACGCAGGAGAATCTGCAGCTCCAGACGCGGGAGAATCTGCAGCTCCAGACGCGGGAGAATCTGCAGCTCCAGACGCGGGAGAATCTGCAGCTCCAGACGCAGGAGAATCTGCAGCTCCAGACGCAGGAGAATCTGCAGCTCCAGACGCAGGAGAATCTGCAGCTCCAGACGCAGGAGAATCTGCAGCTCCAGACGCGGGAGAATCTGCAGCTCCAGACGCGGGAGAATCTGCAGCTCCAGACGCAGGAGAATCTGCAGCTCCAGACGCAGGAGAATCTGCAGCTCCAGACGCAGGAGAATCTGCAGCTCCAGACGCAGGAGAATCTGCAGCTCCAGACGCAGGAGAATCTGCAGCTCCAGACGCAGGAGAATCTGCAGCTCCAGACGCGGGAGAATCTGCAGCTCCAGACGCGGGAGAATCTGCAGCTCCAGACGCGGGAGAATCTGCAGCTCCAGACGCGGGAGAATCTGCAGCTCCAGACGCAGGAGAATCTGCAGCTCCAGACGCAGGAGAATCTGCAGCTCCAGACGCAGGAGAATCTGCAGCTCCAGACGCAGGAGAATCTGCAGCTCCAGACGCAGGAGAATCTGCAGCTCCAGACGCAGGAGAATCTGCAGCTCCAGACGCAGGAGAATCTGCAGCTCCAGACGCAGGAGAATCTGCAGCTCCAGACGCAGGAGAATCTGCAGCTCCAGACGCAGGAGAATCTGCAGCTCCAGACGCGGGAGAATCTGCAGCTCCAGACGCGGGAGAATCTGCAGCTCCAGACGCAGGAGAATCTGCAGCTCCAGACGCAGGAGAATCTGCAGCTCCAGACGCGGGAGAATCTGCAGCTCCAGACGCAGGAGAATCTGCAGCTCCAGACGCAGGAGAATCTGCAGCTCCAGACGCAGGAGAATCTGCAGCTCCAGACGCAGGAGAATCTGCAGCTCCAGACGCAGGAGAATCTGCAGCTCCAGACGCAGGAGAATCTGCAGCTCCAGACGCGGGAGAATCTGCAGCTCCAGACGCAGGAGAATCTGCAGCTCCAGACGCGGGAGAATCTGCAGCTCCAGACGCAGGAGAATCTGCAGCTCCAGACGCAGGAGAATCTGCAGCTCCAGACGCAGGAGAATCTGCAGCTCCAGACGCAGGAGAATCTGCAGCTCCAGACGCGGGAGAATCTGCAGCTCCAGACGCAGGAGAATCTGCAGCTCCAGACGCGGGAGAATCTGCAGCTCCAGACGCGGGAGAATCTGCAGCTCCAGACGCAGGAGAATCTGCAGCTCCAGACGCAGGAGAATCTGCAGCTCCAGACGCAGGAGAATCTGCAGCTCCAGACGCAGGAGAATCTGCAGCTCCAGACGCAGGAGAATCTGCAGCTCCAGACGCGGGAGAATCTGCAGCTCCAGACGCAGGAGAATCTGCAGCTCCAGACGCGGGAGAATCTGCAGCTCCAGACGCGGGAGAATCTGCAGCTCCAGACGCAGGAGAATCTGCAGCTCCAGACGCGGGAGAATCTGCAGCTCCAGACGCGGGAGAATCTGCAGCTCCAGACGCAGGAGAATCTGCAGCTCCAGACGCAGGAGAATCTGCAGCTCCAGACGCAGGAGAATCTGCAGCTCCAGACGCAGGAGAATCTGCAGCTCCAGACGCGGGAGAATCTGCAGCTCCAGACGCAGGAGAATCTGCAGCTCCAGACGCAGGAGAATCTGCAGCTCCAGACGCAGGAGAATCTGCAGCTCCAGACGCAGGAGAATCTGCAGCTCCAGACGCAGGAGAATCTGCAGCTCCAGACGCAGGAGAATCTGCAGCTCCAGACGCGGGAGAATCTGCAGCTCCAGACGCAGGAGAATCTGCAGCTCCAGACGCGGGAGAATCTGCAGCTCCAGACGCAGGAGAATCTGCAGCTCCAGACGCGGGAGAATCTGCAGCTCCAGACGCAGGAGAATCTGCAGCTCCAGACGCAGGAGAATCTGCAGCTCCAGACGCAGGAGAATCTGCAGCTCCAGACGCAGGAGAATCTGCAGCTCCAGACGCAGGAGAATCTGCAGCTCCAGACGCAGGAGAATCTGCAGCTCCAGACGCAGGAGAATCTGCAGCTCCAGACGCAGGAGAATCTGCAGCTCCAGACGCAGGAGAATCTGCAGCTCCAGACGCAGGAGAATCTGCAGCTCCAGACGCAGGAGAATCTGCAGCTCCAGACGCAGGAGAATCTGCAGCTCCAGACGCGGGAGAATCTGCAGCTCCAGACGCAGGAGAATCTGCAGCTCCAGACGCAGGAGAATCTGCAGCTCCAGACGCAGGAGAATCTGCAGCTCCAGACGCGGGAGAATCTGCAGCTCCAGACGCAGGAGAATCTGCAGCTCCAGACGCGGGAGAATCTGCAGCTCCAGACGCAGGAGAATCTGCAGCTCCAGACGCAGGAGAATCTGCAGCTCCAGACGCGGGAGAATCTGCAGCTCCAGACGCGGGAGAATCTGCAGCTCCAGACGCAGGAGAATCTGCAGCTCCAGACGCAGGAGAATCTGCAGCTCCAGACGCAGGAGAATCTGCAGCTCCAGACGCAGGAGAATCTGCAGCTCCAGACGCAGGAGAATCTGCAGCTCCAGAC
Source organism: Closterium sp. Yama58-4 (assembly GCA_947470075.1). Taxonomy (NCBI): domain Eukaryota; kingdom Viridiplantae; phylum Streptophyta; class Zygnematophyceae; order Desmidiales; family Closteriaceae; genus Closterium; species Closterium sp. Yama58-4. The sequence continues at coordinate 286,925 of CANIUD010000314.1, forward strand.
GCAGGAGAATCTGCAGCTCCAGACGCGGGAGAATCTGCAGCTCCAGACGCAGGAGAATCTGCAGCTCCAGACGCAGGAGAATCTGCAGCTCCAGACGCAGGAGAATCTGCAGCTCCAGACGCAGGAGAATCTGCAGCTCCAGACGCGGGAGAATCTGCAGCTCCAGACGCGGGAGAATCTGCAGCTCCAGACGCGGGAGAATCTGCAGCTCCAGACGCGGGAGAATCTGCAGCTCCAGACGCAGGAGAATCTGCAGCTCCAGACGCAGGAGAATCTGCAGCTCCAGACGCGGGAGAATCTGCAGCTCCAGACGCAGGAGAATCTGCAGCTCCAGACGCGGGAGAATCTGCAGCTCCAGACGCAGGAGAATCTGCAGCTCCAGACGCAGGAGAATCTGCAGCTCCAGACGCAGGAGAATCTGCAGCTCCAGACGCGGGAGAATCTGCAGCTCCAGACGCGGGAGAATCTGCAGCTCCAGACGCAGGAGAATCTGCAGCTCCAGACGCAGGAGAATCTGCAGCTCCAGACGCAGGAGAATCTGCAGCTCCAGACGCAGGAGAATCTGCAGCTCCAGACGCAGGAGAATCTGCAGCTCCAGACGCAGGAGAATCTGCAGCTCCAGACGCAGGAGAATCTGCAGCTCCAGACGCAGGAGAATCTGCAGCTCCAGACGCAGGAGAATCTGCAGCTCCAGACGCAGGAGAATCTGCAGCTCCAGACGCAGGAGAATCTGCAGCTCCAGACGCGGGAGAATCTGCAGCTCCAGACGCAGGAGAATCTGCAGCTCCAGACGCAGGAGAATCTGCAGCTCCAGACGCAGGAGAATCTGCAGCTCCAGACGCGGGAGAATCTGCAGCTCCAGACGCAGGAGAATCTGCAGCTCCAGACGCGGGAGAATCTGCAGCTCCAGACGCGGGAGAATCTGCAGCTCCAGACGCGGGAGAATCTGCAGCTCCAGACGCAGGAGAATCTGCAGCTCCAGACGCAGGAGAATCTGCAGCTCCAGACGCAGGAGAATCTGCAGCTCCAGACGCAGGAGAATCTGCAGCTCCAGACGCGGGAGAATCTGCAGCTCCAGACGCAGGAGAATCTGCAGCTCCAGACGCAGGAGAATCTGCAGCTCCAGACGCAGGAGAATCTGCAGCTCCAGACGCAGGAGAATCTGCAGCTCCAGACGCGGGAGAATCTGCAGCTCCAGACGCAGGAGAATCTGCAGCTCCAGACGCAGGAGAATCTGCAGCTCCAGACGCAGGAGAATCTGCAGCTCCAGACGCAGGAGAATCTGCAGCTCCAGACGCGGGAGAATCTGCAGCTCCAGACGCAGGAGAATCTGCAGCTCCAGACGCAGGAGAATCTGCAGCTCCAGACGCAGGAGAATCTGCAGCTCCAGACGCAGGAGAATCTGCAGCTCCAGACGCAGGAGAATCTGCAGCTCCAGACGCGGGAGAATCTGCAGCTCCAGACGCAGGAGAATCTGCAGCTCCAGACGCAGGAGAATCTGCAGCTCCAGACGCGGGAGAATCTGCAGCTCCAGACGCAGGAGAATCTGCAGCTCCAGACGCGGGAGAATCTGCAGCTCCAGACGCAGGAGAATCTGCAGCTCCAGACGCAGGAGAATCTGCAGCTCCAGACGCAGGAGAATCTGCAGCTCCAGACGCGGGAGAATCTGCAGCTCCAGACGCAGGAGAATCTGCAGCTCCAGACGCAGGAGAATCTGCAGCTCCAGACGCAGGAGAATCTGCAGCTCCAGACGCAGGAGAATCTGCAGCTCCAGACGCAGGAGAATCTGCAGCTCCAGACGCGGGAGAATCTGCAGCTCCAGACGCGGGAGAATCTGCAGCTCCAGACGCAGGAGAATCTGCAGCTCCAGACGCAGGAGAATCTGCAGCTCCAGACGCAGGAGAATCTGCAGCTCCAGACGCAGGAGAATCTGCAGCTCCAGACGCAGGAGAATCTGCAGCTCCAGACGCGGGAGAATCTGCAGCTCCAGACGCAGGAGAATCTGCAGCTCCAGACGCAGGAGAATCTGCAGCTCCAGACGCAGGAGAATCTGCAGCTCCAGACGCAGGAGAATCTGCAGCTCCAGACGCGGGAGAATCTGCAGCTCCAGACGCAGGAGAATCTGCAGCTCCAGACGCAGGAGAATCTGCAGCTCCAGACGCAGGAGAATCTGCAGCTCCAGACGCAGGAGAATCTGCAGCTCCAGACGCGGGAGAATCTGCAGCTCCAGACGCAGGAGAATCTGCAGCTCCAGACGCAGGAGAATCTGCAGCTCCAGACGCAGGAGAATCTGCAGCTCCAGACGCAGGAGAATCTGCAGCTCCAGACGCGGGAGAATCTGCAGCTCCAGACGCAGGAGAATCTGCAGCTCCAGACGCAGGAGAATCTGCAGCTCCAGACGCAGGAGAATCTGCAGCTCCAGACGCAGGAGAATCTGCAGCTCCAGACGCGGGAGAATCTGCAGCTCCAGACGCAGGAGAATCTGCAGCTCCAGACGCAGGAGAATCTGCAGCTCCAGACGCAGGAGAATCTGCAGCTCCAGACGCAGGAGAATCTGCAGCTCCAGACGCGGGAGAATCTGCAGCTCCAGACGCAGGAGAATCTGCAGCTCCAGACGCAGGAGAATCTGCAGCTCCAGACGCAGGAGAATCTGCAGCTCCAGACGCAGGAGAATCTGCAGCTCCAGACGCGGGAGAATCTGCAGCTCCAGACGCAGGAGAATCTGCAGCTCCAGACGCGGGAGAATCTGCAGCTCCAGACGCAGGAGAATCTGCAGCTCCAGACGCAGGAGAATCTGCAGCTCCAGACGCAGGAGAATCTGCAGCTCCAGACGCAGGAGAATCTGCAGCTCCAGACGCAGGAGAATCTGCAGCTCCAGACGCGGGAGAATCTGCAGCTCCAGACGCGGGAGAATCTGCAGCTCCAGACGCAGGAGAATCTGCAGCTCCAGACGCAGGAGAATCTGCAGCTCCAGACGCAGGAGAATCTGCAGCTCCAGACGCAGGAGAATCTGCAGCTCCAGACGCAGGAGAATCTGCAGCTCCAGACGCAGGAGAATCTGCAGCTCCAGACGCAGGAGAATCTGCAGCTCCAGACGCAGGAGAATCTGCAGCTCCAGACGCAGGAGAATCTGCAGCTCCAGACGCAGGAGAATCTGCAGCTCCAGACGCAGGAGAATCTGCAGCTCCAGACGCGGGAGAATCTACAGCTCCAGACGCAGGAGAATCTGCAGCTCCAGACGCAGGAGAATCTGCAGCTCCAGACGCAGGAGAATCTGCAGCTCCAGACGCGGGAGAATCTGCAGCTCCAGACGCAGGAGAATCTGCAGCTCCAGACGCGGGAGAATCTGCAGCTCCAGACGCAGGAGAATCTGCAGCTCCAGACGCGGGAGAATCTGCAGCTCCAGACGCGGGAGAATCTGCAGCTCCAGACGCAGGAGAATCTGCAGCTCCAGACGCAGGAGAATCTGCAGCTCCAGACGCAGGAGAATCTGCAGCTCCAGACGCAGGAGAATCTGCAGCTCCAGACGCAGGAGAATCTGCAGCTCCAGACGCAGGAGAATCTGCAGCTCCAGACGCAGGAGAATCTGCAGCTCCAGACGCGGGAGAATCTGCAGCTCCAGACGCAGGAGAATCTGCAGCTCCAGACGCGGGAGAATCTGCAGCTCCAGACGCGGGAGAATCTGCAGCTCCAGACGCAGGAGAATCTGCAGCTCCAGACGCGGGAGAATCTGCAGCTGCAGATGCGGGAGAATCTGCAGCTCCAGACGCAGGAGAATCTGCAGCTCCAGACGCAGGAGAATCTGCAGCTCCAGACGCAGGAGAATCTGCAGCTCCAGACGCAGGAGAATCTGCAGCTCCAGACGCGGGAGAATCTGCAGCTCCAGACGCAGGAGAATCTGCAGCTCCAGACGCAGGAGAATCTGCAGCTCCAGACGCAGGAGAATCTGCAGCTCCAGACGCAGGAGAATCTGCAGCTCCAGACGCAGGAGAATCTGCAGCTCCAGACGCAGGAGAATCTGCAGCTCCAGACGCGGGAGAATCTGCAGCTCCAGACGCAGGAGAATCTGCAGCTCCAGACGCAGGAGAATCTGCAGCTCCAGACGCAGGAGAATCTGCAGCTCCAGACGCAGGAGAATCTGCAGCTCCAGACGCAGGAGAATCTGCAGCTCCAGACGCGGGAGAATCTGCAGCTCCAGACGCAGGAGAATCTGCAGCTCCAGACGCGGGAGAATCTGCAGCTCCAGACGCAGGAGAATCTGCAGCTCCAGACGCAGGAGAATCTGCAGCTCCAGACGCAGGAGAATCTGCAGCTCCAGACGCAGGAGAATCTGCAGCTCCAGACGCAGGAGAATCTGCAGCTCCAGACGCAGGAGAATCTGCAGCTCCAGACGCAGGAGAATCTGCAGCTCCAGACGCAGGAGAATCTGCAGCTCCAGACGCAGGAGAATCTGCAGCTCCAGACGCAGGAGAATCTGCAGCTCCAGACGCAGGAGAATCTGCAGCTCCAGACGCAGGAGAATCTGCAGCTCCAGACGCAGGAGAATCTGCAGCTCCAGACGCGGGAGAATCTGCAGCTCCAGACGCGGGAGAATCTGCAGCTCCAGACGCAGGAGAATCTGCAGCTCCAGACGCAGGAGAATCTGCAGCTCCAGACGCAGGAGAATCTGCAGCTCCAGACGCAGGAGAATCTGCAGCTCCAGACGCAGGAGAATCTGCAGCTCCAGACGCAGGAGAATCTGCAGCTCCAGACGCAGGAGAATCTGCAGCTCCAGACGCAGGAGAATCTGCAGCTCCAGACGCAGGAGAATCTGCAGCTGCAGACGCAGGAGAATCTGCAGCTGCAGACGCAGGAGAATCTGCAGCTCCAGACGCGGGAGAATCTGCAGCTCCAGACGCAGGAGAATCTGCAGCTCCAGACGCAGGAGAATCTGCAGCTCCAGACGCAGGAGAATCTGCAGCTCCAGACGCGGGAGAATCTGCAGCTCCAGACGCAGGAGAATCTGCAGCTCCAGACGCGGGAGAATCTGCAGCTCCAGACGCAGGAGAATCTGCAGCTCCAGACGCAGGAGAATCTGCAGCTCCAGACGCGGGAGAATCTGCAGCTCCAGACGCGGGAGAATCTGCAGCTCCAGACGCAGGAGAATCTGCAGCTCCAGACGCAGGAGAATCTGCAGCTCCAGACGCAGGAGAATCTGCAGCTCCAGACGCAGGAGAATCTGCAGCTCCAGACGCAGGAGAATCTGCAGCTCCAGACGCAGGAGAATCTGCAGCTCCAGACGCGGGAGAATCTGCAGCTCCAGACGCAGGAGAATCTGCAGCTCCAGACGCAGGAGAATCTGCAGCTCCAGACGCAGGAGAATCTGCAGCTCCAGACGCAGGAGAATCTGCAGCTCCAGACGCGGGAGAATCTGCAGCTCCAGACGCGGGAGAATCTGCAGCTCCAGACGCGGGAGAATCTGCAGCTCCAGACGCGGGAGAATCTGCAGCTCCAGACGCAGGAGAATCTGCAGCTCCAGACGCAGGAGAATCTGCAGCTCCAGACGCGGGAGAATCTGCAGCTCCAGACGCAGGAGAATCTGCAGCTCCAGACGCGGGAGAATCTGCAGCTCCAGACGCAGGAGAATCTGCAGCTCCAGACGCAGGAGAATCTGCAGCTCCAGACGCAGGAGAATCTGCAGCTCCAGACGCGGGAGAATCTGCAGCTCCAGACGCGGGAGAATCTGCAGCTCCAGACGCAGGAGAATCTGCAGCTCCAGACGCAGGAGAATCTGCAGCTCCAGACGCAGGAGAATCTGCAGCTCCAGACGCAGGAGAATCTGCAGCTCCAGACGCAGGAGAATCTGCAGCTCCAGACGCAGGAGAATCTGCAGCTCCAGACGCAGGAGAATCTGCAGCTCCAGACGCAGGAGAATCTGCAGCTCCAGACGCAGGAGAATCTGCAGCTCCAGACGCAGGAGAATCTGCAGCTCCAGACGCAGGAGAATCTGCAGCTCCAGACGCGGGAGAATCTGCAGCTCCAGACGCAGGAGAATCTGCAGCTCCAGACGCAGGAGAATCTGCAGCTCCAGACGCAGGAGAATCTGCAGCTCCAGACGCGGGAGAATCTGCAGCTCCAGACGCAGGAGAATCTGCAGCTCCAGACGCGGGAGAATCTGCAGCTCCAGACGCAGGAGAATCTGCAGCTCCAGACGCGGGAGAATCTGCAGCTCCAGACGCAGGAGAATCTGCAGCTCCAGACGCAGGAGAATCTGCAGCTCCAGACGCAGGAGAATCTGCAGCTCCAGACGCAGGAGAATCTGCAGCTCCAGACGCGGGAGAATCTGCAGCTCCAGACGCAGGAGAATCTGCAGCTCCAGACGCAGGAGAATCTGCAGCTCCAGACGCAGGAGAATCTGCAGCTCCAGACGCAGGAGAATCTGCAGCTCCAGACGCAGGAGAATCTGCAGCTCCAGACGCAGGAGAATCTGCAGCTCCAGACGCGGGAGAATCTGCAGCTCCAGACGCAGGAGAATCTGCAGCTCCAGACGCGGGAGAATCTGCAGCTCCAGACGCAGGAGAATCTGCAGCTCCAGACGCAGGAGAATCTGCAGCTCCAGACGCAGGAGAATCTGCAGCTCCAGACGCGGGAGAATCTGCAGCTCCAGACGCAGGAGAATCTGCAGCTCCAGACGCAGGAGAATCTGCAGCTCCAGACGCAGGAGAATCTGCAGCTCCAGACGCAGGAGAATCTGCAGCTCCAGACGCAGGAGAATCTGCAGCTCCAGACGCGGGAGAATCTGCAGCTCCAGACGCGGGAGAATCTGCAGCTCCAGACGCAGGAGAATCTGCAGCTCCAGACGCAGGAGAATCTGCAGCTCCAGACGCAGGAGAATCTGCAGCTCCAGACGCAGGAGAATCTGCAGCTCCAGACGCAGGAGAATCTGCAGCTCCAGACGCGGGAGAATCTGCAGCTCCAGACGCAGGAGAATCTGCAGCTCCAGACGCAGGAGAATCTGCAGCTCCAGACGCAGGAGAATCTGCAGCTCCAGACGCAGGAGAATCTGCAGCTCCAGACGCGGGAGAATCTGCAGCTCCAGACGCAGGAGAATCTGCAGCTCCAGACGCAGGAGAATCTGCAGCTCCAGACGCAGGAGAATCTGCAGCTCCAGACGCAGGAGAATCTGCAGCTCCAGACGCAGGAGAATCTGCAGCTCCAGACGCAGGAGAATCTGCAGCTCCAGACGCAGGAGAATCTGCAGCTCCAGACGCAGGAGAATCTGCAGCTCCAGACGCAGGAGAATCTGCAGCTCCAGACGCAGGAGAATCTGCAGCTCCAGACGCAGGAGAATCTGCAGCTCCAGACGCAGGAGAATCTGCAGCTCCAGACGCAGGAGAATCTGCAGCTCCAGACGCAGGAGAATCTGCAGCTCCAGACGCAGGAGAATCTGCAGCTCCAGACGCAGGAGAATCTGCAGCTCCAGACGCAGGAGAATCTGCAGCTCCAGACGCAGGAGAATCTGCAGCTCCAGACGCAGGAGAATCTGCAGCTCCAGACGCAGGAGAATCTGCAGCTCCAGACGCAGGAGAATCTGCAGCTCCAGACGCAGGAGAATCTGCAGCTCCAGACGCAGGAGAATCTGCAGCTCCAGACGCAGGAGAATCTGCAGCTCCAGACGCAGGAGAATCTGCAGCTCCAGACGCAGGAGAATCTGCAGCTCCAGACGCAGGAGAATCTGCAGCTCCAGACGCAGGAGAATCTGCAGCTCCAGACGAAGAATCTGCAGCTCCAATCTGCAGCTTAGATCTTTCCACTGCAGAGCAGAGGGGAGACGCAGGGGAGACGAGGGGAGACGAGGGGAGACGAGGGGAGACGAGGGGAGACGAGGGGAGACGAGGGGAGACGAGGGGAGACGAGGGGAGACGAGGGCGCACCTGCAGCACGAACTTGCAGTTGAGATCTTTCCACTGTGCGGTGTCATGGATGTTGTATGCGTTGGGGAAGACCCACGGGTCATGGCAGCCCAGGTCGTGCGGCACACTGCCCCTCGTCTTGTTCACCCCTGAAGCTCCGTCTGCTAGAAACCTCGTCATGCGCCGTTGCTTCACACATGGGAAGAGGGAGAGGGAAGGGGGGGGGGAGAGGGTCGGAATGAGGAAGCAAGCATGGTGGAGGGGGGGGTCGGTTGGATTGGTCTTGCTGCATGCGGCCAGGCAGGTTGCTCATGCCTGGTGATCTGGCAATAGGGACCAAACCATGTGCTGCTACTGGTGGGAGATGAGGGAGAGGAGGGAGAAAGGGAAGAAGAGAATAGAGAGGAAGGCATGCAGTAAAACAGCGTGGGAAGATGGTAGCGTCTGCAGGCTGCAGCTTCCAGTGCAGGGCAGGGCAGGGCAGGGCAGGGCAGGGCAGGGCAGGAGCGTACCTGCAATAGAGTGCTGACGGCGAAGTCCCGTTGCAGGCTCAGTTCGAGCAGCGGGAAGAGGGCGAGCAGCGCGAAGGACGCGTAGAAATGCACGTCGTAGCTGGTGGAGATGCGGGTGGAATGAGTGGGAGGGGGAGGTGAAGGAGAGGGAGAGGCAAAGGGAACGGAAGAGGGAGGGGAAGGGAACGGGGGAGGGGAAAGGGTGATGGTAAAAAGGAGGTGAGGCTGGGGAGATTGAAAAGGAGGTGAGGCTGGGGAGATTGAAAAGGAGGTGAGGCTGGGGAGTTGAAGGACAGCAGCGTGACTGAAAGGAACGGTGAAAAGAAATAATAGGCTTTGGTTCATGTATCATGCACAGCGAAAATCTGAAAGTAACATGCATACTCACGTGTTCCACATGATATACTCAAGCCCCTCCAGATAGAGAAACTGCCCCACATTCTCCTCCTCCTCCTCATCCCTCTCCTCCTCCTCCTCCCGCTCTCTTCCTTCTCTCTTCCTCTCTCCGTCCATCCTGCCCTGCGCCAGCAGCTGCACGCCAGAGCACAGGCGCCAGCTGTAGTGCTCGTGCGGCCCCAGAGGGCCCCCTGCCAGCCGCCCTGCCATGGGCGCTGGCAGGTCCAGCGCCTTCTCGTGTGGGGTGAGGGGCGGGGGTGAGTGGGAGGACGGTTGCTGGGTTACCGCGAGGGAGAGGGATGGGCGGGGGGTGGTGTGAAGGAGGTGCGGGGTTGTGGTGGGGTGGATGAGAGGGAGGAGGGAGAGGGAGGGGAGGCGAGGGAGGCGGATGTGGTGTCGCTGCTTTGTCTGGCGGACTGTGGCGTGTCTGTGTTGTTGCTGCTGCTTCTATTGGATGTCTCTTCCTGAAGCGCCTCAAATATTGCTTCTGTGTTTTGTGCATCATTCGACCCTCTCTCTCCCGCTGCTGCGGTTGCCCCACCCACATCACTGCGTGCCGAATCCAGCACCATAGCGCCGATACCATAGCTCGTCCTCCCCTCTCCTCCCCCCTCCCTTTCGGCGTTCTCCTCTTCCTCCTGCCGCTCTGATATCCTCCCAATAGACCCCACAGCCAGACCAGCGTCATTCAAAGACAGCCCCGACCGCAGGTCCCGCTGACCTGCCTGAAAATCCACCTGAGGACTTTGGGCAGCAAAATCAGCTTCATTCAGTGACAACCCAGATCGCAGATCTCGCTTACCAACCTGAGAATTCACCTGAGGACTTTGGGCTAGGAGACTGGAAAGAGAAGGGCCAAAAATAGGCGGAGTGATGGACGAGGAAGCAGACATGGCACCACCTGAAGCAGCACCAGCAGCAGGCTTTTTCGTGGAGAGGGGCATGGGGGAGGCGGGAAAGAGACCAATGGCCATGTTGCTGAACAGGCTCGAGGTGCTCGAGAGCAGGCGCCCAGGCGTGATGGGCGCAGAGGACGCCCGTGGCAGGGCGGATGGGGGCAATGAGGCGGAGTCCAGGGGGAGCAGGTTCTTGGGGAGGCTGGGGGGGAGGGGCGCCCTGCCTGGGATGGGGGGAGGCTTGTTCCAGGGGCCCGGGAGGGGTGTGGGGGAGAAGGGCGAGGATGGGGCGAGGTGGGGCGGCTGCTGGGTTGTGGCTTCGCCTGTAGTTGCTGCTGCTGCTGGTGGTGTTGCTGCTGCTGCAGGTGGTGGTGGTGGTGCGGGGGATGGAGTGATTGAAGGTGGAGCAGGCTCGACTGCGTTGCCTTGGTCATCCTTGACGGCTGTGAGGGGGTTGTGGAAGATACTGAGGATGGAGCAGAGGGAGATTAAGAGGGGAAACGGATGAATCCAAGACGACCAGGGGAGATGGGGAAGGAGGGAATGTAGGAACGGAGCAGGAGCAGGGGGGATAGGGAGAGCAGGGGGGATAGGGTGAGCAGGAGCAGGGGGGATAGGGAGAGCAGGAGCAGGGGGGATAGGGAGAGCAGGAGCAGGGGGGATAGGGAGAGCAGGAGCAGGGGGGATAGGGAGAGCAGGAGCAGGGGGGATAGGGTGAGCAGGAGCAGGGGGGATAGGGAGAGCAGGAGCAGGGGGGATAGGGAGAGCAGGAGCAGGGGGGATAGGGAGAGCAGGAGGAGGGGGGATAGGGAGAGCAGGAGCAGGGGGGATAGGGAGAGCAGGAGCAGGGGGGATAGGGAGAGCAGGAGCAGGGGGGATAGGGAGAGCAGGAGCAGGGGGGATAGGGAGAGCAGGAGCAGGGGGGATAGGGAGAGCAGGAGCAGGGGGGATAGGGAGAGCAGGAGCAGGGGGGATAGGGAGAGCAGGAGGAGGGGGGATAGGGAGAGCAGGAGCAGGGGGGATAGGGAGAGCAGGAGCAGGAGGGATAGGGAGAGCATGAGGAAGTGGTTGGTGCCAAAAGCAGGTGAGCGGATGAGGGAGGGGGGAAGGGGCGTACAGGGCAAGGGCATGAGAAGGACGGAGCGAGCGAGAGAGTTGGAGGGGTGTTGGGGCTTGAGCCACTCGTGCTGCTCCCTCTCCTCCAGCCGTGGCCCTCCGTCTGTTGGGGGTGGAAGGAAACGAGAGGGCGGAAGGGGGGTGCACGGTGAAACAACAAGGACGATTCATGAGTGTTTGATGCGAAGAGATGCAAAGGGGAGCAGGAGCCATGTGAGTCAGAGGAGTCTTTAGGCATGAGTCAATGGGAGCACAGATGGATATGACGTACAGGAGCCGTTCAGGTTCCCTAAGTACCTACCAATCATGTGCCATTACCCGTTCACACAGCCTACTTACCCGTCCACACGGTGCCTCCTGCAGTGAGGAAGTAGAGCTCGTTGAAGAGCGTCACGCGGTACCTGGGAGAGCGGGGGTGTGTGTGTGTGTGTGTGCGTGTGTGTGTGTGTGTGTGCGTGTGTGTGTGTGTGTGTGCGTGTGTGTGTGCGTGTGTGTGTGTGTGTGTGTGTGTGTGTGTGCGCGTGTGTGTGGGGGGGGGGGGGGGGGGGGGGGTCGGGCAGCAGGTGAAAGGTAGGACAGGAAGGGCTTGGCAGAAGGGAAGCAGTAGAGGTATTCCGGGGAAAGTCTAAGGATGTAAGGGGAGAAGTCACAGTTGCACAGGGAAGGAAGCACGCGGCAGGCGGGCGGGCATGCACATACCACTCAGGCAGGGCGTCGTCTTGCAGAATGGGTCGCTGCCACTCGTCAATGGCCCTCTCCCAGTTGCTGTACCCTGCCATGGCACACAAACACACGGCGCAGTGACATGGACAAGTTGACCCCGCCCTGCGGGTAGAGATAGTTGAGGATTCAACATCACAGCTCAACACAATCACCATTGAGCTGCTTTTACAAAACTTTTGAGAATCCACAAAAGCAAACGTCAGAGATAAAAAACGCATGACCGTTGGGAGCATGCATCATCACCCCCCCCACGCCCGCGCCCACGCCCACGGCCACGCCCGCGCCTCCAGTAGCACTCACTGACTCACCCAGCAGAGCATCGCGGGCCAGCAGGTGAGCTGCCATGCCCTGGTGCCCGTAGAACCGCGTGTAGCGCCTGCCACACACACACACAGCCGCACACATGCAGAGAACGAATGTGAGAAGAAGGGCACAATTTTCCAGTAGGTCAATAAAGCACATTGGGTCTCACGCCTCCAGGCCTCAGCCCCCAGTAACAGGCAGGCACGTCCCAGCAGAGGGTGAATTCCACGGCCCGGGTGGCTCAGGCAGCACTGGCTGTCTCTCACTCCCTAGGTCTCACCTTTTGGACTCGCCTTTAGGTCTCACCTTTTGGACTCGCCTTTAGGTCTCACCTTTTGGACTCGCCTTTAGGTCTCACCTTTTGGACTCGCCTTTAGGTCTCGCCTTTTGGACTCGCCTTTAGGTCTCGCCTTTTGGACTCGCCTTTAGGTCTCGCCTTTTGGACTCGCCTTTAGGTCTCGCCTTTTGGACTCGCCTTTAGGTCTCGCCTTTTGGACTCGCCTTTAGGTCTCGCCTTTTGGACTCGCCTTTAGGTCTCGCCTTTTGGACTCGCCTTTAGGTCTCGCCTTTTGGACTCGCCTTTAGGTCTCACCTTTTGGACTCGCCTTTAGGTCTCACCTTTTGGACTCGCCTTTAGGTCTCACCTTTTGGACTCGCCTTTAGGTCTCACCTTTTGGACTCGCCTTTAGGTCTCACCTTTTGGACTCGCCTTTAGGTCTCACCTTTTGGACTCGCCTTTAGGTCTCACCTTTTGGACTCGCCTTTAGGTCTCACCTTTTGGACTCGCCTTTAGGTCTCACCTTTTGGACTCGCCTTTAGGTCTCACCTTTTGGACTCGCCTTTAGGTCTCACCTTTTGGACTCGCCTTTAGGTCTCACCTTTTGGACTCGCCTTTAGGTCTCACCTTTTGGACTCGCCTTTAGGTCTCACCTTTTGGACTCGCCTTTAGGTCTCACCTTTTGGACTCGCCTTTAGGTCTCACCTTTTGGACTCGCCTTTAGGTCTCACCTTTTGGACTCGCCTTTAGGTCTCACCTTTTGGACTCGCCTTTAGGTCTCACCTTTTGGACTCGCCTTTAGGTCTCACCTTTTGGACTCGCCTTTAGGTCTCACCTTTTGGACTCGCCTTTAGGTCTCACCTTTTGGACTCGCCTTTAGGTCTCACCTTTTGGACTCGCCTTTAGGTCTCACCTTTTGGACTCGCCTTTAGGTCTCACCTTTTGGACTCGCCTTTAGGTCTCACCTTTTGGACTCGCCTTTAGGTCTCACCTTTTGGACTCGCCTTTAGGTCTCACCTTTTGGACTCGCCTTTAGGTCTCACCTTTTGGACTCGCCTTTAGGTCTCACCTTTTGGACTCGCCTTTAGGTCTCACCTTTTGGACTCGCCTTTAGGTCTCACCTTTTGGACTCGCCTTTAGGTCTCACCTTTTGGACTCGCCTTTAGGTCTCACCTTTTGGACTCGCCTTTAGGTCTCACCTTTTGGACTCGCCTTTAGGTCTCACCTTTTGGACTCGCCTTTAGGTCTCACCTTTTGGACTCGCCTTTAGGTCTCACCTTTTGGACTCGCCTTTAGGTCTCACCTTTTGGACTCGCCTTTAGGTCTCACCTTTTGGACTCGCCTTTAGGTCTCACCTTTTGGACTCGCCTTTAGGTCTCACCTTTTGGACTCGCCTTTAGGTCTCACCTTTTGGACTCGCCTTTAGGTCTCACCTTTTGGACTCGCCTTTAGGTCTCACCTTTTGGACTCGCCTTTAGGTCTCACCTTTTGGACTCGCCTTTAGGTCTCACCTTTTGGACTCGCCTTTAGGTCTCACCTTTTGGACTCGCCTTTAGGTCTCACCTTTTGGACTCGCCTTTAGGTCTCACCTTTTGGACTCGCCTTTAGGTCTCACCTTTTGGACTCGCCTTTAGGTCTCACCTTTTGGACTCGCCTTTAGGTCTCACCTTTTGGACTCGCCTTTAGGTCTCACCTTTTGGACTCGCCTTTAGGTCTCACCTTTTGGACTCGCCTTTAGGTCTCACCTTTTGGACTCGCCTTTAGGTCTCACCTTTTGGACTCGCCTTTAGGTCTCACCTTTTGGACTCGCCTTTAGGTCTCACCTTTTGGACTCGCCTTTAGGTCTCACCTTTTGGACTCGCCTTTAGGTCTCACCTTTTGGACTCGCCTTTAGGTCTCACCTTTTGGACTCGCCTTTAGGTCTCACCTTTTGGACTCGCCTTTAGGTCTCACCTTTTGGACTCGCCTTTAGGTCTCACCTTTTGGACTCGCCTTTAGGTCTCACCTTTTGGACTCGCCTTTAGGTCTCACCTTTTGGACTCGCCTTTAGGTCTCACCTTTTGGACTCGCCTTTAGGTCTCACCTTTTGGACTCGCCTTTAGGTCTCACCTTTTGGACTCGCCTTTAGGTCTCACCTTTTGGACTCGCCTTTAGGTCTCACCTTTTGGACTCGCCTTTAGGTCTCACCTTTTGGACTCGCCTTTAGGTCTCACCTTTTGGACTCGCCTTTAGGTCTCACCTTTTGGACTCGCCTTTAGGTCTCACCTTTTGGACTCGCCTTTAGGTCTCACCTTTTGGACTCGCCTTTAGGTCTCACCTTTTGGACTCGCCTTTAGGTCTCACCTTTTGGACTCGCCTTTAGGTCTCACCTTTTGGACTCGCCTTTAGGTCTCACCTTTTGGACTCGCCTTTAGGTCTCACCTTTTGGACTCGCCTTTAGGTCTCACCTTTTGGACTCGCCTTTAGGTCTCACCTTTTGGACTCGCCTTTAGGTCTCACCTTTTGGACTCGCCTTTAGGTCTCACCTTTTGGACTCGCCTTTAGGTCTCACCTTTTGGACTCGCCTTTAGGTCTCACCTTTTGGACTCGCCTTTAGGTCTCACCTTTTGGACTCGCCTTTAGGTCTCACCTTTTGGACTCGCCTTTAGGTCTCACCTTTTGGACTCGCCTTTAGGTCTCACCTTTTGGACTCGCCTTTAGGTCTCACCTTTTGGACTCGCCTTTAGGTCTCACCTTTTGGACTCGCCTTTAGGTCTCACCTTTTGGACTCGCCTTTAGGTCTCACCTTTTGGACTCGCCTTTAGGTCTCACCTTTTGGACTCGCCTTTAGGTCTCACCTTTTGGACTCGCCTTTAGGTCTCACCTTTTGGACTCGCCTTTAGGTCTCACCTTTTGGACTCGCCTTTAGGTCTCACCTTTTGGACTCGCCTTTAGGTCTCACCTTTTGGACTCGCCTTTAGGTCTCACCTTTTGGACTCGCCTTTAGGTCTCACCTTTTGGACTCGCCTTTAGGTCTCACCTTTTGGACTCGCCTTTAGGTCTCACCTTTTGGACTCGCCTTTAGGTCTCACCTTTTGGACTCGCCTTTAGGTCTCACCTTTTGGACTCGCCTTTAGGTCTCACCTTTTGGACTCGCCTTTAGGTCTCACCTTTTGGACTCGCCTTTAGGTCTCACCTTTTGGACTCGCCTTTAGGTCTCACCTTTTGGACTCGCCTTTAGGTCTCACCTTTTGGACTCGCCTTTAGGTCTCACCTTTTGGACTCGCCTTTAGGTCTCACCTTTTGGACTCGCCTTTAGGTCTCACCTTTTGGACTCGCCTTTAGGTCTCACCTTTTGGACTCGCCTTTAGGTCTCACCTTTTGGACTCGCCTTTAGGTCTCACCTTTTGGACTCGCCTTTAGGTCTCACCTTTTGGACTCGCCTTTAGGTCTCACCTTTTGGACTCGCCTTTAGGTCTCACCTTTTGGACTCGCCTTTAGGTCTCACCTTTTGGACTCGCCTTTAGGTCTCACCTTTTGGACTCGCCTTTAGGTCTCACCTTTTGGACTCGCCTTTAGGTCTCACCTTTTGGACTCGCCTTGAGGTCTCACCTTTTGGACTCGCCTTGAGGTCTCACCTTTTGGACTCGCCTTTAGGTCTCACCTTTTGGACTCGCCTTTAGGTCTCACCTTTTGGACTCGCCTTTAGGTCTCACCTTTTGGACTCGCCTTTAGGTCTCACCTTTTGGACTCGCCTTTAGGTCTCACCTTTTGGACTCGCCTTTAGGTCTCACCTTTTGGACTCGCCTTTAGGTCTCACCTTTTGGACTCGCCTTTAGGTCTCACCTTTTGGACTCGCCTTTAGGTCTCACCTTTTGGACTCGCCTTTAGGTCTCACCTTTTGGACTCGCCTTTAGGTCTCACCTTTTGGACTCGCCTTTAGGTCTCACCTTTTGGACTCGCCTTTAGGTCTCACCTTTTGGACTCGCCTTTAGGTCTCACCTTTTGGACTCGCCTTTAGGTCTCACCTTTTGGACTCGCCTTTAGGTCTCACCTTTTGGACTCGCCTTTAGGTCTCACCTTTTGGACTCGCCTTTAGGTCTCACCTTTTGGACTCGCCTTTAGGTCTCACCTTTTGGACTCGCCTTTAGGTCTCACCTTTTGGACTCGCCTTTAGGTCTCACCTTTTGGACTCGCCTTTAGGTCTCACCTTTTGGACTCGCCTTTAGGTCTCACCTTTTGGACTCGCCTTTAGGTCTCACCTTTTGGACTCGCCTTTAGGTCTCACCTTTTGGACTCGCCTTTAGGTCTCACCTTTTGGACTCGCCTTTAGGTCTCACCTTTTGGACTCGCCTTTAGGTCTCACCTTTTGGACTCGCCTTTAGGTCTCACCTTTTGGACTCGCCTTTAGGTCTCACCTTTTGGACTCGCCTTTAGGTCTCACCTTTTGGACTCGCCTTTAGGTCTCACCTTTTGGACTCGCCTTTAGGTCTCACCTTTTGGACTCGCCTTTAGGTCTCACCTTTTGGACTCGCCTTTAGGTCTCACCTTTTGGACTCGCCTTTAGGTCTCACCTTTTGGACTCGCCTTTAGGTCTCACCTTTTGGACTCGCCTTTAGGTCTCACCTTTTGGACTCGCCTTTAGGTCTCACCTTTTGGACTCGCCTTTAGGTCTCACCTTTTGGACTCGCCTTTAGGTCTCACCTTTTGGACTCGCCTTTAGGTCTCACCTTTTGGACTCGCCTTTAGGTCTCACCTTTTGGACTCGCCTTTAGGTCTCACCTTTTGGACTCGCCTTTAGGTCTCACCTTTTGGACTCGCCTTTAGGTCTCACCTTTTGGACTCGCCTTTAGGTCTCACCTTTTGGACTCGCCTTTAGGTCTCACCTTTTGGACTCGCCTTTAGGTCTCACCTTTTGGACTCGCCTTTAGGTCTCACCTTTTGGACTCGCCTTTAGGTCTCACCTTTTGGACTCGCCTTTAGGTCTCACCTTTTGGACTCGCCTTTAGGTCTCACCTTTTGGACTCGCCTTTAGGTCTCACCTTTTGGACTCGCCTTTAGGTCTCACCTTTTGGACTCGCCTTTAGGTCTCACCTTTTGGACTCGCCTTTAGGTCTCACCTTTTGGACTCGCCTTTAGGTCTCACCTTTTGGACTCGCCTTTAGGTCTCACCTTTTGGACTCGCCTTTAGGTCTCACCTTTTGGACTCGCCTTTAGGTCTCACCTTTTGGACTCGCCTTTAGGTCTCACCTTTTGGACTCGCCTTTAGGTCTCACCTTTTGGACTCGCCTTTAGGTCTCACCTTTTGGACTCGCCTTTAGGTCTCACCTTTTGGACTCGCCTTTAGGTCTCACCTTTTGGACTCGCCTTTAGGTCTCACCTTTTGGACTCGCCTTTAGGTCTCACCTTTTGGACTCGCCTTTAGGTCTCACCTTTTGGACTCGCCTTTAGGTCTCACCTTTTGGACTCGCCTTTAGGTCTCACCTTTTGGACTCGCCTTTAGGTCTCACCTTTTGGACTCGCCTTTAGGTCTCACCTTTTGGACTCGCCTTTAGGTCTCACCTTTTGGACTCGCCTTTAGGTCTCACCTTTTGGACTCGCCTTTAGGTCTCACCTTTTGGACTCGCCTTTAGGTCTCACCTTTTGGACTCGCCTTTAGGTCTCACCTTTTGGACTCGCCTTTAGGTCTCACCACTCTAAGTACCAACCCCCCCGAAACGGCCTGCGAGAGGTGGTGCAACCCACCTGAGGTAATGGCTATCGGGGTTGAAGCGTGCAACAGGCACGTCCCAGCAGAGGGTTAAGTACACGTGCGGGGTGGCTCCGGGCGCTCTATCTCATCCCATAGACCTTACCCACCATCACCACAACCTCCCTGTGCCTCGCCCCTCTAGGTCCCATCCCCCAGCAAGGGGCACCTGAGGTAGTGGCTATCGGGGTTGAAGCGCGCAACAGGCACATCCCAGCAGAGCGTGAAGTCCACATGGCGGGTGGCTCCGGGCGGCACCGACACCGACGCCGCCACTGCTGCTCCGATGGCCGTGCCGGGGAACGAGGGGTGCGATGCCAGGGCTGACTCGTGGTGGGGGGGTAAGGTGCCAGTCTGTTGTTGGGAGAGAGAGAGTATGGGCTGGCTCTGTTGTTCAGGGGGGAAAGCGAGGTGTGAAGGTTTTGAGAAGGAAACGCAGTGTATGGTGCCCCTATGGCCGTGCTGGAAGGGAAGGAGGGGTGTGACGCCAGGGCTGTCTCTTGGTGGAGGGGGAATGTGTAGGTCTGGTTGGTGGGGGTAGGGGCGTGTGGAGTGTTGGGAGGGAGAGGGGAAGAGAGTGCGATCCAGCAAATGTGAGGGCGGTCAAAGTGGGGACGACAAGGAGGGTGAGGTGAGGAAGGGGTTGATTCATCGGCCGGCCTGAGGCAACAAGCATGCCGTCATGCCTTGCTTGCACTGTACGGGTCCAACGCACCTTCTCTAGGTGCTGCCACATGTCAGCAGCCGATAGGCCCTTGCAAGGGCCAGAAAGGACGAAGTGCGGGCAGACAGACACGCGCACCCCGTCAGTGCTGCTGTCAGCAGTCCCTTCAGCTGAGTCAGCAGTTCCGTTAGTTGAGTGAGCAGTGACAGGAGAGTGGGTAGGGGCAGAGGCGGCAGGGGAGTGACTCTCCCTGGTGCCACTCCCCCCTCGGGCGGCAATGGCAAGAGTCACAGGGCCGCCCACTTTGGAGGACCTGCATTCATGCATCAAGAGGCGAGGCGGTAGAGGAGACGCAGCAGAGGAGCGGCAGCAGGAGGGCAAAAGAGAGGGAAAGTCTGTTAGCAGTCTGAATC
Organism: Closterium sp. Yama58-4; assembly: GCA_947470075.1. NCBI lineage: Eukaryota > Viridiplantae > Streptophyta > Zygnematophyceae > Desmidiales > Closteriaceae > Closterium > Closterium sp. Yama58-4. The sequence continues at coordinate 305,845 of CANIUD010000314.1, forward strand.
ATGTAGTGTGTGAAATGAGCATAAGGCATTGTGTGTGTGAATGGGATGGGGGGAATGCATGGTGGTGGATGACCCACACCTGTGCTGTAGTTTCACGCCTTTGATGCCCCTATCCATCCTGCCACGCACACACAAGGGCCACAAGCATTGTTGGCAGGGCAGACGAGGGAGAATTAATCTCATGGCATGTTGGCAGGGATTGCAAGCCACGAAGCACACGAGGAAAGAACATGCAGACAATTATGATACGGTTTCATGGCTGATTGTTGATGGTAGATGGCAGATGGCTCATGGCTGATGGCTGATGGCTCATGGCTCATGGCTGATGGCTGATGGCTGATGGCTGATGGCTGATGTTGATGATGGTTTGCACCGTGTGCTCACTCAAATGCAGTGTTGAGATGGCCACCAGTTGTTGCAGAATCCCCCCCTACAGAGTTCTGCAATGCCACACAAGAGTCAAGACTGATGTGAATGCTGATGATGGGTGAATGCAAGGAGAGGTCAAAAGAGTGAGCATGCCGTGCAGTGGTTATGCGTGCACGCGCGCCCGCGTGCATGGCCATAGCTTCTACACAAAGCTAGTGAGTCAGTGGGTGTGCTAATAATTTTGTGGTGTAACATACACTTACCGCAAGCAGGGGGGAACTTACCGCAAGCAGGGGGGAACTTACCGCAAGCAGGGGGGAACTTACCGCAAGCAGGGGGGAACTTACCGCAAGCAGGGGGGAACTTACCGCAAGCAGGGGGGAACTTACCGCAAGCAGGGGGGAACTTACCGCAAGCAGGGGGGAACTTACCGCAAGCAGGGGGGAACTTACCGCAAGCAGGGGGGAACTTACCGCAAGCAGGGGGGAACTTACCGCAAGCAGGGGGGAACTTACCGCAAGCAGGGGGGAACTTACCGCAAGCAGGGGGGAACTTACCGCAAGCAGGGGGGAACTTACCGCAAGCAGGGGGGAACTTACCGCAAGCAGGGGGGAACTTACCGCAAGCAGGGGGGAACTTACCGCAAGCAGGGGGGAACTTACCGCAAGCAGGGGGGAACTTACCGCAAGCAGGGGGGAACTTACCGCAAGCAGGGGGGAACTTACCGCAAGCAGGGGGGAACTTACCGCAAGCAGGGGGGAACTTACCGCAAGCAGGGGGGAACTTACCGCAAGCAGGGGGGAACTTACCGCAAGCAGGGGGGAACTTACCGCAAGCAGGGGGGAACTTACCGCAAGCAGGGGGGAACTTACCGCAAGCAGGGGGGAACTTACCGCAAGCAGGGGGGAACTTACCGCAAGCAGGGGGGAACTTACCGCAAGCAGGGGGGAACTTACCGCAAGCAGGGGGGAACTTACCGCAAGCAGGGGGGAACTTACCGCAAGCAGGGGGGAACTTACCGCAAGCAGGGGGAACTTACCGCAAGCAGGGGGGAACTTACCGCAAGCAGGGGGGAACTTACCGCAAGCAGGGGGGAACTTACCGCAAGCAGGGGGGAACTTACCGCAAGCAGGGGGGAACTTACCGCAAGCAGGGGGGAACTTACCGCAAGCAGGGGGGAACTTACCGCAAGCAGGGGGGAACTTACCGCAAGCAGGGGGGAACTTACCGCAAGCAGGGGGGAACTTACCGCAAGCAGGGGGGAACTTACCGCAAGCAGGGGGGAACTTACCGCAAGCAGGGGGGAACTTACCGCAAGCAGGGGGGAACTTACCGCAAGCAGGGGGGAACTTACCGCAAGCAGGGGGGAACTTACCGCAAGCAGGGGGGAACTTACCGCAAGCAGGGGGGAACTTACCGCAAGCAGGGGGGAACTTACCGCAAGCAGGGGGGAACTTACCGCAAGCAGGGGGGAACTTACCGCAAGCAGGGGGGAACTTACCGCAAGCAGGGGGGAACTTACCGCAAGCAGGGGGGAACTTACCGCAAGCAGGGGGGAACTTACCGCAAGCAGGGGGGAACTTACCGCAAGCAGGGGGGAACTTACCGCAAGCAGGGGGGAACTTACCGCAAGCAGGGGGGAACTTACCGCAAGCAGGGGGGAACTTACCGCAAGCAGGGGGGAACTTACCGCAAGCAGGGGGGAACTTACCGCAAGCAGGGGGGAACTTACCGCAAGCAGGGGGGAACTTACCGCAAGCAGGGGGGAACTTACCGCAAGCAGGGGGGAACTTACCGCAAGCAGGGGGGAACTTACCGCAAGCAGGGGGGAACTTACCGCAAGCAGGGGGGAACTTACCGCAAGCAGGGGGGAACTTACCGCAAGCAGGGGGGAACTTACCGCAAGCAGGGGGGAACTTACCGCAAGCAGGGGGGAACTTACCGCAAGCAGGGGGGAACTTACCGCAAGCAGGGGGGAACTTACCGCAAGCAGGGGGGAACTTACCGCAAGCAGGGGGGAACTTACCGCAAGCAGGGGGGAACTTACCGCAAGCAGGGGGGAACTTACCGCAAGCAGGGGGGAACTTACCGCAAGCAGGGGGGAACTTACCGCAAGCAGGGGGGAACTTACCGCAAGCAGGGGGGAACTTACCGCAAGCAGGGGGGAACTTACCGCAAGCAGGGGGGAACTTACCGCAAGCAGGGGGGAACTTACCGCAAGCAGGGGGGAACTTACCGCAAGCAGGGGGGAACTTACCGCAAGCAGGGGGGAACTTACCGCAAGCAGGGGGGAACTTACCGCAAGCAGGGGGGAACTTACCGCAAGCAGGGGGGAACTTACCGCAAGCAGGGGGGAACTTACCGCAAGCAGGGGGGAACTTACCGCAAGCAGGGGGGAACTTACCGCAAGCAGGGGGGAACTTACCGCAAGCAGGGGGGAACTTACCGCAAGCAGGGGGGAACTTACCGCAAGCAGGGGGGAACTTACCGCAAGCAGGGGGGAACTTACCGCAAGCAGGGGGGAACTTACCGCAAGCAGGGGGGAACTTACCGCAAGCAGGGGGGAACTTACCGCAAGCAGGGGGGAACTTACCGCAAGCAGGGGGGAACTTACCGCAAGCAGGGGGGAACTTACCGCAAGCAGGGGGGAACTTACCGCAAGCAGGGGGGAACTTACCGCAAGCAGGGGGGAACTTACCGCAAGCAGGGGGGAACTTACCGCAAGCAGGGGGGAACTTACCGCAAGCAGGGGGGAACTTACCGCAAGCAGGGGGGAACTTACCGCAAGCAGGGGGGAACTTACCGCAAGCAGGGGGGAACTTACCGCAAGCAGGGGGGAACTTACCGCAAGCAGGGGGGAACTTACCGCAAGCAGGGGGGAACTTACCGCAAGCAGGGGGGAACTTACCGCAAGCAGGGGGGAACTTACCGCAAGCAGGGGGGAACTTACCGCAAGCAGGGGGGAACTTACCGCAAGCAGGGGGGAACTTACCGCAAGCAGGGGGGAACTTACCGCAAGCAGGGGGGAACTTACCGCAAGCAGGGGGGAACTTACCGCAAGCAGGGGGGAACTTACCGCAAGCAGGGGGGAACTTACCGCAAGCAGGGGGGAACTTACCGCAAGCAGGGGGGAACTTACCGCAAGCAGGGGGGAACTTACCGCAAGCAGGGGGGAACTTACCGCAAGCAGGGGGGAACTTACCGCAAGCAGGGGGGAACTTACCGCAAGCAGGGGGGAACTTACCGCAAGCAGGGGGGAACTTACCGCAAGCAGGGGGGAACTTACCGCAAGCAGGGGGGAACTTACCGCAAGCAGGGGGGAACTTACCGCAAGCAGGGGGGAACTTACCGCAAGCAGGGGGGAACTTACCGCAAGCAGGGGGGAACTTACCGCAAGCAGGGGGGAACTTACCGCAAGCAGGGGGGAACTTACCGCAAGCAGGGGGGAACTTACCGCAAGCAGGGGGGAACTTACCGCAAGCAGGGGGGAACTTACCGCAAGCAGGGGGGAACTTACCGCAAGCAGGGGGGAACTTACCGCAAGCAGGGGGGAACTTACCGCAAGCAGGGGGGAACTTACCGCAAGCAGGGGGGAACTTACCGCAAGCAGGGGGGAACTTACCGCAAGCAGGGGGGAACTTACCGCAAGCAGGGGGGAACTTACCGCAAGCAGGGGGGAACTTACCGCAAGCAGGGGGGAACTTACCGCAAGCAGGGGGGAACTTACCGCAAGCAGGGGGGAACTTACCGCAAGCAGGGGGGAACTTACCGCAAGCAGGGGGGAACTTACCGCAAGCAGGGGGGAACTTACCGCAAGCAGGGGGGAACTTACCGCAAGCAGGGGGGAACTTACCGCAAGCAGGGGGGAACTTACCGCAAGCAGGGGGGAACTTACCGCAAGCAGGGGGGAACTTACCGCAAGCAGGGGGGAACTTACCGCAAGCAGGGGGGAACTTACCGCAAGCAGGGGGGAACTTACCGCAAGCAGGGGGGAACTTACCGCAAGCAGGGGGGAACTTACCGCAAGCAGGGGGGAACTTACCGCAAGCAGGGGGGAACTTACCGCAAGCAGGGGGGAACTTACCGCAAGCAGGGGGGAACTTACCGCAAGCAGGGGGGAACTTACCGCAAGCAGGGGGGAACTTACCGCAAGCAGGGGGGAACTTACCGCAAGCAGGGGGGAACTTACCGCAAGCAGGGGGGAACTTACCGCAAGCAGGGGGGAACTTACCGCAAGCAGGGGGGAACTTACCGCAAGCAGGGGGGAACTTACCGCAAGCAGGGGGGAACTTACCGCAAGCAGGGGGGAACTTACCGCAAGCAGGGGGGAACTTACCGCAAGCAGGGGGGAACTTACCGCAAGCAGGGGGGAACTTACCGCAAGCAGGGGGGAACTTACCGCAAGCAGGGGGGAACTTACCGCAAGCAGGGGGGAACTTACCGCAAGCAGGGGGGAACTTACCGCAAGCAGGGGGGAACTTACCGCAAGCAGGGGGGAACTTACCGCAAGCAGGGGGGAACTTACCGCAAGCAGGGGGGAACTTACCGCAAGCAGGGGGGAACTTACCGCAAGCAGGGGGGAACTTACCGCAAGCAGGGGGGAACTTACCGCAAGCAGGGGGGAACTTACCGCAAGCAGGGGGGAACTTACCGCAAGCAGGGGGGAACTTACCGCAAGCAGGGGGGAACTTACCGCAAGCAGGGGGGAACTTACCGCAAGCAGGGGGGAACTTACCGCAAGGGAGAAGACGAGTGAGACGTCAGCAGCTGTGGTGCCTGTGTTAGCCAGCTGCTCAGATAGGCAAGGCATGTGACAGGCGCACAAGTGCATGTAGTGAGCACAGAGCCATGCGTGCATGTAGTGAGCACAGGGCCATGCGTGCATGTAGTGAGCACAGAGCCATGCGTGCATGTAGTGAGCACAGAGCCATGCGTGCATGTAGTGAGCACAGAGCCATGCGTGCATGTAGTGAGCACAGAGCCATGCGTGCATGTAGTGAGCACAGAGCCATGCTTGCACGTAGTGAGCACAGGGCCACATTCGAAATAGATTGCACGAGCTAAACGCAGCGTGAACCGAACCAAGAAGCAGGGATAGGTGGCGAAGGAAGAGTGACAAAGCGAGAATTGGGGGGAGGGGGGAGAGAGAACGTAAGGAGGGAGCGGGGAGGGAGAGCGTACAGTGAAAGCGAAGACGGAGGAGGGGAGGGAGGACTCCTGGTAGTTGTTGGGTATGAAGGGGGAGACCTGGCGACACGAGATGGTCATCTGTGGGTCTGGCTCTGCAAGCACAGGTGTGTTCAAACGCACACAGGTGTGTTCAAACGCACACAGGTGTGTTCAAACGCACACAGGTGTGTTCAAACGCACACAGGAGCACACCTTCTTGCATGCTCAATTGCACCCTGAACCATGCATCCACACCCACGCTATTAGAGCCACTATGCATGAACTTCCATGTCCCACCCCAGTGTAGCACTAGAAGCATGACATGCTGGCTCCATCTGCTAGCTACCTTGATAAACGGTCCAGGCGCGCGGGAAGAGAGCATAGTAGGTGTTGCGGGAGCCATCCATGTTCCACCCCCACGCGTCGATGCCCAACCCACTCGCCTTCCTCCGCACGCCCTTGGGCACACCAGGGTACAGCACAGAAGAGAACTTGCGAGGCTCGTCCACTGAGCTCTCAGCCTGCCTTGTGATGAACACCTGCCGAGGCAGTTCCACAGAGAGGAGGGTTCCGGACGGAGGGACCTCAAACGCCCTTGGGCACGCCAGGGTACAGCACAGAAGAGCACTTGAGGGGCTGGTCCGCTGGGCTATCAGCCTGCCGTGTGATGAACACCTGCTGAGGCAGCGCCATGAAACGAACGGAGCCAACAGCTTCAGATAGAGGGACCTCAAACGCCCTTGGGCACGCCAGGGTACAGCACGGATGAGCGCTTGAGGGGCTGGTCCGCTGGGCTCTCCACTTGTCTTGTGATGCACACCTCCAGAGGCAGTGCCACCAGCGAGAAGGGTTTCAGTTGGCAGCTCCTCCAAGGGCCTTGACCGCGCCTGGGCAGCGCATGGGTGGCAGGTGCACCCCTGTGCCAGTTGTCGCTTCGTCCCATGCTGTTGCAGGTTGTTTTCGAGAATTCTCAAAAACAACCTGGCAGGTCTACCTCTGTGCCAGTTGTTGCTTCGTCCCATGCTCTGGCACAATGCCCTGCTCAAACCGGCCAACTGGCATGCCAAGTGTTCGTTCTCGTAGTTGCTGTAAGTGGAAGCATTTGCAGGAGGGGACGGATCTGGCCGGCGTCCACGGGTGCGTCCTCACACTGCCCCGCTGCAAACTGTCCCAACTGGGAGTCAAAATGCTCATTCTCGTGGTTGCTGCGACTGAAAGCATGTGCAGCGGGGATGAGAAATGGAGCTCACAGAGAACTGGTCGGCGTCCACGGGTGCGTCCTCGCACTGCCCCGCTGCAAACTGCCATCGGTTGAACTCCCCCCGGAACCCCCGCCCTATGCTGCACGCCCTGCAGGCACGCAGCAGGGCCCAGTGGGGCGGGCCGCAGACAGCAGAAAATTGAGCGGAGGGCGGAGGGCGGAGGGCGGAGGGCGGAGAGAGAGAGAGACAAGTGGTGGCAGGTGAACCGGGAAATCAGAGCGAGGCAGGGCAGGCATGATGGTGGAGGGCAGATAGGCGGGCGAACGTGGGCAGGTGAGAGGGGAAGGGAGCTGGGGTTACGAATGGCCATGCATTGTGAAGCCCTAGAGGTAGGTGGGCCTACCCGATGCCTCCTAGAGGCACTCCGTGACATGCTGATGGCTGTGTTTCACGAGAGAAAGGGTCAATCACTGGCACCTGCAGAGGCATGGGCGTGGGGGGGGATGCATGAGGCAACGCAGGGGAATGGGCATGTGATTGGGAATGCTTCCCCCATGCATGAGGACAAGGCGTGTGAGTGCGTGTGGCTGGGTGGTGACATGACACTGACGAAACAAGAGCATATCCCATGCCAGAGGCTATGTTTTTTAGAATTCTCAAAAACATCACAGCGCAGTACGCAGGAGCATCATGAGTCGTCATGACTCATGCGTGTAGAAAATTCCATGCACCCACTCACCCGGCCCTGAGACTTCTCCCTCTGGTTGTGCGACCACAGGCGCACCCCCAGTGGCAGCTGCACGTGCGGGAGGGCAGGGAACGTGATGGGAGGGGAAAAAGGAGGAGGGGTTGGACAAGAGGGAATATTTCTTGACAGAGGTTCGATAGATGAGTGTTTGAGACAAGATGCATCCTGCAGTCATTCACACAGCATGCCTGATTCGCCACTCACACCAACAGCACCCCCCAGCACCACATCACCCACAGCAGCCACAGCACGGCACCCATAGCACCCACAGCACGCACGTTGCGCAGGGCTCAGAGAAGGTGACGGAAAACTCCTTGATGCTCAAGGCATGTACTATCTCTATACAGCATTGCATGCATGCACATCACATGCGCTGCACGCCGCAGCACGCACGTTGCGCAGGGCCTCGGAGAAGGTGACGGAGAACTCATTTTAAGGCTCTTGGGTGGGATGCATGATCTCTTAACAGCAACACATGCATCACATCACATCACATGAATCACACGCAGCACGCACATTGTGCAGGGCCTCAGAGAAGGTGACGGAGAACTCCTTGAGGGGCGCCGCATGGGCGTCCAGAGGGCGCACCCACGCCACCTCTGGCGGCGCTGCTGCTGTCCCCGCCAGCTGCGGGCGCGGACAAAGGGGGGGAAAACGGCAGGCCATTGGGGTGGGAAAGGAGTGGGCGGGGACGGGGGGCGGAGCAGGGCAATGGACGTGGGAGGAGTGGGCGGGGAGGGAGGGGAAAAATGCAAGTGAGGATCTGAGAAGGCGGTGTGACTAATAGGGGATGGAAGAGAGCACGAGTGACAGGTGGGAGGGTGTGTTGTGACACTAATGGGGATGGGGGGATAACTGAGCGGAAGGTGTACGAACGATCACGGGAGAAGGGACGTGCAAGGGCTGATCTAGGGCCGATCTAAATGCGAGTGCGGGTGGCATGTGGGCGGCTGTGTGGTACCAGAGAAGCTCCGGGGAAGCGGGAGAACGTGACTGACGATCGCAGCTTCATCCCTTGATCGTCCGGGGAACACTCCCGCGCCGCTACTGCTGCTGCTGCTGCTGCTGCCGTGGGGGGGTCAGGTGACGCACCGCAGGCCCACCCGGCGCTCCTGCAGATGGCGGACAGCATGTTGCCGCTGCAGAACCTGGGGGGAGCGGCAAGGGGGGGGGGGGGGGGGGGGGGGGGGGGGGGGAGGGGGGGGTCAGGGACCTCAGAACTCGGCGGACAGCATGTTGCCGCTGCAGACCCTGGAGGAAGCCGCTGGGGATTCACAGGCACTGTCAGAATCTGACAGAGAGAATGCTGGCGCGGCAGCAGAGAGAATGCCGGCGCGGCAGAGCCTAGGAGGAGCACCGCCGAAGATCAGTCAACGTCATATGGGGAACGGATGCACGCGCGAACAAGGAAGGAGGTCGTTTCTGATGTTCCGCCTTGCGTGCCAGAGAATTTGACGTAGACGGAAAGAACGAGTCATTAGAGCTGTGCACCTCGTGAGCGTCGTATGAAACATCCAAGCCTTTTATATGAAAAAGCCTGCAGGAAATAGCTGCATCCGTTTAGATTATTTGAACCATTCTCGTCAGTGACCCCTTACATTGTAACAGGTTGAAGTCAACAAGAAGACGTCGACAGGAAATCACTGTGAGCCGTTGATCTAATGCGCATCGCTGATGGCGACACTCGTGGTGTCAGGTCGGCGACAATTGCTGCTGGCGCTAACTGACAAATGATGCGATACGATACGATACGATACGAATGCGATGCAGACGTCAGACTAAGCGTTGCGGAACGATCATCACGCATCAACGCAAGGAAAACAACCTCGGAATCTCTTGATCGTTTCTCAGGGAATTATGCCTCGCATTCACGATGGGATGTAAACTATACACTGACAGGTCACTGTCAGGAACGGCACGAGCAGGACGGTCTAGATTCGTGACCCTTCAAACAAGCTAAGCCACGAAGATAAGAGGTCTAGATGATATGACATTATCGATTTCTGAGGCAACCAGTGTAGAGAATTGAGATTAAGACAAAAGGGAATGATTGCACACTAGAATAAGACAAGAGTGAACAGTGGAACTGTAGCGTATGTGGATGAGCATGATAGAAGAGAAGATGATACTTAGAACTTGTGACTATAATGAGAAACTTGTGTAAGGTGGATTGCTTGATGAGATAAGAACTTATAAGAGAAGATGAGTGTGAGCTTATTGAGAGAGTGAGAGAGGTGAAGAACACTTACTTGAGTGAATCTTACTAGGGATAGTTGTAGAAGTAACTTGGGGGAAAAGCTTGAGCTTGTATGCTTTACTTGGGATGACTCCAAGCCTTGGGTTGGATGATGATCCTCCCTTGAGCTTGTAGCTTGTAGCTTCCTTATACTCTTAGGGAGTATGAGGTAGACTACTCTTAACTTGGTGACTACTTTGTAGACTAACTGAGAGAGAACTTTATGAGCATAAACTTATATTAAGAAAGGTATAGTACAAGCCTTAAAGATCCATGAGGGATACATAGGCATGCATAGAAAGAGTAACCATCAAATGGTAGCCTTGGAAGAGAGTTGCATGAGAGTATCAACTTTGGAGACATTGAACTTGGTTGCTAGTAAGGAGCCTTTGTAGTTGAAGAGGAGCTTGATGAGGAAGCTTGAGAAGCATTGTTGTCATTGAAGAACTTTCTTGAAAAATTGTAGAGATGCTTGTTGGAGTTGAATAGTAGTAGAGCATGTGGTGGTGGTTGAGCACTTGTTGAGTTGGAGTTGTAGGCCTTGTAGTGTTGGAAGAGGACTTGGTGACTTGTGAAGGGATGAGTGGAGGAGATAGGATAGCTTTGGTGACTTGGTAGGAGAGGTGAGGTAGTAATCATAAGGTCCTTGGTGATGAGGTGGCAACTTTGGTGACTTGGGAAAGGAAGGAAGGAAGGAATAAATGAGAGGCATGTGGAAGTTGATGACTAGGAAATGGAGGCATGTGCTTGAAGGCACATGGGAGGAGGATAATTGGAGGAAGTGGATGACTTGGGTAATCTTTGATGAGTAGGAAAGGAGAGCACATGGAAAATTATGAGGAGTCATGTGCCTTATGGTGGGGCTTGGAGGTGAATAGGAAAAGTTGTTGGAGTCTTGGTTGAGTTGGTATCAAACAATATGTTTAATATATACCCTGCGTGCTGTAGGTACTGTAGTTATTATTATTAAGAGTTGGTGGTGCACCTTCTTTGTTGCTTTGCTATATGTACCTTGTGTGCTATAGTGAAACCCCTCTTTCCTTGCCTAAACTCTCTCGACACTTTCTCCTCTTCACCCTAGCATGGCTCCTCACCTCTAGCTACTATCTTGACATGGTACAGAGCTGGTTCTTTCCCGGAACCTTCTCTTTTTTTTAAGAATCATGGGCCCGCCCGTACTACAGCGCGAAATGCGCTATTTTTTCTCCCCGTTCGCCCGTCACGCGCGCCCTGCCCGTCCCCCCGAACGTGCCACGTCGGCTGCCTCGCGGACGCCCCGTCGGCTGCCTCGCGGACGCCCCGTCGGCTGCCCCGCGGACGCCCTGCCCGTCGCCCGCTGCCCCCCAGTTCCGTCGCCGCGGCGCCCTGCGTTCCGTCGTCGGGGCGCACCCCTTCCCGTCGTCCGCGAACCCCGTTTCGTCGCCTCGCGGCCCCCCGTTCCGTCGCCAGCGCCCGCGCCAGCCCGGACCGCAGGCGCCGCCGCCAGCGTGGCCCGTCAGCGCGGACGCCACCACCGCGGCCAGCCGCCACCGCCAGCGCCAGCAGCAGCTACCGCCAGCGCCAGCCGCCCGCGCCAGCGCCAGCAGCAGCTACCGCCGCCCTGCCCCCTCCCGCCCGCCCTCCCTTCCACTGCTTCCGTCGTGGGGGGGGGGGGGGAGGAGGGGGAGATGTGGGGGTGGCGGGTGTGAGGTTGTGAGGAGCCAGCACCTCCTCCCTCCCTTCCCTCTTCCTCTCTCCCTGCAGCACTTGTTGCTGTAGGGGGGGGGGGGGGGGGGGGGCGGGTGTGAGGAGCCTGCCACTCCTCCCTCCCTTCCCTCTTCCTCTCTCCCTGCAGCAACTGTTGCTGTAGGGGGGGGGGGGAGAGAAGTGCAGAAGGGTGAGGGGGTGGCGGGAGAAGACAGGTGCGGAAGGTGTGAGGTTGACGGGGTTGAGTGACGAGGGGGTGAGGACTAGGGGGTTCTTAACGGGGGGGGATCGCATTGAGCGTGCGCGCTCATGCCCGCCTAGCCCACCTCCTCTCCTCATCGGGACTTGGGGGTTCTTAACGGGGGGGGATCGCTATGAGCTTTCGCGCTCAAGCCCGCCTAGCCCACCTCCTCTCCCTTCCCTCTCTCACCTCCCCTTTGTAAAAGGAGGTTCGTAAGCGGGTCCGCCGGTCCTGGCCCCCCACCTCCTCTCCTCTCCTCTCCTCTCCTCTTCTCTCCTCTCCTCTCACCTTCCTCACTTCTCTGCCTTCTTCCACAGCGCTTGGTTTGCTCGTTCAGGGGGTGCTGGCTGCCTCATGTACCTGATGACTTGTACTCGCGACATTCCGACTCCTCGCACTTACGCTGAGGCAGTGTCAGGGCCTTGGGCCTCTCAGTGGAGAGCTGCCATGGACGCAGAGATGGCCTCCTACAGATCCACAGGCACCTACGTCGATGAGGTTCCCCCTCCGGGGGCGAACGTAGTCGACGGCATGTGGATCTACAGGGTGAAGCGGCCACCGGGATCTCCTCCGGTCTTCAAGGCACGCTACGTGGCTAGAGGTTTCAGTCAGCGCGAGGGAGTTGACTTCTTTCAGACCTTCGCGCCCACCCCGAAGATGACCACTCTTCGGGTGTTACTACACGTAGCAGCACAGAGAGACTACGAGTTACACTCTCTTGACTTCTCTACTGCTTTCCTTCAGGGCAGTCTTCACGAGGAGGTCTGGTTGCGTCGTCCCTCTGCCTTCACTGGCTCTTTCCCTCCTGGGACCCAGTGGAGGCTGAGGCGACCGGTTTACGGTCTTCGTCAGGCTCCTCGTGAGTGGCACGACACCCTGCGTTCTACCCTGTCTGACCTTGGGTTCCAGCCGTCTTCTGCTGACCCGTCGCTGTTCGTTCGTCGTGGCCCCACACCTTTCTTTGTTCTGGTCTACGTTGACGACCTTGTTTTCGCCACCCCTGACAGGGTTGCTTTGGCACACGTGAAGTCCGAACTGCAGAAGAGACACACCTGCACTGATCTTGGTGAGCTGCGCCACTACCTTGGCCTGCAGATCACCAGGGACAGAGCTGCTCGCACCATTACACTTTCACAGTCGCACATGGTGCAGCAGGTCCTTCAGCGGTTCGGGCTTCAGCACTCCACAGTACAGCGCACACCTCTTGCTGTTGACCACAGACTCACTGGACCCTTTCCTGACGAGCCGTTCGAGCCTAGTGGTCCCTACGCAGAGCTTGTGGGTTGCCTCATGTACCTGATGACTTGTACTCGCCCGGACCTCGCCTTCCCTCTCAGCGTTCTTGCGCGCTTTGTTGCGCCAGGGAGACACCGTCCTGTTCACTGGACAGCAGCTGTGAGGGTGGCGAAGTACCTAGCGACGACGTCAGGCGTGGGGCTAGTTCTTGGAGGGCAGCAGTCTGTCGTACTTACTGGTCACTGTGACTCCTCTTACGCTGACGACGCTGAGACTCACAGGTCTACTCAGGGGTACTGTTTCAGCCTGGGTTCTGGAGCTGTTTCCTGGCGGTCCACGCGCTCCTCTTCTGTCTCGACCTCTACAGCTGAGGCTGAGATCTACGCTGGTGCCATGGCGGCACAGGAGCTGCGTTGGTTGACCTTCTTGCTCACCGACCTTGGTGAGCGGCCGAGCTCTGCACCGACCTTGTTCACTGACAACAAGGCGTCTATTCTCCTTTGTCGAGAGCCACGACTGGAGAGCAGAGTGAAGCACATTCACGTCAGGTACTTTCTTCTGCGAGAGTTGCAGAGGCGTGGACAGGCTCGCTTTGAGTTTGTGGAGTCCGAGGCCAACACTGCAGACATCTTCACCAAGGCGCTTCCGCCTTGTGACCACCAGAGGTGCTGTGTGCAGTTAGGCCTTGTTGACACTGGTTCTCGTGTTGCTTAGGCTTGAGTGTACTGTTTACTTTGCTTTCTATATACCTCTGTTACTTCTTGGACTGGCCTTGTGGCCACTGTTGTTTGTGCTTAGACTGTGTGGTGACGTTGTGATCCACCCTGAGCTTCGTTTCTTGGACTGGTCTTGTGACCGTACTCGTTTGGTTCTGCTAGACACCCCTCACTTAGGCTATGGGGGTGTGTCAAATGTTGTAGCCTATAGTGAGGTTTGTCTTAGGGGGTACAAAACTTAGGATTAGCTGTATGTACCCCAACCAACATCAATGCATCATCCATTCCTCATTCTGACACTTGTGTGCTATAGTGAAACCCCTCTTTCCTTGCCTAAACTCTCTCGACACTTTCTCCTCTTCACCCTAGCATGGCTCCTCACCTCTAGCTACTATCTTTACTTTGGATTGGAGAAGGCTATGGTGGTTGGGAGTAATTAAAGAGGTGGCTGATAGGCTTGAGTTGGAGAAGATGAGTTGGAAAAGGAGGTTTGTAACTTGAGTGGTTGGAATAGGCTTTGGAGGAGTTGGGTGGTTTGGATGGATTCTTAGGAAAAAGTGACGAGGGTGTTTTGAGGGGAAGGGGTTGGAGTGTACAGTAGCGTGCCCATTCACAACAACCAGCACAGGCTGACGAGGTACGTAATTACGACGCTGTAAAGGTCACACAGAACATAAACACAAGGCACCCACCCCAAGCAAGACCCCACTGCGATCATTGCGATTGGCGGGAAAACAGAAATCCTCGTCATAGTTTTGCTCGACTGCAGTCGGCCACTGACATGAAGCAAACACAGCAGGACATTACGACGCGAGCAGGACATAATGGGCACTGACTCAGCACTCACGAAAACATGAACATTTAGCATTATGTTCTTGCGTAGAAATCAATGCATACAAAATATCCACCAAATGTATTTTCTTTGGAAAAAAGCCTGGGGTGAATTCTTGATTATACCTTGGTATTTTCTGTGCAGCTGGGCCACGGGATGCTACATTGCTGACCTTTCAGCGTTGGCCCTCATCCATCACACTGAAATCAGCTAGGTCAAAACAATCTTACATTGAAAACCCTAAAGGCTGCTTTGGGCGAACAAAATCAAGGTCGACCACCCTTGTCAAACACCAAACACTGTCAAGTTGCTCGTGATGATTCTCGAGCCTGGCTTCAAAGGGACAGCACGTGAGCCAACATGTGCTCCCCACACACTTCCAACATCCAGGGTGCCTGAGTGGTAGAAGTACAAGCCACACCCACACGCGCGGGCGTGCGCGAACACACACACATACGCATGCACGCACACACGCTTGAAAGGTGAGAATGTTTGAAAGCAGCAATGGAGGTATGCATGCTATGATAGCTTTTATGCCAACATTCCTGTGGATACGATAGCAACTCAGTCCCCTTAGTGCACTAATTCCCCTCTGCTATGTGGCTCATTGTGTGTGTGCCTACCAGATAGTCTGCCCCTGTGACTTCACCATGTCACTTGCTGAGGCTGCAGGAGCACGCCAGGCAGAAGGCTTTAAGCTCTCTCAGTCTCGCGGTTCATGCGCACAGCAATGAGATACACCGCCACCAGTGCATCGCTCACTGCCCACCTCCCCCCACTCACTTCCTTCTCTCCCCAAACATGAGCTCGCAGCCTCGCATCACGCCCCTACCGACCTGATCGAACGCAAGGCATAATGCCTTAAGCTCTCTACCTGTCCCGCGGTTCATGCACACGGCGATCAGATAAGCCGCCACCACTGCATCGCTGACACACCGCGCTCCCTCCTTCTCACATCCGCCCTATGGGCAGCAATTTCTGCAGCAGAGACATGGTTTCCTGGTAGGGAAGAGGGGAGTCACGGAAAGCAGGCAGAAAAAGGAAAGATCTGAGAGCTTTGAGCCGTCCATCTCACACACACTGCTGCCCATCCCCACTCTCCTCACAGCCGCCCCCATGTCCAGCAGGTTCTGCAGCAGCGACATGGTTTCCTGGAAGAGGGGAGAGGCATAGGACAGGGCACAGAACAAGACACAGGCTGAGAGTTAAGACATCAACAACCCCCTCTAAACCTTACTAGAAGTTTTACCTGAAATCTCACCTGACACTTAAGACTTCGCTATTTCACCTGAGGTCTCACCTGGAAGCCAAGGTGCACGCCTAAAAGAATATCCCTGAAGGCGCACCTGAGAGCAAGATCTGCTCCAGCACGCGCCGCATCTCCTCTTCGCCCAGCGGCCGGGTCTGCGTGGGTCCCGTGCACACGCGCGCCTGCGCCTCGAGAACCACCTGGTTCGGACCCAAGTTCCTGCAAAAACCTTCCGCGCAAGTTCCAGCCGGTCTCCTCTTCCCCGATCTTGCGAATCTCAGCCGATACAGACGGCTCGGATTCGTCTGAGGCTTCGCTTGCACGGCTCATGGCGGAAACGGCTCGACAGTGAGTGGAGGGCGAGTTACTACGGAAATTTCGAGGCTTCCCGTTCGGAGGAACTGCGTGGAATGAATTCGTGTGGGAAAGACTGTCGCACGGCTATTCGATGGCCCTCCTGGTGCTGCGACGGTCGCGGTTGGCGAGGATCTGAACATTCGATCGCACAATAGCAAGTTTCTCGCATGTGATTCGGCCGATCGGCTCGCATGTGCCCCACGCAGGTTGCATGAGTCGCCAGGGGATCGCACCTGGCGGGATCGACGCAGTGGCGCGATGCGGCAGCGGGGTAACCCGCGATACCATCATCTGTTGCGAAGAGAAGTTAGCGCAGAATGAGAGTAGGTAAGGGCGTCGTTCGGGGGGGGAAAAAGGTAGATCAGCAGTCGAACACGTGAAATATTTACGATTATCGAGAAATAAATAACGAAGGTCTTAGTGATGTAAATCTTTGTTTCCTTCCAGATATACGGTCATATTTGGAAATATTAACAAGCCTAGATACTACAAATATTATTTTCTACACTCAACACAATTAGCAACTGTACAGAGCCTTAACGTCCTATTTGATAGTGATCCATAACCACTGAAGAGCTATGGGGTGTTACTCCACAATAAGGTTGCTGTTGTAGATACCAAGTTGAATCACATAAATAAATAACCTGCACAGTGCAACCCAGAATGTTAATTCTCAGAAAGTGATTTCAATGTATGGAAGTGCAGAAAACGGGACAACTCACATGGGTTTAGTTCGACTGTCACAAGCCTTGCAAGGGGCTGGCTGTCGGAGGCTTGAAGACCATCCTCCCCCACCACAGGGAGGACTGGCTGCAAGGTATGGAGCCATCAGAGGCATGGAACCATCCTCCCCCACCACAGGGAGGACTGGCCATTGAGGCATAAAACCATCCTCCCCCACCACAGGGAGGACTGGCTGTTGAGGTTTAAAGCCATCCTCCCCCACCACAGGGAGGACTGGCCCACCCTCAGGGTTGCTAGTATCAAGACATGCGGGAGCCCATATGCACATGCTGGTTCTGTACTTTTGGACCCCCATCAAGTAGCAGAGCTGCTGCAGTCAGCTCTGCTACCGGACAAAACCATTGTGTATGGCCCGGAATCGAGATTAGCCAACCACAAGGGTGCACTCAACCATGCAAAGCCTCCTCATGCCTTTGATGACTTCATGCCATTAGCACATGCCACACCAACCCCTCCTTGGGCACCTGCAGGAAACAAGAGCAAAATTCAGTAACTTGGTAGAAGTAGAAAAAAATGCTGGAAGTTATCATATGTACCTCGTTCTTAGGATGGTGAGTTGAGCTTCGTAGCCTTGGACTGGTAGGAGCCTTGAGTAGAAACTGTCAGACGAAAGCCTCCACTGCTGAAATACCTGCAGGGTGAAAAGGCAAATGTCAGTTTGGTTGTGAAAGAAAACGAATAGCTGAAGGTTAAAACCAGTACCCTGGTGGCCTTGTATACTGAAATGATTGATTTGTTGAAGGTCTTGACAGGCGAGTGACCGTTAAAGGGCTCGAAGGTGGGGTACCTGCAAAAAAGGAAACAAAGAGACGTCAGTCAAGCTTAAAAAGAGAAACAAACAAAAAACAATTCAAGAAGTCAAGAACGTTACCTTGAGGGCCTTGGATGCTGGGATGTGACGCTGATTGTTGAAGGTCAAGGGAAGCAAGTGGCTGTTGGAAGGGCTTGAGTGGTGAGACACCTGCGAAAAGAAAACAAGGAGACGTCAGACAAATGTTAAAACGAAAATAAACGAAAAACATTTCAAGTCAAGAGCATTACCTTGGGGGCCTTGGGCGTTGGGATTTTTTATTGTTGAAGGTCTTGAAAGGGAAATGGCTGTTGAAGGGCTTGAGTGGTGAGGTACCTGCGGACGTAAACAAGAAGACATCAGTCAAGATTATATCAAAACAACCAAAAGAAACAATACAAGAAGTCAGGAGCGTTACCTTGGGGGCCTTGAATGTTGGGATGCTCAATGAGTGCCTTGAGATGGAAGTGGCTGTTGAAGAGCTTGAATAGTGAGGTACCTGTGGAAAGAAATGAAGGAGTTGTCAGTGAGAGTAGAAAAGTTAAACAACATTAACCACTGAAAGTTCGGAGCTTTACCTTCCCAAGGCTTGAAATTCTTGAAGGGACTTGGTAGAAAGCCTTTCTTCATGCTGCCACACAAGCTCTCTCGGTTGACCCCGCAGCGTTGAGAAGAAGGCCTGCCAATCAAAAGAAAGGTTTGGGAAGAGAATGTTAATGCAAGTGAACCTAGGAGCTCCGTGGAGAATCAAGGCGTGTATCCATGCACATGATGGATGGAGTAGCATGGATGCATGAGCGCTTACCACCACATCCACACAAGCCAAGTACCATACCTAAAGAGACCTGAAGATCTCACCAGAAAGAGGAGTACCCTATACCAAATACCTGACCAGCTAAGGGGGAATGGCTCATGTGGTGACGGTGGCTAGCGCTGATGCATACATGCATGGAAAGGTGCATGTCATGATGGAACCGAAAGCATGGTGTAAAGCTCGAAATAGCAGAAAACAAGCAAAAACGCAACACCAGAGGCGAGGCTCGAAAGATACTTATCTCCACACTGAACGATGGCTGAAGTGTTCGCTCCAGATGTGCAATTGACGCTTGGAAATTGGCCCCGCTGCTCGAATGTTGGCTCCAGGAAGTCGCTTGGATGATTGCTTGAAGGCTGAACCGTAACTTTGACGTGTTGAGCGTAGTGTTGCTCCAGATCGCGTCCAAGGAGAAAGAGCATCTGCCATTTAAAAATAGAGGGCGGAAAGTGAGTGAGTACATGCAGCAGTGAACATCCAAACGAGCAAGGAAAGTAAGCATGTGCATGGCGGATGGTACAGATATGCAGGAACACAATGCAAAAGCGCTTAACACCACTGCTATAAGAGCCAAGTACAAAAAAAAACCAAGAGACCTGAGGGACTCACCAGAAAAAGTACCCTAAAAAAATATATACCATCTAAGGGGAGTGGCTCCTATAGCAGTTGCGGTAAGCGCTCAAGCATGAGAAAAAAACAGTAATGGAAACGATGAGCGGGAAATGGAGTTGGGGGAAACAAGTAAAGCTTGGTACTTATCTGCAATCCAAGTTCAGATCGAGTGTTGGTTGACGTCATTGCTTGAAGTCCTCGTTCAGACTGCTGGCTTCAAGTCTTGGTCTTGACATGTTGAGATCCAAGGGCCTTGCTTCTCTCAGGTGATGGAGCATCGTAGCGGAGCGGAGAAACTGCCAGCAAAACGAAAAATAGGACGTTAGGTTCACAGTGACGAAAGGATGCGATAAACGAAACAATGCGACGAAGAAATAAATTTATGTGGGAGGGATGGGGTCTTCCAGCCAAAGCAGCCGCACCGTAGAGCTCAGACAGACTGACGCATGCATGACTTGGCGACGCTGACACTAGACAGACCTAAAGAGAGACTGGCTCAAACTTAGGGGAAGAGACAGGGAACTCTACGGGAGGAGCTTTGGCTGGAAGACCAACAACCAGTACGGATGAATGATAGCTGACACGATGAGGGTGAGGAGAATACTTAGCTGGAAGAATGGAAGGCTGGTTAAGAACGTAGGCTGGCTAAGTCCGAGAGTGTTCGAACGGTTGAGCAGCAGGGTGACGAATGTCGAGTAGATGTGCAGCCGCCGTCGCGATGAGTGCTGAGAAAAGCTCCGATGCCATTTGAGAGCGTTGAATGTCTTTATTCCACTTCTCTGCATTAAGGGATAAATGACGCGAATCAGTACAAGTTCAACGTGCAAACGGAAAAAAAGGTATGCTCAGGACTAATAAATTGGTTGAAGAAGAATATTATGGCTTACCTTTAAGATGAAAGTCTTGATGCTTGAGCAACTTGCCAAACAACAGCAGAAGCTTCAATCTTGAAAGGGCCGAAGTTGGAAGTCGTGAAGTTCAGAAGGATGTGGTAGAAACTATTGCACCCGCGGACGAGAAGTCCAGTTGCACAAGGGAGGTTGAAAACTGTGAAGGATGTATTCTGCGTCGAAATCGTTTAGGCATGAGGTTGAAATGTCGGCTGGGAATGTGCTGACTTATATGCTTGCATTCGAGCAAACTGGCTCGAGAGCAGAAGTACTGCTCGAGAACGCAAATGACGCTGACGACGGTGGAACAGGAGAAGGCCCCACAAACTTGACTCAGTTTCGAGCCGCGTGCGTCGGAAGTTCGCGCTAAGAAAACGGCTACGTGGCCGCTATAGGAGAATCTAGGAGGCTCACAGCCCAAGGATTTCTGACTTCTCGAGTTCAAACGGCTGAGAGAGCGGCTGTGTGTCAGGGGGATGGGTCCCCGGGGGGTTCGATGCCCAAGTGATGGTGAGTATGTTGACCTTGAGTTTCGTGTGTTTGGCGACCTTAGGGAGTGTCGGCGAATCATGACGGTCGGATTCCTCGATCCGAGGGCTGACATGCACCGACATCTTGCGACATCCAGCGACATATGTCGCTTCAGACACGCCCTTCCCGAAGTGCTGACTGATCTGGGTCCTAGTCATATTCTGCTGTGGTTTCTTCACGGTCAGAATGGATTCGGGGTGACAACGATTGGGCCACCACCACCTTTTCAATTGGTTCGTGAGATCCGGGCTGGGCTGGTTCCGCGGCGAACGCGCGGGCTTTGGCAGGTTTTCGCAGAACAGGGGGCGCGCGGAGCGCTGCGCACAGCACTGCGCGAAGCGTAGAGAACAAGAGAGGAAATTGGTTGTACAGAAGGGAGGGCATTTCACTTCACACTCTACCACCCCACTCCTCCCCAAGTTTTTTGCGAGTTGGCGAATGTGGGCTGCATGCACTTGCTGGATGGAGGCGACGACAGAGGAGTCGCCAAAACAGAGGTTTCCGCTGTCGTCGTCCGTCGTACAGGAATGTGCGAAAAGTATCGTCACCAAAGTCGTGAAAGTCCGGACCGTCACCGCTCTGCAGCGTACTGTAAGGGCGTGTTAAATTTCCGCTACTTTGGAAATTTGGGGTACGGCCGAATTTGCGACGACCAATTGGTCGTCGCATTTTTCGCGAAAGTCGTCGTACTGGCCGTTTCGGGGACGACTCATTTACAGCCTAAACTTTCAGTTTCGAAGATTTAACATCCCAGAGGCCGATTTACAGGCCGGCTCGTCCAAAGTGTTAAATCAGAAGAGGCCGGATCGTGCGACGGTGTCGCACGATTGCCACAACATTGGCAACAACCAATGGGTTGCCATGTGAATGGACAGTCAAGAAGGGTTGCGCGGCTCCATTCACACTCCCACAACACACCATGCTGGAACAAAACCCCATCCCAATCCACCCCAGCAAATACCTGTATAAACCCGTCCCCCCATTGAAACAAACTCAGAACAATGGCCACTCACTTCAGTCCACGAGCCACAAGAACCCTCGCCGCCGGAGTTGTACAGAGTGTTCTAGTTCCCTGGATCACCACCGTCAGCCTCCTGCTCCCGGTCCTCGTTGACTTCGCTGACGATGAGGGGTACAAAATGTTTTGTCCCGCTGATTTTCTAGTGTGTGCTGCATTGGACGATGTGTACTGATTCTCATGTGCGGGTTGTGGTTTGGCGGGCCGCATGTGCTCACTCCGAGTCGCGCACGAAATGTGGCATGTAGTCGGGGAGATGTGTTTCGTGTTGGGGTTTGGTGGTTGGGATGCGTTTCGTGTCATTGATGCGACGGTCAACAGGATTTGCGACGCCGCGCAGTTTTGTCGCAACGACGGGCCGTTTTCGCGGCTGTGTTGCGGACGTCGCGGCGTCGTTTTCACGACGTCGTGATTAAACGGCCCTCAAATGTAATTTTTTTTTGGCGAAATTCGCGATAGTCGTGCATGATTTGCGAATCTCGCAAGCGGGTTAGGGTGAATTCCTAGCTCGTGTCTGACATCAGGTCATCCGTCCTTAGAAGCTCGGAAGACCCGAAGTGGTTCAAAATAGGGGCAAATCAACATTGAGAAGAGACAAATCAGAGACTAAGGGCGGATGACCTGATGTCAGACCCGCCATAGGAATGCGCCCTTAGAGCGTGTTACGTACCCCTTATTTTGGTGTTAGGCCCCGGTTGCCTCCAAAAGTCGACTCAACCTGACTGGTCAGGTCAACCGGGGCTGTCAACTTGGCCGGTTGGGTACCTAGCAGGCAACCTGCAAATGTACCACTCGCCTGCTTTTGGGACCCAACCGTGCCAACAGTATTTCGGGTAGACCCAACAGTCACTGTTTCAATCTTAGTGGCCAAAATTAGGCAACCCAACCGGCATGTTTGAGGCAACCGCGACCGGGCCCCAAAATAAGGGGTACGTAACACGCTCTTACTTTCGCAAATTAGGCCCGACGGATTTTGTATCCCAAATTGGTGTTTGCGATTTAACACGCCCTAACCTACAAAAAAAATAGATTTACACAAAAAGATCGCCTAAACCTCACACGACATTCAGACTTTTTGGAGGGAGAGTAAGAAATTAGGATTTTCCACGCCAACAAATCGCCGGAATGGAATGGTGACTGCACGGAGGAACAAATTCAGGTAATGGCAGGTGGAATGTACTTGAAAATGACGGCATGGCAACGAGGGAAGTCCCTAGCCGAAGGTTCTTAGATATTTTGAAAGCGCTGGATGTCTCATACGAATCAGGGCCTTCGAAAAGGTACAGATGCCCCCCGAAACAGGTATAGAGGACGAGAACAGACTCCCTACGACGATGCGGAAACGAAAACCGCGAAATGATTGTTCCGAGCGCCTCGTAGACGACACCGAGCCAGAGGAGAACGAGGATAGGCGGAATGGGGTACTGCTGAATAAAACGGCGGGTTTCTCGGAGACGTTTAGGCGCGCAATGCGCAGGGTTCCAGCGATTGTTGCGCTGCGCGCCGTGCTGCCACGCGGGAGCTGGTGGGACCTGCAGCAGCTGGCTGGGAGGAAGGCAGCACGCGGGAAAGGGGCCAGTGGTAGCAGCAGCACCGATAGCAGCAGCGATGGGGATAGCAATGGGAGTGGGAGTGGGAGCGGGGGTGCAGAAAGGGATTCGCCCGGCGAGCTGTGGGACGCCATTCGCAAGCTCTGGCGGTTCTGCGCGCCCAACAGGACCATGCTCGTCCTCGCTGCCCTCTGCCTCGCTCTCGCCGCTGTCAGTCCTCCTCCCTTCCTCTCCCTCCACCTCCATTGGAGCTCCTCCTCCCCTGACTTCCTCTCCTTTCCCCCCCCCCTCCCCCCCTTTCCCTCCCCGCGCCCTCGTCGCTGTCAGTCCCTTCCATGCTCTTCCTCCCGTGAATTCCCCTCTCCTCCGCTCACTTCCTCTCCCCTGAGGAGATGAGCTCCTCCCCTCACTTCCCCCCTCCTCCCTTCCTCTCCCCTCCCCCTCTCCCCCTCCCAGCCGTCAATGTGACCCCCTTCTCTCTTTTCTCCCCGCCTTACCCCCCTCCCGCTCTCCTCTGTGCGCTGTCAGCTGTCAGAGGTGGCCATGCCGCACTACCTAGCAGCCGCCATATTCAATGCGTCTCACGGGCTCACAGACCAGTTCAGCCACAACGTTCGTCTCCTCGTCGCCATGACTCTCGCCTGTGGCCTCTTCAGGTGCGTGTGATGCTCAGGCGATTGCCGTGTTCAGGTGATTGCTGTGTCCAGGTGTTTGCTGTGTTCAGGTGATTCCTTGTTCAGGTGTTTGCTGTGTTCAGGTGTTTGCTGTGTTCAGGTGATCGCTGTGTCCAGGTGAGTGCGTGCATGTTCTAATCTAACCATGTCCTGAAGTTACCAGCTCTTTCCTGTGCTCGTGCTGGTGCCGTGATCCGTGCTGTGGGCTGAGGGCCGCCTCGTTCACCATCTTCAACGTTCAACTGGTGAGTGAGCGCACACCTGCACCGCCTGTTTCAACAGCCCTTCCATGCTACACACTCTCGCTCTTACTCTCTCACATGTTCACCTAGACATCCTCAAACCCTGCGTGAACAGATTGGGTTTGAGGATTGGGTTTGACGCTGCTCAAACCCTCTACACAATCTGCTTTGCCTCCCTTCGTCCTCTCTCTCCCGTTTATTATTTAAAGGTAACCCTGCGTACCATCTGTCCACATGTGGCAAATAAGATCAGCTGGTTTTCAAGGATTCAATAGAACCAGCTGATCTCATGTTCCTGCGTCCCTTCTGTCCAGATGCGGCGAATGCGGCTGGCTCTGTACGAGACGCTCATCCGGCAGGATATCGCCTTCTTTGACGGCCAGTCTGTGGGCGACCTCACGTCCCGCCTCGGCTCTGACTGCCAGGCAGCTGGGTACACGATGGGCAGCGATCTCAACATCGTGCTGCGGCACTCGTTGCTCGTGGGTGGTGGGAGGGAGGGAGATCGGTGCTGGGATTGAAAGTTAGGGTGTTGGTGCTTCAGGGGTTAGGGTGAGTGTGCCTCGGCTCTGACTGCCAGGCCGCCGGGTACATGATAGGCAGCGATCTCAACATCGTGCTGCGGCACTCGCTGCTGGTGGGTGCCGTGCAGGAAGGGAGAAGGGGTGGGATATGGGTGCACTGATGAAGGCTCGTTAGGGGATGCCCTTTCAGCCGAAACATGTTTGCCCTGGGGTGCTGCTCACTGGAAATATTTCCCAAGCTGTGCAGGAAGGGGAAAGGAGTGGGATATGGGTGCTGGGTGTGGGTGGTTCAGGGGTTAGGGAGTGTGCCTTGGGTGCCAAGAGGCGGAACAACAATGAGCAGCGGTCTCAGCATCGTGCTGTGCCTGTTGCTGCTGGTGCACAGGGACGTGCGCAGGGACTGGCGCAGGGAGAGAGCGGCTGGTTCTTTGGTTTCTTTGCCTTTTGTCGATTAATTATCTCCGCCTGTTTGTCAATTGACATCGTGCTGGGCTACTCATCTTGATGTCAATTTCGTGCTGCGCCACTTGCTGCTGGTGGGGAGGGAGGGAGTGGTTGGGTAAGATTGCAGGCTGTTTGTGCCCTCATACCATTTCGTGCCCCCATCCACCATTCCACATCTTTAATTCACCATTCTTTATCCCTCATCCACCATTCCTCGTCCACCACCCCCAACCTCATCCACCACCCCCAACCTTATCCGCCACCCCACATGCATGGCCAGAGCATAGGAACGCTGGTGTTCCTCATTCGGCTCAACTGGCAAATGGCCCTCGTGACTGCGCTCCTCTGTGCCCTCATGTGGTATCTGCTCATCATCTATGGCGAGTACGTGTGGCAGACAGGCACATGCGGTTCTCCTACCAGATTGTCTTGTACTTCACTCTCTACTTTGTCTTGTACTTTACTCTCTACTTTGTCTTGTACTTTACTCTCTACTTTGTCTTGTACTTCACTCTCTACTTTGTCTTGTACTTTACTCTCTACTTTGTCTTGTACTCTGATCTCAACTCTCTGACTCCCTTCGCTTTTATACTCCTCCATTCTGCCCTCCTCCTTCACCTTTCTCTCATGCCCCCCACCCAACTCTTTGTTCTTCTCCTCTCTGGATCGTCCAGCCGAAGCGCTATGGTGATCCGATACGATTGTCCTTGCACCCTGATGCATCCATGCATCCTTGCCTCCCATCTACCCTGCTCTCCTCCTTTCTCACCCTCCCGCCAGCTTCTCCCGACTGAGCTCCATGGTACTGCAGGACAATGAGGCAGCAGCCAATGAGGTGCGACCACCTCCGTGGTGACCCAACATCTGGGTGACTCTTGATTCGTGTGGGTCACTGGCTTTGTATGCAAGTTGTGAGCCCCTGCCTCATACCTCCAACGAGAGTCTCATTCTTGGGATGCCATATCGAATCACACCCATCCGTACCCATCCGTACCCACCCGTACCCATCCGTACCCATCCGTACCCATCCATACCCGTCCACACCACCATTGATTCCACCCTCCAGGTGGCAGAGGAGACCGTCTCACTTGTCCGGGTGGTGCGGACGTTTGGCACGGAGAACGAGGAGGTGAAGAGGTGAGGTGGAGAACAAAGAGATGGAAAGGTGAGATGGAGAACAAAGAGATGGAAAGGTGAGATGGAGAACAAAGAGATGGAAAGGTGAGATGGAGAACAAAGAGATGGAAAGGTGAGATGGAGAACAAAGAGATCGAAAGGTGAGGTGGAGAACAAAGAGATGGAAAGGTGAGGTGGAGGGCGAGGAGGCTGCCAAGTGGGACGAAAGAAGGTGGCAAGCGACGCTGTCCTATGTGCAATACGTCAGGTCCCGTCTCTCCTGCAATCCATGTACTCTGGATTCCATTCCATTCCATTCCATTCCATTCCATTCCATTTCATTTCCATCCACTGGCTGCTTGAACTGCGTTTCATGTCCGCCGCCGCCGCCGCCGTCGTCGTCGTTGTCGTTGCTGTTTTTGTTTTGTTTTGTTTTTTTTCCTCCCAACAATCTCTCGATGCAATTGCGTTCGTGTCCATGTCTCACCTTGTTTTGACTTGTCTGGCCTTGCCAGGTACGACGAGCCTCTCAAGAGGCTAGTGGACGTGGGGCTGCGGCGGAGTGTGGCCAACGGTTTATGGACATGCGCTGACAACATTGTCTATAACGCCTCGCTGGTATGTGCTTTTGCACGTCGTGCATTTTGGTGCATGTGCATGGTGGTGCAGATGCATGCCATATGCTGGTGCGTGACGCATGTCACATGATGGTGCATGCATGCCACATGTCACATGATGGTGCGTGCATGCCACGTGTCACATGATGGTGCATGCATGCCACATGTCACATGATGGTGCATGCATGCCACATGTCACATGATGGTGCATGCATGCCACATGTGACATGATGGTGCGTGCATGCCACGTGTCACATGATGGTGCGTGCATGCCACGTGTCACATGATGGTGCATGCATGCCACATGTCACATGATGGTGCGTGCAACTGTGTGCCACATGCTGGAGCTTTCGCCAGCTCCTTCCTCCCCACGCCCCTCCCCGCCGCTCCCCACCTTCCAGGTGGCAGTAATCATGATTGCTGGAGGTGACTTCTGAGTCCTCTCAAACCTCGCCACCGCTCCCCACCCTGCAGGTGGCAGTAGTCATGATGGCCGGCGGGGCGCTAATGACGGGGCGCATAACAGCGGAGGAGGTGACGCAGTTTGTGATGTACGCGGACTGGATGGCGTATAACATGTGGTGCGCGGGCGAGCACTGGGCCACCCTCATGGACTCCATTGGCGCCTGCCACCGCGTGTTTCAGCTGCTGGATTTGCCGCACCCAGAGCAGCTCACACAGGGGCACGGTGAGAGTCACTGTGCCACTGAATCGTGGCTCAAGGTGATTGTGAGGTCTCACTCATTTGTGAACCAATCATGCCGCATGCTGCCTCCCTCACGTGCTGCCTCCCTGTCTCCCTCCAGGCCATGTGTTGCCATCGTTGAGGGGCAAGCTAGAGTTCCGCAATCTCTCCTTTCGCTACCCCACCCGCCCTGAGGTGCGCCCACCCGCCCTGCCTAAAGCACCATGGTGAGGTAATTGCTCTACATGACAATACCGATTGCTCTACATGTTATTGCCAGCTGCTCTCTATTCCACCTCGAACATCGACTCTGCCCTGAGGTGCGCCCCACCTTTCTTCCCTCCCTCCTTCGCTCCCGCATGCCCCCTGCAGGCTCTTGTGCTGGGGGGAACCATCCAGCCGGGCGAGCTGGTGGCACTGGTGGGGCACAACGGCAGTGGCAAGAGCACCCTCCACTAACCTCCCTCCCTCTCCCCCCCCATTCTCACCTCCTTGCAGGCTATTGTGCTGGAGGACATAGACCTCACCATCCAGCCGGGCGAGCTGGTGGCACTGGTGGGGCACAATGGCAGTGGCAAGAGCACCCTGCTCAGGCTGCTGCAGCGACTTTACGAGCCCTCGGAGGGGCGGGTGAGAGGGGCGGGTGGGGGGGGCGGGTGAGTAGGAGGGAGGTGAAGTGCATGCAGGTGCCTGTAATTTGAGGTGTATTTATGCTTGATGGTTGTGTGCATGATTCCTACTGTCCGTAACTCCTACTGCCTGCTTGTCCACAGGTGCTTATAGACGACGTGCCTCTACCAAAGGTTGACATCACTTGGCTGAGAAGCCACATTGGCGTCGTCAGCCAGGTGGGCTCGCCTCTCCCGCGCTCTCCTTTTCATCCCCTCCCAAAGTTCGCCCCCTCTCCTGCCTGCTCTCTATCCCAATCCATCCCAATTCATTCAAATCTATCCCAATCCATTATGCCTCATTCACCTGCCCCTCCTATCATGCTCGTTCTGCCCACCAAACTCCACACACACTCAGCACGGCCCACCACCCTCAACACACACTCCACGTATGGCCAAATGTCCAAGCTCATAATGGTCTACCTCCTGTACACATGTGCATGTGAGCCATTCACACAAGAGCAGTACCAACACTCACGCACTCTCCCCATTCCGCACCCTCTTCTGTATGCACCCACCCAGGAGCCTCTTTTGTTCAGCAGAGACGTGGCATCCAACATTGCATATGGAAGCACCAAGAAAGTTTCCCGGGAAGACATTGTCCGGGCAGCAACCCAGGCCAACGCGCACCAATTTATTTCCGAGCTGCCCGAGGGCTACAACACAATGGTGGACAACGCCCGGCTGAGCGGCGGGCAGAAGCAAAGGATAGCAATTGCTCGGGCTTTAGTGCGCGACCCCACTCTGCTGTTCCTGGATGAGGCCACGAGTGCTCTGGATGCTGAGAGCGAGCACTACGTGCAGGTGAGGGGTAAGGGGGTGGGGAGGAGAGTGAGCAAGCTGCTGTGAGGCCACGAGTGCCCTGGATGCTGAGAGCGAGCACTACGTGCAGGTGAAGGGGAAAGGGAAGTGATGCAGTGGAGGGGTAGGTGGGAGAATGTGCATTCTCCTACGCATAAGACGCACATGATGCGTAGGAGATGGGATGGGAGAGCGCATGAGCGTCGGGTGTGAGAGTGGGCGTTGGACTAAGGGGTTTTCCTCTCAGCCCATCAGACGCTCATTTGGCCTCCCCGTGCAATGAAATGATGTGATACAGAGGAAGCAATGCTGATTTCATCTCTGTGTGAGTGAGGTGCTTGCCCTCACTGCCTGCCATCTGTTGCTCCCATCCCATCAACCCTTGCTGCCCCCTCATTCCATTCCACCAGGCTGCTGCTTTCATGAGCCATAGCTGCTGCGCTCTCTGTCTGTTGAGTTGCATTCGATTTCGTTGGCTCTCACGTGTTTTCATGCAGATGGCATTGAACCAAGTTATTTATAAAGACTCACATGCAAGTGGACACAGAAGGCGAACCAGAGTGGTCATTGCACATCGGTATGTTGTGGCAAGCCATGCATCTCCTCTCCATCAGTTAGTACTCAACACGTGCATGCTTGTTACGGTGTGCCACGCTCCTCAACACACGCTACCCGCTCTCATTCTTGCAGTTGGCTTTCTTTCGTTCTATCTCCACTTTGATCCCTCACATTGACACTGCTTATCGCCCATTACCAGGTTGTCCACCATCCGTTCTGCTGATAGAATTGTGGTTCTATCTCATGGAAAGATAATCGAGGTGAGTCGATCACTTTTTCATACTTACGTCCGGTGCATTTGTCCAGCCAACCTGCGTTGCTCATTGGAATGTTCCTTTCTACTGGTTCGTGCTTTCAGGTTGGCACACATGATCAGCTGCTGGAGCGAAAGGGGGCATATATGGAATTGCACTCACGTCAAAACAAAGCCCGTGAAGCCCAATCAATGTAGACATGCAACCTGTGTTTCCAACAAGCTTGTAGTGTGAGCATATTGCTGTAATTTTCGAGTTTTTTTGTTGCTCTGGTTCAGAGGCGAGATTATAAATTTACATATATACATGCATATACATATAGCTAGTTATTAATATTATCACTTCTATGATGAATAATATTACTGCGGTTCTATATGTTCTTTGTGTATAAAACAATATATTGAAGTGTGCCATAGAAACCATAATCTCATTCAACTGGTCATCATTCAAAAGGAAGGTGCCATTTTGAACAAGTGTTTGTTTCACTTCTTCTATGTAAAGTAGCTGCCAGAACCAGTCGGTATGCTCTACAGAAACATGTAGCGGAGACCATTCTCGAGTTCTGCTGCTTGAAATCTCGATTGCTGCTGTGAATTTGTTGGCTTCGGAAAGCTTTGCAGGAACGACAAGCTATGGTAGGAGCTTTGTGCGAAAGCTAGTTCCCGTTTCTAGTTCCCGTTTCGCGCTCCCTCCAGTGGGTTATTAGCTTCCGTGCGAACTGACGTGCGGTTTTTGTGAATACTTTGTCGTTTGTTCCGATCAGGATCCAAGCATGTCCCTCCCGCATCTTGAGGCTCCTCGCGATGTGCTGCGATCTGGTCTCCATCAGCTCCGCGACGAAGTGTCTCTTGCTCATCCAGTAGAAGAAATTCAGAGACAGGTGCGGGATATGTGTGATTCTGTGTCTTGTGGTGACATGTTTAATTTAGTGTCTTGCGGTGAGTGTCCAGGAATATTTTTCGCTCACGGTGTTCGCCTCCTTGTGTTCTATCTACCCACATATGGCTACCCTGAACACTCCAGTTTCCAGGTCTATAAGAGATTTTCTTTTATAGCAATCATGGCCGTTATGGCATGCTGGTTCGACGACCCGTTCCCTTGAATCTTTGGTCATACCATTTGTTGTGAATTCAAGTTGGTCGTGTTAACGCTAGAGAGGAACCTTTCGAAAGTTGTGGCTATGTATTGATAACTTCCCTGACAATTTTCAGTCGTTTTATCCTCTTCTTTCAGAGAAGGAAGGAGCACGAGGGAACCGTTGACATGAACTTGGGTAGAGTCTATGGTTCAGCCTTCCCTGCTCAGCTGCACATGGAGCGACAAATACTTTCCAAGTAAGGGCTGATCAATGTCCCGGAAATGAATCGTTAAGGCTGCTGGCGTTGGTGTCTCGCTGGTGACATGGTAATGTCCATTCTGCACTGGTTCATGTTTTTTTTTTTTCCACTTCTGTGTCCTCAGATTCAAGAGGTTGCCTGGTCTGCCATCATCCCACCTGGGCCTACATTCAATGATGGGTACTCTTGATGAGCTTGCAGTGGAGGATGTGGTTGGTGAGTGGTTCCCGGTGCATTCCCTTAACCTGCTAGAGTTTCCAGCCAATGTACCGTGAGCCATCGCATATATGGCAATCCTTCTGATTTGACCCTGGTTTACTTTACTAATGTTTTGTTTGATTTTGCAGGATATGGAGATAAGGTTGAAATTCCCCGTGTGGACTTGCATGAGATAATGGAATACAAGCTTGGCCTGTAGCAACTCCTTTACCATACTGGTACACAACAATGAGAATATGTTTGTACTATTGCCAACCCAACCCAACCCCCACAGCCGCCATCATTTGGGCAGGTCACTTCACTTGCCCCCTGTCACTGACAAAACACCAATCCGTACAGTGTACTGTTCTTGTTGGGAGCGTGTTTCTGATAGCCTCGAACTCGTAAGGGCGCGTGACTTTATACAGTAAAGTTAAAAAAAGGGGTCGAACTTTTGCTGGTAACCTGTTTCGTGAATGTCGCAAAACTACTCGCTAGGAAATCGTGTGTACTAGTTTAAACTGTGTGAAAGAAGTTGGACACTGAACTGGAGTCGACCTGCGTTCGAAAGTCTGCATTTACATTTATCCAATCGTGTGTCCTTCGTCGCACGCACGAAACTTCACGAATTTCCCAACACTGACGACTTACATCGTAACAGGTTACTGAAGCCGGATACGGTCACGAACTGCGCCGCCCAACCGGGTAACCTAAGAAAGTTTAGCACGACTCGATAGTTACTGTTTAAAGTTGAACTTCGATTCTCGAACTCTTGTGTGCCTTGTCATACATGTGAAGCGAGGAACAGCGACTAGAGCAAAATGAATCTACGTTGTCGAGCCTAGGTCGACGTAGGTTCAAATGGTCGAAGTTCGACTAAAAAAACGAGTTTTGCAAAACACTGTATAAAGTCACGCGCCCTAAGCATTCGCAAAATGTCTCACAGGTTTCTAACTCAAAGCAGTTAGGCGCTCGCTGGCGTGGCTCGATTCTTGGACTCCGAGCCTTGGCATCAGTGGGACGTTGTCAGGAGGAAGCAGACGTTAAGCTGTAAAGATAAATTTTATTTTTCCTCTCGTCAACATCTCGATCAAATTGCGGTTGAGAAAGAAGACCATCTTAGACGATTCGCCATGGCTTACGACAGCACCGTTTTTCCATCATGTCTCTGTCACGGCATCAGCACGCCTGCTGAGAGCTGTTAATACTCGTACTACTAGCAGCAACCACTGTTAGGTGTCGTGACAGAAGCCAACATCATGGACTCGCCGCAGCTTCAGTTGCATGCACCAACCAAGGCGCCCGGCCCTGACGAACGGCTTTTGCCACGTGGCATCACCGAAGCGGCCGTCATCAGTATCGACCAATTGCCCCAGGCGGAGCTTGCGCGGTTGAGCCAAGGCGCACTGACCGGCCTCCCCGTGCTGGCGTCGTTTCGCGCGGAAGACTGGGACCTGGAGCAGGGGGAACCGCGCGAGGCTCAGGGCGCAAGCGCGGAAGAACCCGGGGGGGATCGGTCAGGCGCTGTAGTAGCAGGCGTCGGTGATTCAGGCGGCCTTGGGATTGACGCGCTTTCAGCAACAGCGAGAGCAGGCTCAGATGATCCACGGGGGAGGGAGGAGGTCACCGAGGGTAACAGAGAAGTGGGTCGCAGACAGGAGGACGGAGAGGAGGTTGCCAGGGCCAGTAGAGAGCGAGGCGATCACGAAAAACATTCGTCAAGTGATGACGAAGGGAGCAGTTCAGGGGAGGACGAGGGTGGGACAATCCATTCCGACTCAGACACCACGGACCCCTTGTATACCTCACACCCAGCCTCCACATGCTCTTCCGAGGCCATCATAGCATGCTTTGTGCACGGGGGCGATCGGCCGCTCTGGCCCTTCTGTGTGGACGCGCGGCGGCTGTGGTGGTACTGGCGCGCGCTGCTGCTGCTGCTGGTGGCGCTGGTGGTATTCGGTGGATCGTTGGGCATGGCATGGCTGGGCAAGATCGGGGACGCGCTGCTCGTGCCCTGCCCCGTCTGGCCCACGTCTGGCCTCGCGCTCTACGCTGTGCTCGTGAGCCTAGCTATCCTATCCCTATTCCTTCAACCCTACGCGTGCACCAAGTCCTTGCAAACCTATCCTTGCATGCCCCTGGTGTTTCAGAATCCCGTTTCCTTTTCCTTCACGAGCCAATCCTTCCACTCCCCCCCAACCCTCCCCCCTCCATTAGGTGTTCGGCATGGGCACATGGCCGGGCATATTCCTGGGTGGCGCACTCCTCGTGTACACTGGAGCCGCATGGCACCTCTCTGAACACCTCTCCACTGTGCAGATCGCCCTCGCATCCCTCACAATCGCAGCCTTCCTCACAGCCTCCGTGCTCTGCCTCTCCTTCTTCCTCACGCGCGTGCTGCACCGCCTACGCCCCCACGATCTCACCCCTCTGGACCGAGTCAAAGACATCTTCCTCTTCGCCCTCTTCTCCTTCCTGGTCTCCCTGCTGTTCGAAGGCCTCGTCGCCGTCGTAGTCAGCGCGTGGGATGCTGACCTGGCAGGTGACAGCGTGGCAGTGGCAGCAGGGCTAAGAACGCTTGGGTCGTTCACAGGGATCATGCTGACTGTGCCGCTGCTCCTGCAGCTCACTGCCTCCTGCCTGTGCTGCTGCGCTCGGCAGCCTGGGCAGGAGGGGGAGGAGGGGAAAGAGGGGCAGGAGAAGGAGGGCAAGGAGGGGACGCCGGAGCAGGAAGGGAAGCCGGGGCAGGAGCTGCAGGAGGAGGGGATGAGCGTCGCTGCTGAATCACCCCGATCCGAAGCAGAGTCTCACTATGCATCTGCCACGCGTCTCCAGCCACCCCTGGGCGAGCAGCACGGGCGACGGCCTGTAAACCTGGCCGCAGTAGGTGTGGGAAGTGAGGCAGATTTGGAGTCTGTGGAAGACACGGTAGGCAGCAGCGCTAGGCTCCACACCCCCCCCTCCTTCCGCACTCTGCCCTTCCCCTCCCACCTCCCCTCCCACCCCCCCCACTCCAACCCCAACTATTTATCCATCCGCCGCCCCGTCCATTACCACCTGAAAAAACTCCTGAGGAACCCCCTGGTGGTCAGCATCCGGGACACTCTTTCCTCCCTGCGCTTCTGGGAGTTCATCTTTCTGCTGCTGCTCAATGCTGCCACGGCCTGTCTCATCTTCTCCACCCCTGCAGCCCCCACTACTTCCTCCTCCACCAATCCTGTCCCTGCTGCTACTGCTGCCACTGCTGCCCTCCCATATCTGCTCTTCCCGGGGGTCCTCTGGGCTTGCATTCGCTTCCACCGCAAGGGCTCGGGCCTCGTACTCGTTATAGTCGTCCTCATTGTGTGCTTCTGCACGGCGCAGGGGCGCGGGCCGCTGGTTCGGGAGACGGCGAGTGGGACGGTGCTGCAGGTGCAGGTGCTGGTGCTTGTGCTGAGCTTGGGCGCTGTGCTGCTCGCGGCTGCTGTGAGGGACACACGGCGCCTGCGAGAGGGGCTGAGGCAGCTGAACATGTCGCTGGAAGAGGAGGTGGCGAGACGCACAGAGCAGATGCAGGCAGTTAACGAGGTGAGGAAGGGGGAGGGGATGAGGTGCAGGGAGGCAGCTGTGAATCATGCTTGAAGGGCTGAGGCAGCCCTGCACGAGCAGCTGTGAAGCTTGAACCGAGAAGATGCAGGTGCTCAATGAGGTTGAGGGGGGAGGACGCGGGGAATGTGCTAGACCCCCAACTGGCAGAGCATTGAACACTCACCCTGGCTTGTCCGTTAACCGCGCTGGCCCTGCCTCTGCTTTACTGATGCTCCTTCGTTTCCCCGCTCCTCCTCTCTCCGTCCCTCCTCCGTCCCTCCCTCCATCCCTCCGTCCGTCCG
Source organism: Closterium sp. Yama58-4 (assembly GCA_947470075.1). Taxonomy (NCBI): domain Eukaryota; kingdom Viridiplantae; phylum Streptophyta; class Zygnematophyceae; order Desmidiales; family Closteriaceae; genus Closterium; species Closterium sp. Yama58-4. Next base: position 340,822 of record CANIUD010000314.1, read on the forward strand.
TCCCTCCCTCCCTGTGTGCGTGTGTGCAGGATCTGAAGAGGTCCAAGGAGGAGTTGGAGGAGGCGGGGCGCGCCAAGACGGAGTTCCTCGCCAACATGAGCCATGAGATCCGGTACGAGAATGTGCACCGCCCCGCAGTCCCATCCATACACTGACTGTAGGTTTTCTCCACCAGTGTCCTCATATCCCTGCACCAGCCATGCACCAGCCATGCACCAGCCATGCACCAGCCATGCACCAGCCCTGCACCAGCCCTGCACCAGCCCTGCACCAGCCCTGCACCAGCCCTGCACCAGCCCTGCACCAGCCCTGCACCAGCCCTGCACCAGCCCTGCACCAGCCCTGCACCTCACACATTCCACTCTCTTAACTAAACCTACCCTTGCCCGTCTTCCCCTTTTTCCTTTCTGCCGCCCTCCCATCCCCCACCGCAGCACGCCCATCCACGGCATCATCGGCATGACAGCACTGGCTCTAGACGCCCTAGAGTCGCTCCACGATCCCCACGACCCCCACGACCTCACCACACACCCTTCCTCTGACGCGCTGGCGCTGCGGAACGATCTGACGGTGGAGCTGCACGAGCATCTGACGGTCGTGGCGCAGTCTGCCGACTGCCTGCTGAACATTGCCAACACAGTGTTGGACCTGGCGAGGATAGAGGCGGGGCAGCTGGCACTCGATAAAGTGCCCTTCGCGTTGAGAGATGTGGTGGGGTCTACCATGCGCATGCTGCAGGTGAGTGAGGTGTAGCTGTGAGGCACGTGGTGGGTGGGGTGGGGTACTGTGCACAGTTCATGCCTTGTGCAAGTAATGCCATATTGCTGTCGCTGGAGCTCCCATCCCTCCACCACACCGCCCTGCCCCACACCCCCCCACAGGTGCGCGCGGAGCAGAAGCAGCTGCTGTTTTCATGGCAGGTGGCGGAGGGGGTGCCTCAAACAGTGGTGGGGGACCCAGGCAGGCTGCAGCAGTGCATCATCAACCTCGGTAATTCTTGAAGGGGTTTTGACTGATTTTTTTTTTTTTTTTTTTTTTTTTTTTTGCCTTATTGAGCCCCATGTTATCATAGTTGCCAGTCTGTTCAGTGGGTTTGGTGATTTTTATTCTTGTTACTACTTTGTTTGGAGCAGCATGTGCAGCAGTGCCTGTTTACTCACGATCTGCCTCTTTTTATATATCCTGGTGTGGTCTGCGTTGGGCACGCATGGAACGACATGGCATGGCATGACGTGCTATGGCAGTGGGCAATGCAATAAAGTTCACCCACCAAGGGTCAGTGGACCTCGAGATTACTCTGCTCTTCCGCCCGCCCTCTCGCACGCGGCACCACGGTAGAAGCGCGGGCAGCAGTCAGCAGCAGGCGCGGAGCAGCAACAGCAGCAGCATGCACCACAAGGCACGCAGCAGCAACAGCGGTAGCCACCACCACACGCACCAACAGCACCAGCACCACCACCAGCGGCAGCGAGAGCAAGAGCAGCAGCACAAGGAGCAAGATCAAGAGAAGCAAGAGCAAGAGCAGCATGAACCCCATCATTCTAACGAGCAGCAGCAGTTGCAATACTCACCTCTGTACGTCCCTCGAGCTGCCACCTGCCCTCCTTCCTCCTCCCCTCCACACTCCCCTCCGCTCACCCCTCCCCCCTCTCGGGAAGGCCCAGAAGGAACCCTGTCTGCTCGTCTCTCTGACCCCTTCCCCTCAGCAATCCCTGCCCACCATAGAAGTAGCAACCTCCCCAACACCAACTCTGACCCTAGGGCTAACACCAACGGCAACACCTATCCGTTCGCTAACCCTGGTATTAACACCAACGTGTTTGTTCCCACGGAGGTTTCTCGTGCTCTCAGGCAGCGACTGCTGGAGCAAGGTAATGCAGGGGCAGGGAGCAACCTCCATCCGCAGGCTGATGCGGAGGCAGGGCCTTGCAGAGAGAGAGGGCATGAGGCAGTCAGTGATGGGAAGGAGCGAGTAGGCAAGACGGGGAGGCACGGGCACAGGCACCGACAGGGGAATGGTCATGCGGGGAGGAGCTCAGGGAGAGAGAGAGGGGATTGGGAAGGAGGAGGAGGAGGAGGAGGAGGAGGAGGAGGAGGAGGAGGAGGAGGAGGAGGAGGAGGAGGAGGAGGAGGAGGAGGAGGAGGAGGAGGAGGAGGAGAGGGGAGAGAGTGTGTTCTGGGCCAGAGGGGGTGGGAGAGGGGTTGGGGAGAGCGGAGGGCAGGGGCGAAGGGAGCAGGAGGGAAGCGGGGAGGAGTGTGAGTGAATTTCAAAGTGGTAGAAGCGATGCTGCTTGGTATTCAGACTCTTCTGCTCGTCCAGTAGCTAGAGCGACTCGTGCAAGCCTGGTTAGGTCTGGAAGCGAACAAGTCAAGCTGTTTGGTCCGGGATGGAGGAGCGGGAGGAGACGACCAGGCGCACACGAGCAGAGTATCGATGGGGTGGGGGTGTCTCAGGGGGGGTGGTCTGACACTGGTGATTCAGACACGAGTGACAGGGACGCTGCAGCGAGGGCTAGACAGACGCTGGACTCCTTTCGAGCCCAGCTGCTCTCTACCAGCCAGCAGCCAAAGCCTGAGGGTTCCTCTCTTCCTGCTGGCCATCGCAGGCGCAGGAGCAGAGAGAGCAGACGGAGCAGGGGGAGCAAGGGGGGGGGGAAAGCAGTGAGAGCGGCAGCAGCGGCGGCGGCGGCAGCAGCAGCTCGGATGAAAACAATAACAACGATATCCATACTCAGGCTGATGACGACGATGATGACATCACACCTCGAGCGGTGATCAGCAGCAGCAGCAGCTGTCTGCGCACCATCGGGCGGATAGCAGCAGCAGGGCTTGTCTCCTCCTCCTACCCGTCCCTCCCCTCGAACTCCGCCCATCGCGCAGCAGAGCGGCCCCTGTTGGGCCCCAAGTACCAGGAGAGGGGGATTCGAGCTCAGGGGGAGAAGAGGTGCTGGGGAGTGTGATGAGCGCGAGGGGCACGCAGCGATCTGCTACTGAGGGCTCACCTGGGGGTCTGGGGTTGTGGGTTCTGCACGGAAGGGCGGGTCTGGGGTGCTGGGCTCCGCACTCAAAGGTGGAAGCGGTGGTGGGTTTGCTTCTGCTGCAGCTGCTGGTGGGTCTGCTGCTGGTGGTGGCGGTGGGTCTGCTGGTGGTGGTGGTGGGTCTGGTGGAACAGGGGAAAAGTCTAGAGGGATTTCAGGCAGTGAATCTCGATCCGGGTCCAGGAGTGTGTCAAGAAGAGGGTCGAGAACCAACCTTGCCGTGTGGTTTGCTGATGCTGCCGGTGGGGACAGTGAGACAGAGAGACGCGTGGCGAGTGGGTCCTCTGCTGCAGCAGCACCTGAAGATTCACCTGAGGCTGCATCTGGGGTTTCACCTAAGGAGATGGCAGGTGGGGCTGCCAGTGGTGCCTGTGTGAGGTCAGGGGACCGGGAAGGAGCAGGGGAGGGACGGGCGGAGGGCGAGGGCACAGGGACTCTGAGGAGAAAAGGCAGCGAAGGATCAGGAGCCTTCAAGTCAAGCGCAGAGCTGCAGTGGTCAGACCTTGGCAGTGCGTTTGTGAGGAGGGAGGGCGCAGAGGCAGGCAGCAAGGCGGCAGCAGGGAAGAAGGTCCGAAGCCCCCCCTCTCCTCCAAGGTCCCTGATGATGCAAGCTCGGGGGGGCGAGGGGGGGAGCGGATGGGATTTTCCATCAGTACTGCTGCAGCAGCAGGGGGCGCCCAGGCAGCGCCTGCACCAGTTGCAGCCTTCCCCCGGGCTGTTTCAGGGGGGGTCCAGGACAAGCCCGGGGCGAATATTTTCAGCATGGGGTCGCTGAGGAGCCAACCCAGCAATGCCTCTTCTGTCTTCAGCCGCAGTAGCAGCACCCGCTCCCGTGCCTTAGTCCCAGACTCGCTCGTTGCTGCTTCCGAGCCTGCTATGTATGTCCCTGCCTCTGACCCGTCCATGCTTATCCCTGCCTCTGACCCTGCGCTAAGAAGCCGGCCAGATCACGCTTATGTAAGCGTCAGTGGGAGCGCTGGCGCAATTGTAGGCAGGAGTGAGCGGATGGGGGGGGAAGCGGCCGCACGACCGATTAGCAGAGGGGGGTTGGGGAGGAGCAGGAGGAGGAGGGGCAGTGGGCGGGAGGGCGACACGGTGGGATCGAGTATGGGCTCTGGCATGTGGGGCATGTTCAGCCGGCGAATGGATAGTGGTTGGTCGGGTCATAGCGGGGAGTCTGGGAGGAGAGCAGGTGGGTCGGGGAGGCGGGCCGGGAGAGGGGGAGGCAGAGAGGAGGAGCAGGTGGAAGGGGAATTGGAAGAGGAGGAGGAGAAGGAAGTGTGGATCCTGGTATCGGTGAAGGACACGGGGATTGGCATCAGTGCGGAGAAGCAGGGGGAGATTTTCCACAACTTCGTGCAGGCAGACACATCGTACACGCGCGACTATGGGGGAATAGGGCTCGGGCTCAGCATCGTGCAGAGGTGAGTGGAGTGCAACCGCAACAAGCATGGCTTCTCTCTGATGTGCACCTGACATCACGTCTCTCCACCCCTTTCTGCCTCTCTCTGCCTCACTGTTTCCCTGGCCCCCTGTTCTCCCCATTCCCCCGCCCAACAGTCTGGTGCACATGATGGGCGGGGAGGTGTGGGTGGAGAGCGACCTGGGCAAGGGCTCAACATTCTTCTTCACAGCCCGCCTCGAAACCGCCCCTCCCGGCACCACCACTCCCGCACACCCCCCCCAGGCCTTCGACTCGTCAGCTCCTCCTTCCCTCGCCGCCTCCTCCTCTCTCTATGCCGTTTCTTCTGAACTTCCCCCGGGGTTTCCCCTCGCTGGATACGGGGCCGAGATCGCTCGGTTCGACTCCTCCGTGAGCATGTCAGATCACGGAGCTTACAACGAGTATGTTTTGCTACAAGCAGGAGCCTCGGCGGAACACACGCCTGCTCGGTCGGTGTATGCTTCAGCCCGGTCGGGATACACTACAGAATACGCCACTGCTCCTCAGTCCCCTCTAGACTCCTCCCCTGAAAGCCCCCCTCTCGTCCCTGCCTTGCCTCCCTCTCACTACCCTAGTGCCCACTACCCCAGCACCAGCCCTGCCACCATGCCTCTTCCTCTCTCCCTCTCCTCCGATTCTACCCAATCCGCACCCCCTTTTGCTGCTGCTGCTGCTTCTGCTGCTGCTGGGGCGATTGCTCCTTCTCCCATCCCTGCTGCTGCTCCCTCTGCTGCGTCCTCTCCAGTAATCCACCAGTCAAACCACACTCCACCCCCGCGCACCCCTCGCTCACTTGTCCGCGTACAGACCCCCGCGCCCTTGCTCACAGCAGCATCTCTTCCCACTACCACTGCCAGGGCAGGCAGTAGGGTGCGAGCAGAAGAGGGGGAGAGTGATGATGGTGGTGTGAGGAGTGGAGGGGAGAGTGGGCAAGGAAGTGCAGGCGGGAGGGGGGGGCTGTTCATCCCTCCCTCCGTCACACTCCCTCCCACCCTCGCCATCCCCAGCCCTCGCCCCTTCCCAACCTCCGCTTCCGAAGGCCGGCCCCCTTCAGCACGTTCGGCGTACTTCTCAGGCCCGGTGCTAGGCTCGGGAGGAGCAGCAGCAGCCACAGTGCGCCCGAGCCTGCAAACCATCCCTGCGGACGCGTCATCTCCGAGCCTGCCATCTCCGAAGCTGCTATCACCAACGTGGTGGCACTCCAACAAGCTGCCATCGCCCACAGGGAGCAGAGAGGGCGCAGCAGGGTCACATGCTGCTGCTGCTCCTGCTGGCTTTGCTGTTGCGCCGCTGTCCACGCCCTCCCCCCGTGCCCGCCGCATCTGGAGAGACCTAGAGGATCCCTCTCCCCGTGCTGCCGCTGCTTTTGCTGCTGCTGCTCCCTTCTCCCCTCGCACGCCACGAGGGTGGGGGGTGGCCAGGGGGAAAGGGGTTACAGGGAGTGGTGGGTGGGGGGCGAGCGGAGGGGAAAGTGGGGGAGGCATTGGGGGAGGCAGTGGGGAAGGCAGTGGGGGAGGCAGTTTGGGAGGCAGTAGGGGAGGCAGCTTGGGGGGAGTGTGCCGGGGATAAGGGTTGTTGAGGGGAGTGTTCTAGTGCCTGGTAGTGGAGTTGTTTTGGCAGTGAAGTCAGGAGAAGAAGGGGGATCAAACAGGAAAGCTGAAGCAAGGGCTGGAGCAGAGGCAGCTGAGGCAAGAGAAACTGCAGAAGTAACTGTGACCATGGCAGCTTCAGGTGCAACAGCAGGCGTAACAGAAGGTGCTGCAGCAATTGGAGGAAGAGCAGAGGAGCTGGCAGAAGCAGAGGGCAGAAGCACGCCCACACTCTCAGACACTTCTTCGATCGATGGGAATATCCCTCCCTCCCCAGCAGCAGTGGCAAGAGGCAAGTCAGTGGCGGCACGGTCAGCAGCAGCGCAAGCGTTCTCACGGGATGTGAGCCTCTCAGGGGGATTGCAGGATCCCCTGGCTCGTCCCGCCGCCACCTCTCCCCTCCCCTCTCCAAACTCGCCTCTGAATCCTCTCGCTCTCTCTTTTCTCCAAATCTCGCCCGCCCTAGTGCCATGTCTCCAGACCAGGCCTCATCTCCCGAGCCTGCGCAATCAGGCTCGGCAGCGTCGGTTGGAGACATGCAGCTGATAGACGATTGGGGCTTTCTCGCTCCCGGACCTGCCACGGTTCGGGCTACGAATTTTTCTCCAGCTGCCAGACCGCTTGCTGCAGCGCTACCTGCCCGGCGGGGGCATGCAAGCCACGTCAGCATGGACGAAAGGTCGACGACGAGTTTCCGGTCCTCTCGGCCCAGCTCTGGTAGCGTGGCCACTGGGAGCAGTGGGGATGTCGATGCTGTTGATCTCGATGCTCTGACAGCTACTGTCAACGTCGCTTCTGCTTCTTCTCCTGCTGCTGCCTCTGCTGCTGCTGGTGCTGCTGCTGCTGCTGGTGCTGCTGCTGCTGCTGGTGCTGCTGCTGGTGGTGGTGCTGCTGGTGGTGGTGCTGCTGCTGGTGCTGCTGCTGCTGGTGGTGCTGCTGCTGGTGGTGCTGCTGCTGCTGGTGGTGCTGCTGCTGGTGGTGCTGCTGCTGCTGGTGGTGCTGCTGCTGGTGGTGGTGGTGGTGCTGCTGCTGCTGCTGCTGCTGGGAGTGTTGGGGCTGGAGCTTCTTTTAACACCGCTGCTTCTGCTTCTGCTGCTGCACCACCTTACAGCCTCATTGATGCTGCACCTGCCAATCCAGCAGGCATGGCGGTAGGCTTGGGAGCAATGCCAGGCACGTCTTGGGATGACTCCAGAGCAGCGGCTTCAGCCCTCCGAACCTCAGCCCCAGGTCTGGCAAGCATGAGAGGCAGCAAGTCCGGAGGCAGCTACGAGCCTGCAGCAGCTGCGGCAGTGACAGCCTTGGAAGGAGAGAGTCTCACCAGTAGCAGCACCTCCAGAGGAGGCGATGCCACTCTAACTGGTGCATCATTCACCGGGACCTCTGCCACTCGTTCTCTTGCAACGGCGCTCTCTCTGCCGCTTCATTCCTCCTCCCATGCACGCCCCTCCGTCTCACTTGCTGCACTAGTGCTACAGCGGAGCCCGTCCAAGAAGGACCCTGCTCTCCCCTTGCCCCCTCCTGCTCGCAAACGCCCGCTGTCCCTCTCCGCTGCTCCTGACGCCCCTGCTGCCTCTGCTGCTGCTCCGTCTGCTTCTCCCACTGCTTCTGCTCCCACTGCTCCCACTACCACTGCTTCCTCTGCCGCTGCTACCTCTACGACTGGCTCGAGTAACGCAACTTTAGACGCCCCTCTCTCCACATCCCCAGCAGCACCCAAATCCCCCCCTCTCGCTCCCCTCACCACCCCTCCCCCTTCAACCTCGCTCGCTCCTCTCCTTCCCCCCATGTTCCCTGGAGCCTTCCCTCACTCCCCCTGGCTGGGCCGGTCGCGATCGTATAGAGGCATGACTGCAGCAGAGAGAGAAGCACTGACCGCAGCAGCAGCTGTGACCGCAGCAGCAGCACCAGGTGGTTTCTCAGGTGTGAGCCACGGGTTCTCAGGTGGTTTATCAGGTGGGCACTACCACCCGCTGCTGGGGCCTCTGCCTGAGCAGCAGGCGCCTGCTGGTGCTGAGATTGTGTCAGACCCTGTGCTCTTCCAGCCAACCCCCCAGCAGAAGCAGCGGCAGATTCTGCTCCTGCAGCAGCAGAAGCTGCAGCACCTGAGGCGACAGCAGCAGCAGCAACACGGGCAGAACAAGCAGGACCCACAGCAGCAGCAGCTGCAGCAGCTTCAACACCAGCAGCAGCAGCAGCAGCAGCAGCAGCAGCAGCAGCAGCAGCAGCAGCAGCAGGAGGCGTGGCAGCGGCAGCAGATGCAGGAGCTTGAGCTGCGAAGCCGAGTGTCGTCGCAGTTCTACCGCTTCCCCCCGCCGCATCTCGCCTCTCTCTGGCAACTTCCCCCCGGCGTCTGGAGCATCGGCGCTCCGACCCCGGTCTGCTGCTGCTGCACCTCGCTGCTGTGGAGTCTGCTTCAGCTTTGCAGCGAGGGGAGGTGGCGACTGGGGGAGGTGAGGCTGCGGGGAAGAGAGAGGGAGGTTTGGGGGCGGAAGCTGGGAGAGAAGGTGGGGCAGCAGGTATGGCAAGAGCAGCAAAGGGCTCTGCGGCTGCTGCTGCCGCTGGTGCGAGTGTTACTGGTAAGGAAGCTGCTGCTGGTGCTGCTGCTGGCCGGACCAAGGCGTTTAGGTTCGTCTCACACACCAGGGCTGCCTCGTACGGCCGAACCTCCACATCAGGTTTAGGAGTGTTGGGTCCAGCAGCACCAAAAGACCCACCATTGTTCGTCCCACCACCAGCGGCAGCAACAGCAGCATCAGCATCAGCAGGAGTGGCAAACGCAGCTGCTTCCCCTTGTGCCCAAGCGTCACTCCCATCTGCCCCCCTCCGCTCTGTCCGCTCACTGCCTGTGAAGCCCAAGCCTGGTCTCCTCCAGGGACCGCCCTTCCCGCTGTCTGGCCCCTCTGTTTCAACCCAGAAGGCACAGCAGCAGGCACAGCAGCAGGCACAGCAGCAGGCTCAGCAGGCACAGCAGCAGGCTCAGCAGGCACAGCAGCAGGCTCAGCAGGCACAGCAGCAGGCCCAGCAGCAGGCTCAGCAGCAGGCTCAGCAGCAGGCTCAGCAGCAGGCACAGCAGCAGGCTCAGCAACCGCATAAGGCCACCGCCAGCTCAGCCTTGCCAGCTCAGCCATCCATGCATCCACATCAGCAATCTGCTTCTCCACCTGCCAGGTTGGAGCTGCAGGGTGCTCCCCAGGTGCGTCAAGCAGCAGCAGCAGCAACAGCAGCCCCCAGAGAGGTGCGATCAAGGCAAGGAGCTGATGCTGCAGCAGGTAGAGGTGGGCCTGCTGACACAATCAAGGCCAAGGGCTTAGACCCTGGGAGTATGGGCAAGCAAGTGGACCCTGAAAGGGTCAGCCTGGAAGGGTCAGAGTCAGGTACAGGTGCAAGCTCTGGGCGGCCCTCGTGCTCCTCCACCTCCTCCTCTTCGCTCTTTTCCACCTCAAGTTCTACCACTACCACTTCCACTGCCACTACCATTGCTACTGCCACCACCACTGCTAGCACCAGCAGCACTGGCAGTGGAAGTGGTGCTACTGGAGGTGCTGGTGGTGCTGGTGGTGCTGCGGGGGGCATCGGGGTTTCTCCGCCGCTGGTGTCAATCGTACAGGCGCCACAGGGCAAGCCAGCAGCAGAATCCTCACCGTCAATACCACTAGCAGCAGCATCTACAACAGCAGCAGCAGCAGCATCTAGAGTAGCGCCAGCAGCGTCCATAGCACCAGCAGCAGTAGCGCGGGTGCGCATGCCAGTAAAGTCCATGTCTGGCCCTCTAATGCCCTCCAGCCGGGCACGGGGCCCGCTCTTACTGGCAGGAGTGCGTGTGCTGCTGGCAGAGGACAACATGGTCAACCAGCGCGTGGCCAAGCATGCTCTCACCAAGGTGGGCGCGTCCGTGGAGATTGCTGGCAACGGACAGCTGGCGCTCACTGCCGTTGAAGAGCGGGTGGCGTCGTTCGACGTCATTCTGATGGATATTCAGGTGAGGGAGGGTGTGGGTGATGGGTGGAGTGGAGTTGGGGAGGTGCTTGTGTTGTGAATGGTGCCGGTCACGTCATTGATCATTGCTCTCCTTCTCTTTCTTTCCTTCTGCCTACCTGCCACCACCATTTCATCTATTATTCCTCTGCACAGATGCCTGTCATGGATGGCTTGGAGGCAACAAAAAGAATACGGCAATTTGAATCGGGTAATGCTGGCAATATAAGGTCCCCACAAGCAAGAGGGATTCCTATTTTGGGATTGACAGCACATGCCATGGCAGGGTATAAAGAGCAGTGCTATGAAGCGGGGATGGATGGCTATGCAGTGAAGCCATTCAAAATAGAGCAACTGTCAAGAGGAATCCAAGCAGTTCTCAAAGGGGAAAAGAATGTGGATGTCACACATATGTGAATTTAAGTTATTTGAAGTATCTGCTCAAAGCTTTTAGAGGTCTCATCAAAACTGCATTTTGGGTTCGTGTGGTCCTGTTTCTCACGAATGGGGATGCCAACTGCCGCTACGCGACAGCGCTTGTCCCAACTGTGGCTTTTCCAACGTCGAAATCCCTCGATACAAGTAAAATTCCACCCAGTCTCGAGGGGAGCCGTTTTGATTCTGTTTCTCGAAACTGTCACAAAGTTTCGGGAATTACGCGAGTCGAGACAAGTACAGTAGTATTTCTCTCCCCTTCCCTCACCATACTACCACCACCACCCCATTCCGCTGCATCAGCTCGGATCTTCTCTGCTTCGCTCCCTCCTAGATTCTGTGTGACGCTGGCGCCGTAGGTGGGCATCTCTCCGTTTCTCCCGCTTGTGTCCCATCCAATGGACGACGACGAGCCTGTCCCGCAGCTGCTGCGATGTGAGGCTGTGCGACCCCGCAAGCCGTCGCAGGACTTTCAAGCGACGGAAGTCCTTGCGACGAACAGTCGAACATCGGTGTCGCCAGAGTCGCCGACCCTCTCCGACGGCGAAAATCACGAGCTCGCATCAATGCCTTCCGCCGTCACCGGATGGTTTGGCCCCGCGCAGGTCCGCGCAAGGATCGCTCCGTCACCCGCTTCCGCCAGGATGGGGGAAAAAGCGGGGGGAGCGGGGGCCGCAGCTGGCAGCGGTGCGAGCGATTCACGCGGTTTCAACCGCTCGTTGTCGCAGCCGGCACGAAAGCTTAACGCGATCGATCCGCGAAGACCATTGGGCGCCGTGAGAGGGCAAATGCCCGCGCCGAATGCAGGCCCGGCAGCTTTTGCCCCTGGTAGTTTTAGCTCCGGTTCGGCCGCAGGTCCGGCAAGAGGAATGGCCGTACCTGGTGGCGGGATCTCCCGGCCGCAGCAGCCGCCTGCGCAGCCACCGCCGTCGGCGCAACCTTTCCAGCAGCCTTCGCAGCAGGGGATGTACCCGCAACGCCCCCCGCCACAGCGGATGCATCGGCGCATGATGTCAGCGTCGCGCGCGGAAACGAGCACGTGGGAGGTTCTGGACGTGAGCGGCGGTGAACCGCAGGTGCAGCAGGTGCAGATGCAGCGACTGTTGCTCACGCAGGAACAGCAACAGCAGCAGCAGCAATACCACCAGCAACAGCAGCAATTCCAGCAGCAGCAGTACCAGCAGTATCAGCGGCAGATATCCCTTCCGGTGATGGATTCAGCCAATCAGCGGCGGCTTCAGAAGGCCACCACTTCGCCGGCGATGCGCCCGGGGATGGTCGACTCCGCGGCTGCTGCCGCTGGCGCTGGGCGCGGGGGAGGAGGCGCAAGCCACGCGCAGCGATTTGCGCCGCAGCTGCACCCGCCGCCGCAACACGGCCCCTCGGCGCAGATGCCCCCCGCGCAAATGCCCGCCCACCAGCATCAGTTGCGCCAGCAGGCGTCTCCGCAACCCCCGCTGGACCCCCGGCGCTTCATCCGCGCGGGCCCCCTCCCCCAGTGCGGGGACACCGACCGCGGATGCGGTCCATGGGGCAACTGGCGGAGCTGTTACCTGCGGACAGGGGGGGATTCGGGGGTGCCGTGGGCGCGGGGTTCGCGGGGGATGGCGCATCCGCTTTGGCAGATGGATTGGGGGTGGATCGACTTAATCTGGAAGGGGAGCACGGGGGAAGCGGCGGAGGCTGGGGATGGGGAACTGGCGCGGAGGCGGGCAGCGATCCGGTGTATTTAAGATCGAATACTGGTTCCGGGCAGGGCTTTTTTAGGTCGAACAGCGGCAGTGGTAATAGAATGGACGGCCTTCCTCCTGTTGCGACGGCAAGGCCGCCGCGCGCGCTCAGGAGGGTCAGCAGCGAGTGGGGCGAGCGGGGCGGAGAGGGGGAAGAGGGGAGGAGGCTCAGCGCGGGTGCAGCAGGGGGGATTGGCGGAGTCCTCAGGTCCGCCAGTGGGGGGAGTAATGAGAGAAGGCCCGTGGGGGGAGCTGCAGGAGGAGCGGGGGGAGGAGTGGGGGGAGGAGGCAGCATGGGGGGAGGATTGGTGCGCGGAATGGGGCAGCACGGGTCAGTGGTGGAGCGGGGGGGGCGGCACCTGCACCACCGCACCATGTCCCTCGATAGCTCCGCGCTCATGCAAGGCGGATTGGCCAGCCGCGGGGGAGCCGCAGGGGCGGCGCTGGGCGCAGGGGGAGGTGGGGCAGGGGGAGCACCAGGGAGAGGGGTGGGCGGAGTGGGTGGAGTGGGGCCAGCAGCTGGGGCAGTAGCTATGGCAGGGGGGTTTGTCTCCCGGGCAGTAGCAGCAGCGGGACCAAGTCCGCGGACGCCTGAGGGGGAGGACGAGGCGACGAGGGTGCTGGAGCGGGAGTGGCAGATGGGGTGGGAGCAGGAGCGGGAGGAGGACGAGGGGGGGCTGCCTGGGCTTGTGGGGGCGGCTGGGGAGCATGTAGCTGGCGGAGGCAGGGAGTATTCTCCCGCTAGCAGCAGTGGTTATTCGCCTGCGAGTGCGACGAGGGGTTCGCCGGGTGACGAGAGGGAGCAGGCGTTAATCGCGCAGAGACGAAACATGCTTCCGCATTTGCAGCAGCTGCAGCAGTCGCCGCCGCAGCAGCAGCAGCAGCAGCAGCAGAATCACTTCCAGCAACTGCCACAGCAGCAGCAGCTGAGTGCGTCGTTCACGGCTCATGATGCTGCCATGGTGCAAAAGGGACTGCGCATTCAGCAGCGACTAGACGCTCTGGAACAGCACAAGCAGCAGCAGCAGCAGCAGCAGCCACAGCTGAATCACCCCTCCCTCCAGCAACACCAGCCTCAACACCACCAGCAGCAGCAGCAGCTGCAGCAGCAGGGGGTAGTCAATTCAGAAGCACAGGAGGAGAGGAGGGGGTGGGTGGGGCCGAGGCGGCACCGTGTGGGGATGGACGCAGTGTTCCGCGCGTTTGTGCTGGGACAGCCGTACAGCGACATAGCAGAGCAGTATGAGGTGCGGCGCCACGAGGTGGTGGCCATGGGCGAGTTCAGCGTCGTGCGCGTGTGCCGTGAGGTGGAGACGGGCGTCATGCTGGCGTGCAAGACCATTGAAAAGGACTCCATTCACGTGAGTGGGGTGGGTGGTTAGAGGGGTTGGGTACAGGGTGGCTAGAGGGTGGCTAGAGGGTGGCTAGAGGGTGGCTAGAGGGTGGCTAGAGGGTGGCTAGAGGGTGGCTAGAGGGTGGCTAGAGGGTGGCTAGAGGGTGGCTAGAGGGTGGCTAGAGGGTGGCTAGAGGGTGGCTAGAGGGATTTCTAGGATGTCTCAGTAGGCGAGTTGAGCATGGTGCGTTTGTGCTGGGACAGCCGTACAGCGACATTGCCAAGCAGTATGAGGTGCGGCGCCACGAGGTGGTGGCCATGGGCGGGTTAAGTGTCGTGCGCGTGTGCTGTGAGGTGGAGACAGGGGTCATGCTCGCCTGCAAGACGATGGAGAAGGACTCCATTCACGTGAGTGGGGCACTACAGGGGGATGGGAGAGGGTGGCTAGAGGGATGTCAAGGACGTGTCAAGGTGAGTTCAGTACTGTGCGCGTGTGCCAGGTGCAGACTGGAGGCATGCTCGCATGCAAGTCCACTGAAAAGGACTCCATCCATGTGAGTGGGGCACTGCAGGTGATTAGACGAGGTTTGGGGCCCCTTGTAGATTGTTTAGCAGCTTGCGCGTGTCCCATATGGTGGTGGCTATGGGCGGGTGCAGCGGTTGCGCACGTGCGTCGCCTCAAATGATCACTTTCTGTCCTCACTCTTCCCATCCTTGCTTTCCCCTCCTACCTCGCGCATTTCCCTGGGCGCTGCTTGTGTGTGGCAGTCAGCGGAGGAGGCGCGGGATCTACGGAGGGAGGTGGAGATGGTGGAGCGAGTGGCAGGGCACCAACTCCCTCTATCTTCCCCTTTTCCCCTCCTCTGCGCCTTCTCCCTTTCCCCTTCTGCACTCTGGCCTCGTGTGGCAGTCAGCGGAGGAGGCGCGGGATTTGAGGAGGGAGGTGGAGATGATGGAGCGCGTGGCGGGGCACTGCAATGTCGTGCGCCTGCACGCCGTCTTTGAGGACCATGAGGTGCGTGCGGTGCATCTAGGGCAATACCGCGAGAACAAAAGTAGAACACTGTGAGAGGAGAGCACATGGGGTCCATGTAAGTGGGCCTCGGGCTGGGCTGGCTTAGTCGTGCTGCATGAATGCTTCCTTATCACTCAGAATGGACTACTGCTCGTCCCGGCCACTAACACCAACAACCAACGCACTTGCCTAGCATTCTCTCTCACGCCCGTCTGCAACAGCTTATTCCAAGTTGCTACTCCCATCTTCTCTCTCCACCGCACCCCACCGCTCCCCTCTTCCCTCTCCCCTCCCCAAACACCCTTCCCACGTCTCATATCCCGGGTCAACAGAATATTCATCTGGTGATGGAGCTTTGTCACGGGGGAGGCCTCTTTGACTACATGCGCACCCATGGCCCACTCACCGAGCGGGCGGCGGCGTCTGTCTGTTTCCAGCTGCTGTCAGCGCTGGATCACTGCCACGCGTGCGGCGTGCTGCACCGCGATGTGAAGCCGGAGAATGTGCTTCTAGCGAGGGCTGAGAGTGACTTTGGCAGCATTAAGCTCATCGATTTTGGAATTGCCGCTGAGCATCAACCAGGTAACTTGCATATATTTAGAACAATAATAATGTATTCAGACCTTTTACACTCACCTGCTTCACCCCCTTCTCTGCATCACTCTCCGATCGCTCCCATCAACCCACATCCCCCTGCCCCTTTTTCCTCCATTCCCCCCTCCTGCAGGCGTGCGCAGCAGCACCCTCTGTGGCACGCCTCTCTATCTCGCGCCAGAAACCCTTGATGGAGTCTGGTCTCCACAGGCTGACGTGTGGGCGGCTGGCGTTGTCTCATATGCAGCACTGTGTGGCGTGCCGCCCTTTTGGGCAGAAACCAATGAGGGGATTTTCCGAGCCATCCGCTCGGAACCTCTGCGGTTTGCCTCAGCAGCCTGGGTCGGCGTGTCCGAAGCTGCCAAGGACCTGGTTCGGGCAATGCTGGATAAGAACCCGCACCGGCGAATCACAGCACAGCAAGCTCTTGGTAAGGACATTACAAAGAATGCTGTGTGTGAGGAGATCGCGAAGGATGATGGTGTGTTTTATTTTTCCTCACACATGCATTTCATGCTCCATTCCCTACCCCGCCTTTGCGTTGGCTGCTGTTGCTGTGTCTAATCATCTGTTGTTGCGTGTTTCTTTTTATTGCAGGACATAGATGGTTCCAAGAGGTGTAGACCGCAGCATCAATAGAAGTGCTGCTAAAACTAGGTAGCTCCCACAATGTACTACTTATTACTAAAACGTCATTGTGCTTTGTGAGTATATGTGACTCAAATGGGTTTTTCCATAGATCGCCAATAATTTCGCTTGCTTTTTACTTTTCGCCTTTCCCATGACCCTCTCAGCCAAAGCTCGTGCCATCCACACACTCATGGTTACTGCCCCCAGCCGTCCGTAACCATGTTGGTTTTCACGATGGAGGCGATGCCATCATGCCACATCACGCACACCGACGGTGTTGTCAATGGCCCACCGCGACTGGGCGGAACGCGACGTGTCGCTTAGCGACAGGCTGGTGGTTGAATAATCCGATTTCGCCAGCTGCCACCAGCTTGTCCGTGCCTAGATTTTGTCGCCCGCTGCTTGCCCTGCTTGTGGGCATTGTCATGGAGCTTGTCCGCGCCTCGCTGCCTGTTGCCTTTGCTGACCCCAAGCCACTTGATCCAGCGCATGTCTTCGAACCCATCCAGCCATTGTCGGGTTTCATCTGGCGTTTCAGTCGAGTTTTGTCTTTTATTAGTTGTGTCAGGCTCGGGATGACCACCTCCTCCCGTTCCCGTTCCTGTTGGCTATCGAACAAGGCCTGATTCTCACCAGCCGTTCAATCTCGTCACACCCAAACCCAAGGCTCCCCAGTTCCCGCCTCAGCACAGCTCTGCCTCCAACCCAGAGCGAAATTCGCCGTAACAGCTCGACATTCCCAAGGCCAGCCTTGCTCTGCCCATAATCATCATTCCCAGTCAGATTCGTGTACACGTATTGGACCTTCCAGGGAGGTCTACTAGCAGCTAGCAGACGATTTCAACCCATAGCCATGCTTGGTCACCATTACGGTAATGCAAGGGTGCAGCAATATGTCCTACGCAACATTTGTTCTGCTAGGACCGTCCCTAGATGTAGGCAACCGTGTCCTTACCACATCACGAGGCGTTATTGGAGATACTTGGTGGCGAATTCTGTTTTCGCATTTATTTGTCAATCCGTGAAGAACGATTTTAACAACTAAGTTCTCGTGGTGGTGGTCGTCAGTGTCAATAAACGCGGAGCCACGTGCGTTTTAGCTGTATCCGTCACAATGGCCAACGTTGCCTCAGAGAACTCTGTTCTCAGCGACACACGGAACTCGTGGCACTTGCCAATCCGCGCCGAGTGCGAATTCATGGAGTCTCGGAACAGTTGCGACGACAAGCCGGCTCAGCACGGCCAGCACCGTAGATCACGCAGTAGAGGCTCAACCCAAGACAATCCCTGCCGGTCTGCTTCACATTCGACTTCCCATTCAAACCACGCGAACCAGAGACCGCCAGCGCCCGGAATTCCACCGATTTCCATTCACCAGCCGCATCCCTCCGGAGCGACCCAGGTTGAGGTTCTCCGCTGGCTCGACGACGCGGCGAATGCGTCGAGGCGTTCTCTCATAGCGGGGGAAGCGGACGCGGACGCGAGTGTAGCGAGTGAGCGACTCGACTCCTGCTCCACCATGGGAATCTGTAGCTCACACTCCAAGTTGGACGGTCATCATCATGCGCTTCGGAGCAGCGTCAAGGCGACGCGTGCGCGACCCGCTACGGCTCCTCACGCGGACAGGCCGTTTACTCGCGACCATCGTGGTGGTTCCGGTGGTTCCGGTGATTCGGGTGGTTCTGGCTCAAGCGCTACGTCAGTCATTCGCCTTGATGGTAGTAACGGAGACATTGGGAGACGGAGAGGGATGGCAGGAGGCAGCGCGATGACGCATGCTTCTCAGGTGTCTCCTGAACACGCCGCTGTGCGACCGTCGTCCAGACGAAGTTCCAGAAAGACCGTTCCATCGGACAACGCCGCGACTCAGCGGAGCAGTTCGCGACAGATCACACTGGACGGGTCGCCTTCCCCGCCGCCATCTGCGACGGACGATCAGAGCAGCCCGTGCTACTCCGCCTTCCCGCAATCCAGCTCCGACGGCTCTCAGTCACACCGCTCATTGTCACACTCGATGCAGTCACGCATGCCGCGGTCGCAGATGCAAGCGGATGAAAGGGTTCATCTCTGTGGCCAGGCGCTGTTTCCTCACTCCCAGTCTGAATCGTGCGCTACTGGCAAGCATCAGAGCCAGTCAAGGACCCGCAGGGATGCTCGGTCTCCCCCCACCGCGCAGGAATACCACCCTGCTCTTGCGAGCCACGGCGAGGTATTACCCCATATAAGCACGTCCAAAATCAGTGGCAACACCGCCGAGGGTGGGCACCATGTCAGGCCCAGCCGATCTCGCACAGATGGTGATAGCAGGCGCCCTCCCAGCAGGAGCTCAGAGAAGCGATCTCAGCCGTCGGAATTTCCACAGCCACAATCTGCACCAGATCTGCTCATTTTGGCCAGTCCAGAGAGTTCCTTCGACGCTGCTACGAGTCAGCAGGCGAGTCCGGTTGAGGGGGAGCAACGCTCTGCTACGCCGCCTGTGCCAGAAACGGATGTGACTGCATCGAGGTCGGGAAATGCAGATGACGTGTGCACGGAGGGTTGTTGGAGTGATTATAATGAAATGATGGTTGTGCGAGAGGGAAGCAGGAGTCACTCTGAGCGGCCAAAAACGACTCCTGCACCAGATGAAAGGCAAGACTGGCAAGGACGGCTCGGCAGACCTAGTAGCTGTGAGGATGGATTGGATGTTACCAGTGGCGAAGTGGCTGATTCTGATTGGCTGGCGGAGTGCAACGCAGGGAGTGAGAAGATGGCGCTATTCAAGCAGAAGCTGAAGGATTTGAAGGTGCGGAGGCACTCGGATGATGGGGTGCTTGGAAACAAAATGTCCCTCTTTCGCCTCAGACTCAAGGCGCTGAGAATGGGAAGCGAGACGAGCAATGAAGGGGATGGAAAGGATGAGCGGAGAAAGATGGATGAGTTCAGAAGCCGGATAGGGGAGTTGAAGGTGAAAGGGCTTGAGAGAGATGAGGAGAGGAGGCGGAAGGAGAAGGAGAGGCGGAGAAGTAGCAAGGAGGAAGGGAGAGGTGGAGGGAGAGGGGGAGAGAGAGGGGGAGATGGAGAGAAGAGGCGGAGCAGGAGCAGGAGCAAGAGCTACGACCAGTCAGCATATGCAAGTATGGCAGGCGATTTGAGCGAGGACGCAGTTCACATTAGAATCGATGGGGAGAGCATGGTGAGGATACAGCTGCAGGGGAACAAGGGGGAGAGACTGCCAGAGGGCAGGACTAATGTGGAGAGCAGGGAGGAGCGAGAGCGGAGTGGGGAGCATGGGAAGAGGGCAGCAGGGAGGAGGGAGTCAGAGCAGTGCCATGCGATGGTGCAGGCACGGTCGTCAGGAAATGAGGGCCAGGCGGGGGAGAAACAGAATCGGCACAGCCGGTCTAAGAGCATGGAGGGCAGCAGGAAAGGCCCATCTCACAGGCGAGGTGTGAGTATGGACGCGTCCTTGCATGGCGCTCATGCACGCTCAGGGAGTACTACTGCTGCTGCAAGTGCTGTGGCTTCTGCTGCTGCTGCTGCTGCTGTTAGTTCTGCCAACGCCAATGCTCCGGTGGCTGCGAAATCCAATGCTGCTGTGGCTGTTAATGCTGCTGCAGCTGCATTGCCCCCCAGTGTCGACCAGAGGTGGAGACTCACCCAATCAGCCAGCTTCGGTGGCCGTGCTGCAGTCCCCACCGCACCGTCCGCTGCTGCGCTTACCCACACACACACGTTCCACAGCACCTCTGCTTCCGCCCAAGCTATGGCATCCGCTGCTGCTGCTGCTGCTGCCACTGCTGCTGGTGCTGCTGCTGCAGCTGGTGCTGGTGGGGGAGGTAGCAGAGGCAAGGCTCTCCCACCCGGCCTTCCTGCCCCGGTTACCTGCACCCGCAAACCCAGTGGGGCGCATAGGCGCTGTGCGTCCTATGGCGGGCAGGCAGTACAGGACAGGAACGGGTGCGTTATGGGTCCCGCGGTACTGGATGTGAAGGCAGGGCGACGGCAAAAAGGAGGTGTAGGGAAGGAGGGTGGGAGGGAGCCAATCGCGTGTGGGCAGGGGCTAGAAGGAGGGTCTCAAGGAAAAAAGAGCTCCAAAAAGAACGTGCCTGAGGGAAAAGAGGGAGCGGAGGGATCAGCGAAAAGAGTGAGAGCTGTGGCAGCGGGAAGCTGCCAAAAGGCACCAGGTAAAGCCAAGGCAGCAGCAGGAGGTGTGGGGGAGGGCGATACAGGGGAGGGTGTTGGAGAAGGAGGTGCTGCAGTAGGAAGCAGACGGAGGCGGTTGAGGAAGGTGTTCTGCTTGGATGCGCCTTCTGTCGTGCACGGCTGGTGCAGCGACGGAGAGGACTTGGGAGCTGATTCAGACGGTGGGCTGTCTGAGGGAGAAAAGGGTGGGGAGGACGGAGATGAGGGTGCTGCTGATTCAAGCGTGCGATCCAGCCAGCAGCAGCAGCAGCAGTATCAGCAGCAGCAGCAGCAGCAGCAGCAGAAGAAGATTGTTGGTGCAGGTTCTCGTCCCAGCACAGGTGGAGCAGAGAGCAGGAGGCGTCCATCCACCGCCCCCCACGCGGACCACCAGTTGCGCCGCGTGTACTCGCAGCACACCCCAGACTCTGCCGCTGCTCACTCCGCTGCTCACTCTGCTGCGCAATCTGCTGCACCATCCACAGCCTCCTCTCCTGCTAGAGGCTATTCTGCCGGCAAGGCAAGGCGCGTCGCATGTCAAGAAAAAGCGTCCATCACACCGGAGCGAGGGACAATCCGGAGGGTCAAGTCTCAGCAGCATGGGGGGGAGCCGGTCGAAGTGGTTCGCCGCAACACCACAGGCCACGGAGCCCCTGCCTCTGCTGTCCGTCTGCCCCGCTCGCTCACAGCCCACCAGCCTTCCAGCAGGTTTGAAGAGCCTCGGTTCCCGGGACAAAGGGCCGGTGTGGTGTCAACCCGGTTACCGCGATCGCTCACTCAGCAGCCGTCTCAGTGTCGATCCGACGGCTCACACGCTGTCTCTGCAGCTGCTGCAGACCCGTCAAGATCATACAGGTCCTCTTGTTCTGCAGATGGCTCTGCCAGGTTCCGACGAACCAAGTCCCAGCAGTCAAACCCTGAAGTGGTGGCGCGGCGACAGCAGCAGCAGCAGGAGGAAACGGAGGAGGAGGAGGAAGAGGAGCAACGAGGTGGTGGGATGGGTGCAGGCAGAGCATCTGATGAGCTGTTTCGAATGCTGGACGCGTTGGCCAAAGAGAGGCCTGAGGACCTGGCCAAGCTGCAGCGCGTGGTGGCACTTCATCAGCAGCAGCTGGCAGGGCGAGAGGGGAGAGCGGGAGGAGGAGAAGAGAGTGAGGAAGATGAGGAAGGGGATGGTGGGGAGGGGAGGAGGAGTGAGAGTTCTAGTAGACGGAGGAGGAAGGGCGGCAATGAACGCAAGGCTGTTGTCCATACTGTTGCTCACGCCGATGCCGATGCCGATGCTGCTGCTGAGTATGTAAATCTCGCTTCTGACAGTGACTCTGGTGCTGATGTTGATGTTTGGGTGAGGGCGTATGAGGAGGAAGAAGCAGCAGCAGCTGCGGCTGACCCCCACCCAGGAGACCACGTGCTAGGCAGGGAATACTCCGATATAGCAGCCTCGTTTGTGATTATAAAGAAGGAGGTGCTGGGGCAGGGAGAGCTGGGCGTGGTGAGGAGGTGTGTGGAGGTAGCAAGCGGCGAGGTGTATGCATGCAAGACAGTGGAGAAGCGGGGGATAGTCACTAGGCAGGATGCGGGGGATGTGAGGCGCATGCTGGCATGCCTGCAGGCGGCCAGGGGCCATGCCAATGTGCTCACGCTCAAGGCTGTGTTTGAAGATGCCGAGGTGAGGCATGCATGCATGGCATGGCATGGGTTCAGCTTGCCTGGGAATGCTGCCCATGCACGGGGGTACATACGCTGTTGCGCATAGTATGTCGAACCTGTGCAAGAGCTATCGTTGTAGTTAGAACCAGATTTTTGCGTGTCTAGACTTCAGAATATATCATTTCGTCTCTTTGCTTCCTTTGCAGAACATCCACGTCGTCACGGAGCTCTGTGCGGGCGGCGAGCTGTTCGATCTGATTCGGCGCAACGGGCGGCTGAGCGAAGGCGTGTGTGCATCGGTGTGCAGGGGAGTGGCGGCAGCACTGCAGCACTGCCACCGGCAGGGCATCATGCACCGCGATGTCAAGCCCGAGAACATCCTTTTGTTGCACCCGCGCTCCAATTCCCCTGTCAAGCTCTCAGACTTTGGGGTCGCCACTGCATTTACAAAAGGTACGGTTCTCGTGACTGTGTGACACTTTGTGTTATGCAGAGAGGCCCCATGCCGTCCACTTGGGCTGAAAGCTTTCAACTTCTGGTTCACTTAAAATGTGGCGCATGAGAATATGATTAGAGCATGGCACATCAAGTGCTTCTACATCCCCGGAGCTGACATAAGTGATGTCAAGCCTGAGAACATCCTCCTGCTGCACCCACACCCCAACTCTCCTGTCAAGCTCTCAGACTTTGGGGTCGCCACTGCGTTCAAAAGAGGTACGGTTCTTGTGGCTGTGTCTCACAGTGCTTTTCGCAGGGAGCCCCTATGACGTCCACTTGGGCTGGAAGCTTTCATATTCTGATGCGCACGCTCTCTGTGAGTACATGGCGCCAGATGTCATCAACGGCTGCTACGGCCCGGAAGCTGTCATTCGGAACGCCGGAGCTGTGCTCTACAACATGCTGTTCTTTGTCTCGTCCCCCTCCTTTTTTTATTCCTTCTCATTGCACTTTCTTTCCTCCATCATCACCACCAGGCATCCCTCTGAGTGACATGATGGGAACGCGAGAGTACATGGCACCAGAGGTCATCAACGGCTGCTATGGCCCAGAAGCCGATATCTGGAGCGCTGGAGCCGTGCTCTACATCATGCTGTGCGGTGCGTCGCCCTTCCGGGCGACGGCCAATCACAGCGTGACAGATGTCATCCTCAGGAAGCCCGTGAAGCTGAGCTCGGCGCGGTGGAAGGGGGTATCGGAGGAGGCTAAGGACCTGGTGCTGCGCATGCTGGAGAGATCCCCTGCCAGGCGACTCACAGCCAGCCAAGTGCTAGGTACGCCACGGTGAAGAGTGGTGCTGGGGAGTTGTGGTTGGGGTATGCGAGGAAAGAGGAGTGGTAGTAAGGATCTTGGAAGGGCCTGATGGTAAACATTGCTGGAGAAGCGGATTTCAAAAGGCTTCACTCAGAAGGCGTGTTAAGTCAAAGTAGTCTGGTCGGGGCGAGTAACGTGGACCTATTACAGCCTGATTTTTGTTGTTCTTTGTCCGTTTCTCCTTTCTGTATTTTTGGTGCTCCTTTCTAATTGTCTTTGCAGAGCATCCTTGGATCCAAAAGTGGACCTGAAGAGGGATGGAGGCCACTTGATGTACGTGGGTTGAGGGGACGGCTAGGGAGGTGCGAGGAAGGCGTGTTGCTTGTGCAGGAAACAGGACACAATGACATGGAGTGGAACGGTAGAGACGGAGGAGCGTGCTGCCCCGAAAACAGGACTGCATTGGGGTGCATTTGTTTCTGTCATGCTGGCCTCATGCCCTGGCTACAGGGTACAGGCATATCGACACCTTCGGCGCATGGCCCAGCCATGCCAAAAAAAACAAGAGGCGACTAGGTCGTCCTAGGGTTGCGAAGCAAATTGGTATGAAACTTTCTCATTGTAGTGTAGTATGAAACCATAGTAGCGTGGTACAAAGTGGTGCATCATCTTTCCTAAAAAGTTCGAATCCGTCCTGGAGTTGGAATCAAACCCTCGACCTTTTGATTCTCAGCAAAGTTTCAACCGACTGGGAAAACGCTGCTGCTTAACAAGCGTAACGTATTTTACAGGACCGTTTATTTTGCGACGAATTTCGCATTGCATTAGGGTTAGTTCAACCCTAAACCCTGTATAGAACTAAGTTAGGAGATTAAGAGCTAGCCTATCATTTCTTATTATCGTATCGTAGTCGTTTACTCAATTCTTGGTCATTTTAAAGGATCCAGGTTTTTAAAGGTTAGGTTCTAGACTTGTTTCAAGTACTTAAGCTTTAAGTCGTTTATAAGCCTGCATGCGTTCTTTAGTTCCTCATCGTCCTTTTCCTTCCGTCGCATCCTTATCACCTTGTAGTTGCATATGTTATTTGACATTCTCACTGTCAAATGATATATATGTGTGATATATATTGGTAGGCTGTAGTGGGGTAGATGTTATAGGGGATAACTCCTTAGGGTTGTGTTATTTTGTACCAAACTCTCGATAGTGCACACCACCTTGCCTAGCTATCTCAACATGGCATCTAGAGCAATGGTCCTAAGGACCTAAGATTGGGGCCCACCTACTCATGAGTTACTTTCCCTACAGCTATACCTACGTGCCTACCTTGCCTGCTGCCCGCGCGCGCCTCGGCTGCATGCGCGCGTGCATTTTTTTTTAGCGCGCCCCGCTGCCTTAGCCGCCCGCGTGCTCGCTGCTGTCACGCGCAGCTCGGCGCCGCGCGCAGCCCGCCGCCACGCGCGACCCGCCGCCGCGTGCAGCCAGTAGCCACGCGCAGCCCGCAGCCGCACGCAGCCCGTCGCCGCGCGCAGCCCGCAGCCGCACGCAGCCCGTCGCCGCGCGCAGCAAGCTGCCACGCACAGCCCGCAGCCGCGCGCAGCCCGCTGCCGCGCGCAGCCCGCAGCAGCGCGTGCCCTGCCCTGCCTGTGCGCCACTGCCTCGACCTGAGCGCTTAGCCGCCCGTGAGTCGTGCGCTTACCTGCCTTACGCGCGGCCTGTCACAGAACTGCGTGCTTCCTTACCTGCTACAGTTGCCTGCTGCCTGAGCCTGCTGCCTGAACCTGCAGTCTTTGCCTGCTGCCTGAGCCTGCTGCCTGAGCCTGCTGCCTGAGCCTGCTACCTGAGCCTGCTGCCTGAGCCTGCTGCCTGAGCCTGCTGCCTGAGCCTGCTGCCTGAGCCTGCTGCCTGAGCCTGCTGCCTGAGCCTGCTACCTGAGCCTGCTGCCTGAGCCTGCTGCCTGAGCCTGCTACTTTTGCCTGCGCTACAACCATGGCGACCCTTACTGTTCTCGCCTTTGAGCCTGACGGCCGCCCCATCGAGTTTGACACCTGGCTTAGTGACCTGCGCCTTTACCTTATGACTGACGTCGCAGACGGAGTATCACTGCTAGCCTATGTGACCGGCACTGTCCCTACTCCTGCTGAGACTGCTCCTGCCCCTGAACGAGCACAGTGGGAGCTCCGCGATGCTGTCGCGCGCCTTGTTATTCGCAATCACCTACCGATCTCTGAGCGCGCGCATTTCAACCAGCTTAAGACTGCTAAGACGCTGTATGATGCTGTCGTTGCCCGCTATTCCGCCCCGACCACAGCCACCGTTGGTAGTCTCATCCTGCCTTACCTGTTCCCAGACTTAGCCTCGTTTCACACTGCTGCCGACCTTATCACTCACCTCCGCGCTAGTGACGCCCGCTTTCGAGCCGCTCTTACCAACGAGTTCCTCGCCACGAACACCCCCCCGCTGTACTTCACCCTCTACATCCTCGTCACCCGCCTCCCTGACACTCTTCGCTCTGTCAGGGATTACTTCCTTGCCAAGGATCCTCCAACTATCACTCTGGACGACTTCGAGCAGCAGCTGGTCGCAGCAGAGAAGAACATCCTCGCTGTCGGTGCTGCTCGTGGCACTCCCCGCACTCCCCTCTTTGAGGGGTGCTCCCCCTCCCCTCTTGACCCCTCCTACGCCTCTGCTGCTACTGCTGTCGACTTCCTCGGTGCGGAGAAGGTCGCAGCGGCTTCCGCTCCTGGTGGGAAGCGTGGTGGTGGCAGGGGCGGCAAGGGTGGCAGGGGTGGCGGAGGTGGCGGTGGAGGGAGCGGTGGTGGAGGCGGCGGGGGTGGTGGAGGTGGTGGGGGTGGCCGTGGGGGTGGAGGCGGTGGGTGGGGTGGCGGCAGGACCGGGGGCGGTGGAGGCGGCGGCGGCGGTGGTGGGGGAGGAGGCAGCGGCAGTGGCGGTGGAGGTGGGAGTGGGGGTGGATCTGGCCAGAAGGGTGGCCAGCAGCAGCAGCAGCAGCAACAGCCACAGCAGCAGCAGCAGCTTCCTCCCCTCACCTCCCAGCAGCTCAATGACTGGTATGCTGGGCGTGGGGCGTCTCGGGGTTCTGACCGCTGCCCCTATGTCATTCGTACTGGCCCCCGCAAGGGTCGCCCCTGCAACGGTTTTCACACTGAGTATCGTTGTTTTGCTAGGCTTAGTGACGCCTGGCGTACTAAGTATCCTGATGCTACTGAGTTCCCCAACTGGGCAGAGCTGCTTAGGCGTGATGTGCCTATCTTTGATCTGGACTATGATGTTATTCTTGCTGCCATGTATGCATTGACTGTTAGTGCTGAGGGTGACTGCTACTTGTGTGTGCCGCCTGACCCCGGTATAAGGACTGCAGCCCTAGGTGCTAGTGAGTCTGCTCCCCTTGGTACTGAGTCGGCTCAGGCCTTGCACACGTTTACACTTGACTCTGGTGCTTCCCGCTGTTTCTTTCGCGATAGCACCACCGTCACTCCGCTCCCTGCACCTGTCCCTGTCTCCCTGGCTGACCCCTCTGGGGGCCCAGTGCTTGCACGCGGCACGACTGTGCTCCCGTGCCCGGCGGTCCCGTCTGGTGAGCTGTCAGGTCTCCTCGTTCCCTCGTTCTCTACGAACCTGGTGAGCAACGCCGTCCTCCAGGATCACTGGGTTGACACCTGGACTCCTGGAGGGCAGCGTGTGGCGATCTGCACGTGCTCCAAGACTGGCCGCCACCTGGCCACGTTCACTCGTGAGCCGGGGTCCAGTCTGTACACCCTCACCACTGTTTCACGCTCCGCTCCTTTGTCTCCGCAGCTGTACGCGTCTGCTCAGGTAGCTACCCAGTGTGAGTGCCGCCGCCTGTCGCACGACACGCTCCTGTGGCACCACCGCCTTGGTCACCCCTCCCTGCCTCGCCTTCGTAGCATGCACTCTCGCTCTCTGGTCTCTGGGCTTCCCAGGTCTCTGCCTGCCCTCCCTCCCTCGCCTGCGCCGCCCTGCATTCCCTGCGTCGAGGGGCGGCAGCGCGCCGCTCCTCACTCCTCCTCGTTTCCTCCCACAGAGGCTCCCCTGCAGACGCTTCACCTGGACGTGTGGGGCCCAGCCCGCGTCCAAGGACAGGGCCGTGAGCGGTACTTTCTGCTGGTTGTCGACGACTTCACGCGTTACACCACGGTCTTCCCCTTGCGCAGCAAGGGAGACGTCCCTGCTGTTTTGATCCCCTGGATCCGCGCTGTGCGTCTCCAGCTCCGCGAGCGGTTCGAGCGGGACTTTCCTGTCCTGCGTCTGCACTCTGACAGAGGTGGTGAGTTCTCCTCTGACCTCTTGGCAGCCTTCTGTGCGGAGCACGGCATCACCCAGTCGTTCACGCTTCCGGCCTCTCCGCAGCAGAATGGAGTTGCTGAGCGCCGCATTGGCTTAGTCATGGAGGTCGCTCGTACCTCCATGATCCATGCGGCGGCTCCCCATTTTCTGTGGCCGTTCGCGGTCCGGTACGCCGCGCATCAGCTCAACCTCTGGCCCCGTGTCTCCTTGCCGGAGACCTCGCCCACACTGCTGTGGACGGGGGAGGTTGGCGATGCGTCGCGTTTCCGGGTCTGGGGTGCTCGTGCCTTTGTCCGCGATCTCACCGCGGACAAGCTCTCTGCTCGCGCCATTCCCTGCGTCTTCCTTGGTTTTCCTCCTGACGCGCCTGGCTGGCAGTTTTACGACCCCACCTCGCGCCGTGTCTTTGCGTCTCAGGACGTCACCTTTGACGAGTCTGTTCCCTTCTACCGTCTCTTTCCCTACCGCACTGCCTCTCGCCCCCCCCCGCCGCTCTTTCTCGCTCCAGGTCCTCCCCAGGTAGACCCCCTCCCCGCGCCAGGTCCTGCTCCTTCAGGTGTTTCTCAGGTAGACCCTCCGGTACCTGCGCCTGTTGAGGTCACTGGTGACTCAGGTCCTGCTGGAGGTGGTCCTGCTCGGGGTGCTGTCTCTGGGGGTGCTGAGCCTGGGGGTGCGGAGCCTGAGCGAGAGGCGCCTAGAGGTGCTGAGCCTGGGGGTGCGGAGTCTGGGGATGCCGTGCCTGCGCGTGAGGAGCCTGGCGGTGCTGAGCTTGGGGGTGTCGAGTCTGAGGGTGCTGTGCCTGCGCGTGAGGAGCCTGGAGGTGCTGAGCTTGCGGGTGCCGAGTCTGCGGGTACTGAGCCTACGCGTGAGGAGCCTGGGGGTGCTGGCGCTGGAGGTTCTGGAGCAGCTGGGGGTGCTGGCGCTGAGGGTTCTGAGTCTGCTGTTGCGCGGTCTCCTTGGAGTAGCCGCCTTCGTCCACGTGTGCCTCTCACCCCACAGCAGCTGCAGGACTGGTACGGTCACCGTCAGCGTCGCGCTGCTGGAGCTAGGAGTGGTGCTGGACCTTTGTCTACTGGAGGTGCTGGAGTCGCTGGTTCTGGAGGTACTCGTACTGGAGACACTGAGGCTGGAGACCCTGGGACTGGAGGTGCTGGCTCTGGGGGTGCTACTGCTGGAGACACAGGGGCTGGAGACCCTGGGACTGGAGGTGACGACTCTGGGACTGGAGCTTCTGGAGCTGCTGGAGGTTCTGGAGCTGCTGGAGGTACTGGAGCTGCTGGGGGTACTGGAGCTGCTGGAGCTGCCGGTACTGATGCAGCTGCGCCGACACGACTGTTCTTCGCTCCGCCGTCTCCGTCGTCTCTGCCGCCGTCTGACTCTGTTCTTCGTCAGGTTCTTACTCTCCCGTCGTCTACTGGTCTTCCGTTACAGCCTGGCTCACCGCTGCCTGCTCCTTCTCCTTACACTGAGCAGACTGGTAGTCCTGCTGAGCGTCGTGAGCCTGTGTCGCGTCCTGTCTCGCCTGCTCGTCCCGGTCGTCGTGTTCCTCGTTCGCGTCAGCAGGCTGTCCCCAGCACACACCTCGTAGTTCGTCGTCCTTCCTCTGCTCTGCAGCCTGTTCCTCTTCCGTCTCCTCCTGCGTCCTCTCTACCTGACGTTCCAGACCCTGAGTCTGACCGGTTTCGTGCTGAGCACCCTACTGTCACGCGTCTGCTAGCCACTGTTGTCACTGACCCGTCGTTTGAGTCTACTGCTGCGTCTGCTCTTGTCGCTGAGCTTGTTGACTTTGCTGCTGCCTGTCGTCTAGACTACGCCGCCAGTCTTGTTGCTGAGTCTGCGTCTGTCTGTCCTCCGTCCGTCGGGGGTGAGTGTGCTCTTAGCACGGACGTCCTTGAGGACAGGCAGGAGGAGTTCCAGTGTCTTGCTGCTGCTTTACCTCATCTTGTGTCCTCGCTACTTGCCCCTGAGGGAGACCCGGATGCACCAGACATCCCGACTCCGCGCTCTTACGCAGAGGCGATAGAGAGTCCCTACTCCTCTCAGTGGCAGGCAGCCATGGACGCAGAGATGGCTTCCTGGAAGTCCACAGGCACCTATGTCGACGAGGTTCCCCCACCTGGGGCGAACATCGTCAGTGGCATGTGGATTTTCAGGGTGAAGCGGCCGCCGGGTTCTCCGCCTGTCTTCAAGGCGCGTTACGTGGCTCGAGGCTTCAGTCAGCGAGAGGGAGTTGACTTCTTCCAGACCTTCTCCCCCACCCCGAAGATGACCACTCTTCGGGTGCTGCTGCACGTTGCTGCTCACCGTGACTACGAGCTTCACTCTCTTGACTTCAGCACTGCTTTCTTACAGGGCAGCCTGCACGAGGAGATCTGGCTGCGCCGCCCCCCGGGCTTCACTGGGTCGTTCCCTCCTGGCACCCAGTGGAGCCTCCGACGGCCGGTCTACGGTCTCCGCCAGGCGCCACGTGAGTGGCACGACACACTGAGGACGACACTTGCGGCTCTTGGGTTTGCGCCTTCTACTGCTGACCCGTCGCTGTTTCTGCGCACAGACACTTCACTGCCGCCGTTCTACATCCTCGTGTACGTCGACGACTTGGTTTTTGCCACTGCTGACACTGAGGCTCTCGCCCACGTGAAGTCGGAGCTACAGAAGAGACACACGTGCACTGACTTGGGTGAGCTGCGCAGCTACCTTGGCTTGCAGATCACCCGGGACAGAGCACGCCGCACCATCACCTTGACTCAGTCACACATGGTGCAGCAGGTCCTTCAGCGCTTCGGCTTCACCTGGTCTTCAGCACAGGCCACTCCTCTGGCTACAGGTCACACGCTCTCAGCTCCACCTTCGGACGAGTCCGTAGAGCCGAGTGGTCCTTACCCAGAGCTAGTCGGCTGCCTCATGTACCTGATGACTTGCACTTGACCTGACCTCGCGTACCCTCTTGGTCTCCTCGCTCGCTACGTGGCTCCTGGTCGACACCGACCTGAGCACATGGCTGCTGCTAAGAGGGTACTGCGCTACTTGTGCAGCACATCAGGCATGGGGCTAGTGCTTGGAGGGACGAGCCCAGTTGTCCTCACTGGGCACTCAGACGCTTCTTGGGTTGACGACCTGGCTACTCAGCGGTCGTCGCAGGGTTACACCTTCAGCCTTGGCTCTGGTTCAGTTTCGTGGCGTTCTACACGCTCGTCTTCAGTTCTCGGCTCCAGTTGTGAGGCTGAGATCTACGCCACCGCCATGGCTGCACAGGAGTTACGCTGGCTCACCTACCTGCTGACTGACTTGGGAGAGCAGCCTCGTTCTCCTCCAGTGCTGTACGTTGACAACAAGGCCGCCATTGCCTTGTGTGAGGAGCACAGACTGGAGCACAGAACGAAGCACATTGCTCTGCGTTACTTCCTGGCTCGAGAGTTGCAGCAGCGAGGCCAGCTTTGTCTTCGTTACGTGGCCACTCGGGCCAACACTGCTGATATATTCACCAAGGCACTTCCGTCTGGTGATCATCAGCGCTTTTGTACTCTGTTAGGCCTTGTGCCTATGCTTCCACACTTGCTGTAGTCTTTGCTTGTACTGTGATCTATATACATATATACCTGCATGCTGGCTCTTGCTAGGTAGCTCGACACTGTACTGTCATTGCTGCATATATATCTCTGCATGTGAACTGGCCTTGTGGCCATTTGCTTGTGCTCAGAATGTGTGGTGACGTTGTGATCCACCCTGAGCTTGTTTTGTTTCTCTTGACTGGTCTTGTGACCCGTTGCTCTCCCCCACTTTGCCTATGGGGGTGTGTCAAATGATATATATGTGTGATATATATTGGTAGGCTGTAGTGGGGTAGATGTTATAGGGGATAACTCCTTAGGGTTGTGTTATTTTGTACCAAACTCTCGATAGTGCACACCACCTTGCCTAGCTATCTCAACACTCACTTCATTTCCTCTTTTGTTCTTTCTATGTAGATTTGAATACTTAACCTTCACGTTTTAGTTCTTGTCTTGTGCTCCTTATTTATTGCCACCACCCATACGTGCCTTCTCCATTTCGTTTCTGAGCTCTATATACCCTTGCCCTTCAGCTTTCATTCCATTCAGTCATGAGGTACACATTCAACGGGCGTCCCCTTTCAACTATGCACGATCTAATCGTAGCTAGGTGAGTTCGCTCTATTGATATTTTTGTTTTGTTTTTTTAGTATTTGTATTTCGCCTCTCGTGTTTCTCTTATCCGTTCCTCTTTCCGTATTAGTCTGAACTTTATCCTTGTTCATTAGACATGAACTTCTGTTTGTTTCCGTTGCATCTCGTTTCCGTTTCAACAATGTTTTTCTTGAATTGGTTTATTCTACGTTATAGGTTCTTTGTTAACCAACACTCGTTTATGGTTTTGAACGGTCCTCTTATTGGGCTCTTCATTCTTAGATCGGTTTCTTAATTATTTGCTCCCTTTCTTCTTTTGTAGTTTTTTTGTTTCTGTTGCACCTAGTTTCCTTGCTTCTCTATTTTCTCTTGTTTCTCTGATCCTTTTTATTTTCTGTTTCACCTCTTTCCATATGCTTCTTTCAGCATGTTTGTTATCTGATTCTTGTATCCATGTTAACTAACTAGTTCTTTTTTTTTTTTTTAATGGAAATTGGATGTATCAAATCAGTTCAGCACGTGAATAGCAAAATTATAATGTATTGTGTCATTGCTAGGATTCTTTGCGTTTCTGTTGTACAATTTTGCACCTTATCCTCATTGTTCCATATTTGTCTTTCTTTCTTTCTATTGTTGATTCTTTCCCTTGTTGTTTTCTTCAGGAAGTGAAGGTTTTTTTGGACGGTGCAAAGCAAAGATAAGATGGTTCCGTGTAGGATTATATGTATATGGCTAGGGTTTAATTCTGCTTTTAGTTTTTTATTATTATTTTTTAACAGTTGATGCATTGAGCGTTTTTCGTTTGTGTGAATATGTGTGATCATGTGCATGTCTTTGTATCTGTCTATGTGCGTGTGTGTTTGCATTGTGTTGTGTGCGTATGTGTTTTCATTCATGCTTCCATTGCATTAATAACACATGTCTGTGGGTTTTAAAAAATTGGATCAAACTATCATTTCCGAGAAGGTTCTTTGCCCACTCAGTGAGTGTGTTCATTTGAACTGGATTTGATAGAATTGACCTTTTTTTTACTTCGCACAGATTGTGTTGTTTCATGTGACAGTTGGATGACTCAGGAACTATGCTATTGAGCTCCCCCCCATGCTAGGCAGGGGATGCCGTAGCATAGGGTCTGTGTCAATTAACTGTGACGCATTTTTATCATGATATGCATTCATTTCATTACCACAGTAGTATATGCAACATAATTATGCATTTTTCCATTAAATATTTTTTTCACCATATCCATCATTATACTTCATCTATGCATACCGTAACATCATCCGGCTTATGCATTACGGAATAAACAGTCACGCGTTCACAGGAACATCATTTTAGCAACCCATAGAGTATAGGTTCGGTCAAGACGAACCAAGAAATGAGAAGAAATGTGGTACGGCGCATACTAAATTGCCATGGCAAAGACATGGCAGTCAGTCACTTAGTTACCTTATCCTTTTTTTTTTTAAGTAAAGAGGATGAAAAAAAATTGAACATAACGATTGTAATAGGTTGCTTCGCAACCCAAAAAAAAAACCATAATATCTATGGCTGGGCACGAGTATGGTATGAAGCAACAGATACATATGGGTGTCTAGACCGGATGCAAGCTTGAATAAGTAGCACCTGACAGTGCAATGGCATACGTTGCCCTTACAAGCTGCAGCCAGGTGCCAGCTACAACATGTGTCAGACTTCTTTTAGGGCTATGATTGTTCAGTCACGTTGGAATGGCACAATAGCTGGTGCGGATATGCTAGGTTGTGCCTTGATAAAGTTTGATTATCTAGTCCATTATTGAGTTTGCAATGAGTGTGGTGCTGAAAAGGGAGAAGGTAGGCCATCCATTACAGAATAATAATACATTGGTAAGATGCAAATATATAGTGTGAAGAACCAGTAAGTCCCTGCAATAAGTACAGTGCTTGCGCGTATTAACATCTCGTTTGCTTCTCGAGGTAGTTAGTGGTGAGCCTGCGAATTCTGCCTTGGGGCTGGTGGTGGTGTCTGCTGTGTTCTTTGTGAGAACCACGATCTCTTGAATCTCTGACTTGTCTCGTTACGTTGATACTGAAGGATATTTTCCCACTAGTCAGTCAAAGAATGGCTGACTCCGCTCAACCCCCGTCGGATTCCGGAGCGACAACCTTTGAAGCTCCCCAGGCAGAGGATCGGCAGAAAGGGGCGACGGTCCATGTCCCCGAAGTGGAGGATGGCAGCGGTCGTGTCGACGATCAAATCGTTGACAAGAAAGAGGGTCTTACAGAACAGGGAGATGCTGCTGAGAGCACAGGTGAAGCTGGTTTGGAAAGCAAGCTAGCAAGTACGTCCGCGTCCTCGTCCAAGTCAACTTCAGCCGAAGGGAAGACCAAATCTCAGGGTAATAGTCGTTTCAAGAGTAGACTTTCCTGCATTCACCGAGGGTAAGCTAAACCTTGTTAACTCGAGGTCCGCTCTTACAGGAAAGGGAGCGAAGCTGCCTTTGGAACAAATACGGCGTGTCGTTGACGACCCTGAAGTACCAGCGGATGAAAAGATCAAGATACTGCATTCCAAGATTATGGCGCAGGTAAGCCGAGCATGACTGGTTTCCAAATGTTTGTGCTTGTATTCATTGTCTGGCCTTTCCCATTGCAGGCACGGGAAGCTAAGGCTGGCGAGAAGGAGAGCGCAGCTTTGCTGAAGAAGATCGATCAACTAACAAGGGAACGCGACTCTGGTGCGACAACTACTTCCCCATTCTGCTTGTATTATGCTGTTAATTCAAAACATACCATGCTTGAAGTGCGTACCGGCTATATATCTGATTGTTTCAGTGATGGCCGAAATGAGGAAATCTGTCACGCTTCGTGGCAAATTGGAGACCTTGTGCCGTGAACTTCAGAAGCAAAACAAGACCATATTGGTACGTTTCAGCAAGCTTCCATTGTCCGTTTTTGCTCCCCTGAATCATTTTCTCATGCTTTTTCTCCCGGGTCAATGCCATTGGTTGCACAGGAAGAAAGCAAGAAGGCTGCAAACGAGCAGCAGCAGAAACGAGAGGAATTATCATCTAAATTCCTCGACTCCATCAAGGTATTCCAGGGCCTAAGCTGCCGCTCGTCCTCACTGTCGTTGATGGTATTCAAGCACGTGCTTCCTTTTCGGCTGTTTGCAGGACATCGAAGTAAGATTGGAAGAGCAGGGAGCTGAAAGATCAAGCCACCTTAAGGAAAATCAGATGTACGATTGCAGTAGCTTAGAATTCCTTGTGCTAGTTCCGTCCGAGCTCATATGGCATGTGAAGCGGGGTTGATATTACGGTAGTCAATTTTTCATACTATGATGTGTGCAGTCTTGCCGAGCAACTCAAGAAAATACAAGAGCATGCCGACGTGAAGGAGAAGTACTGGGCTCACCTTGTAAGTGACTTCACTCGTGAGAAGCTTTTCCTGGTGTGTTTTGTTGTTCTTTTTTTTGTATTTCCGAAATTTGATATTATCTCGCTCTGAATACCTATTTTGCCCCTAGATCAAGACGAAAGACCTGGAGTATCAGCTGTTGGATGCAAAGTATAAGCAGCAAGAGAAGTTAATGATCGAAGAACGGGCTCTGGTAAGCTGACAAAATAGTAAATATGTTCGTTTCAAGATGGATTGTCATGAAAAACGCTGTCAGCATAATCATTCTTTTCCATACTTCTGTGCTCCATAACACTTCCCCACTCTTTAACAGAGCAAGGCAAGAGGCGAACAGGTCATTGATCTTCTCAAGACAGAAAAAGAGCTGAGGGGCCAGTTGGCGTTATATATTGATAAGTTTGATCAATTCCAGGTAAGAAGTCGTTTTTGCCCAAAGTAGTGCAGTTTCCTGCATGATTCTGGCTGGTGTGCTCATTAAGGGAAGGTTTTTTTATGCAGGGTACTTTGTCCAAGAGCAACGAAGTCCTTGGCACAATGAAGAAAGAAATGGACAAGGCAAGTTTAATCCTCACCTGTGGACTTGCTGATGGAGCAATTTTTTTGTCTGACTGGCTTATTGATGTATCTCCATCCAATGGCAGATGACGAAGCGCATCAAGAAGCTGGAGAAGGACAATTCTGAACTTCGAGCCAAGTGTGAAAAGTCAGATGTTTCCCTTATTGAGCTTCTTGATGAGGTAATTGCTATTGACCTTTCACCAAAGAGAGACGAAGGGTTCTGCTCTTACAAAGTTGGCTTCTTCCTCTCCATTGCCTTTGACGGTGCTGTGGCAGCGTGCGGCACAGCGCAAGCAGCTTGAGACGCTGCAGGCCCAGAAGCAGAAGCTGGAGGGGCTGTGCCGGTTATTGCAGTCCGAAAGGAAGAAGTGGCATGAACAGGCCCAAGAACAGCAGCGGCTTGAGCAGGACAGTGTGAGCGTGGAGGAAACTACCGCCGATGCAGTTGATTCCACAGACAAGTCCTCAGATACGTTTAGAGCAGGAGCAACAAGTGAAAGTGGCGAGAGTAATGGCTCTGACACACAGCAGGCATCAACGGTTGTGCAGCCTTCAGCTGTTGTCGACGATGGTGCAGCCATACCAGCATGAAGGTCTCATACGCCTGGAGGGAATAGTTGCTTACCTCTACTCACGCAGTCCTCTTGGCATGTTAGTCAACAATTTGCCACAACAGGTGTTTCTTGATTAGTGGTACAGTACCTCAGGCCAACCTTGAATGGAACTCAAATTTATTGCAGTACAAAACATTACATCATGCTGGCTCACAGCTGTTTACTGTGAAACTCTGCTCATACGTAGAAGAAATACTAGGGTTCAGTAATTAGGGAGAGGGCACGCTCTTTTGTTATTGCAACAGCACGAGTTTAATGCAATCAATTAAGCGAATTTGACATCACACTGGGGGTGGTACTCTATGATGGTCAAAAGGGAGCCTCAAGGGACTCGTCCCAAACCTCTGCACTGCCATTGGAAGCATCATCACCCTCATCCTCCATAGACAGCCGGATGTATTCCGCTCGAGCAAAGCGGTCCCACTCTGTTAACGTGGGGTCTTCTCTTTCCTGTAACAACACAGAAATGCCTATTAGCTTGCAACAGAGTGCACAAGAGGCCGTGACATTCTTCCTGGAAAGGAAGCAGAGATGATTCTGTTAAGTGATTTTGTTTGTCGAACAAGGAAAGTCTGACCTGTCGAATGAGGAAAGGATCACGTGTTTCAAACGCCACGAATTTGTTAAGGTTGAACAGTATGTTAAAGAAGTTGCCCGACAACCGGCACCCCTTCAGGTCACGCAGTGTCATCACTCCATCTTTCTGCTCACGGTGACAGGATCAGAAGTGAAACACAAAGGAAGAACAGATGTTAGAGACAATGACATGGTACTTGAAACCCAGCAACTAATCTTTTACTCAGAATCCAGTTTTTGCTGATCTTTATTCAGTACAACTCCCCTTACCTGCTGTGGACACCATCCATGGAGGTGTTTTGAAATTAGTGCCCATCCACCCAAGCAGCCTCAGCCAAGCACCACCCCAACATGCATGCACCAGCGTTTCTCACCCCTCCCTCACCGCGGGTTTGATCATGTCAGCCATTTGGCAGACGACGTCTTCAAAGAGCACGGGCTCCTGAGCCATGCACTCCATGCGGTGCAGCTGCTCCTCGTAGAAATACTGCATCTCCGGGGCTGTGATGCGCTCGTCCCCATCCAGATCCACACACCGGAACCTGCCATGTGTGCCAAAGGGAATGAGGGGCAGCAATGGGAGAAGGGTTGGGGAGTAGGAATGGAGAGAGGAAGAGAAGTGGAACCCTACCCAAGCGATCCTCCCTTAAAAATGAGCAGGAAAGCAACTCACCAGTACTCAAGGCTGGGTTCGGATGACTTATCCTCTTCTGACAGGATGAACCACACAAAGTCCTCGTACCCCATCTTGCCCTCCACTCCACTCGTGAATGGCCGCGGCACCTGCAGCGAGTGAAGCGGGGAAGAGGAGGAACGACATAGTGAGTGGCACCGTGGTAGCTTGCAGCAGAGAATATTAAGGAGGAATGGAAGCTCCTGAATAGCTGCACAAATGTGCACGGTTGCGGCGCCGTAATGCTGTGAACATGATAGGGACAGAATGGTCAAAAGCTGGTGCATGCAGAGACCAAACACGGAGATGCATCCACTTATAAAACGACCATCCTCTCACCCCCACCTGGGCGAAGATGCGGTAGGTGAGGTGGTTGCTTTTTGAGGCGCTTTAAACAATCCCGTATCTCACCTGGGCGAAGATGCGCTCGACGATGCGGTAGGTGAGGGCGTGGTTGCCGTAGCGCAGCAGGTCGTCCTTGTCGATGAGGAAGTCGTGATCCGAATCCAGCTCCCAGAACTTGCAGTACACCACGTAGAAATGCTCGTACGAGAAGTACCTGCGGGGGGAGGGGGGGAAGGGGTGGGGGAGAAGGGTGGGGGTGGAGAGTGGGGAGGGGATTGAGAGGGAGAGAGAGGTACTTGAGAAACAGAGCTGCAGTACAGCACACACAAGTGATTGTACAAGACTTACCTTATGCAAGGGGAAGGGGAAGGAGGAAAGAGGAGATCTCGAGGGAGTGGCAGCGGGAAGGATGGGGGGTGCGAGTGGTGAGAGGAGACGGGTCTGTAGAATCACCATTGAATTGAACCTATCTTCCTCTATAGTATGCTCAAGGCCCTTATCCTTAAAACAGGGGGCGGTCAATGGACTTAACATGTCGCTTCTCTCACCATAGAGTCCACTCCTCCCAAACTCCTGACAACTCACTTGAGAACTTCATTACTGTTTTCCTCCTCCTCCACCTGGTGCGGTGGAGTGTTTAAAAGGAGCCTAGCGAATCATTATCTAACGACTCACTTGAGCACTTTATTGATGTCCTCCTCCTCCTCCACCTGCTGCAGCGCCTGCATGAGGTTGCTCTTCTTGAGCTCTCTCAGTGAGATGCGCCCGTTGCCCGACCGGCTGATGTGGTAGAAAATGCGGTAGATCACCGTCTCAGCTGCACCAGGTAGAGGATAGAAAGGGATAATAAGGGATAGCAAGGGTTAGGAAGGGATAGAAAGGGATAGTAAGGGATATAAAGGGATATGAAGGGATAGTAAGGTACAGAAGGTATAGAAAAGGATACAACGGGTAGTAAGGGATGGAAATTGGGACAATCAGAAACGCCAGTAAGCGCCGGTCGCGGCTCTACTCTGCCCAGCCGTCCAGTCCCCTACACCACCGCCCACCGGCGTCATCACACGTACCGTATCGTTCTTGGAACTCGGGTGTGTCGTGCAGGAACTCAAGGCCTGGGTGGCGGTTCAACAGCTCGCGCATTATGGGCTTGAAGTCGTCCTGATGTGACGGGGGCAGAGGGGAGGGGGAGGAAGGAAGGGGAAGGGGAAAGAGGCGGGGGCAGGGGGTGGAAGGGAAAGCGGTGGGGGGGGGGAAGGAAGAGGGTGTGGGGAGGGAGTTTCAGCAGTTGGGGGAGAGGGTTAAGGGGTGCACGAGTGTGCTTATTGAGTTTTGCCACATGATCACGATGCATGTCTGTCTCTACCCGCCTTTATCAATGCAAGGACCGTTTGAGAAAGTGAGAGGGAGTGAGTGAAAGAGCGAGGGGGGGAGGGGGGGGAGGGTGGAGGAGGAGAGAGTAGGAGAGGCGAGGAAGAGAGAGAGGAGACAATGACAAGCTGACAAATGCGACAACTTGCACCACATAGCACCTGGGATGGGGTCCTGGTGCAGATAGTACCTGCACGAGGTAGTTCTGGTGGTCCTGTTTGAGCACGTGGAAGATCTGCGTCGCCATGTCCGCTGCCAGCAGCCGGCGGTCCACCCAAAACCGCATGAACGCGTCCCTGCGGATGATGGGGGAGGGGGAGGGAAAGGGGGAGGGGAAGGGGGAGGAAAAGGGGGAGGGGAAGGGGGAGGAAAAGGGGGAGGGGAAGGGGGAGGGGAAAGGAGAGGGGGTTGGGATGGGATTCCGGTTGAGGCTTTAGAAACGCAGCCGCTGGTCCACCCAGAACCGCATGAAGGCATCTCCGGTAAGAGCGGGAAAGGTGTGGGGTAATGATGATGGATATATGAGAGGGGGACGAGTCGTGGATGGACAAGGTTTGGAGAAGAGGACGTGAGAGAGCATGGGCAGTTTCGCTCGCTCTCACATGATGACGAGACCAGCCACGTGAGCACTCACTTGGTGATGAAGCCGGTGGATTCGGAGTCGATGCGTTGGAAGATGACCGAGTTGAAGTAGGACGGCAGGTTGCACACCTCCTGTGTCACCGCCATGAACGCTGCACGGAGAGGGGGGAGAGGGGGGAGAGGGGAGAGAGGGGAGAGAGGGGAGAGAGGGGAGAGAGGGGAGAGAGGGGAGAGTGGGGAGGGACAGGTAGAGTTATGTCACCACGGTGATATTCGTGGAATAACTGGTGGATCTTCCCCATACACTGTTTCGCCATGCTCCGTCTTTCCAGGTTGAACCTTCCACCCTTCTCCCACCTTCCCACGTATTCTCCCCCACACCCTCCCCCAGACCCTCCCCCACACCCTCCCGCGCACCCTCCCACGCACCCTCCCCCACACTCTCTCACGCGTACCCACCTTCCACGTTGAGCCCCTCGGGATGTTCGTGGAAGGACTGGTGGATCTTCACCATTCACTGCTTCGCCACGTCCTCCGCCCAACCTCCCGCTCAACCCCCCGCGCACCCTCCCGTGCACCCTCCCGTGCACCCTTCCGCATCCCCTCTGGACCCCGCGCACTCACCTTCCACGTTGAGCCCCTCGGGGTGTTCGTGGAAGAACTGGTGGATCTTCACCATGCACTGCTTCGCCACGTCCTCCGTCGCCGGCGGGCCGTTCGGAAAATAAAACTGCGGAATTGCCTCGAAGCTTCGGTTCGCGTGCGGCTTCACGGGCGACCCCGCGTGGCTGAGCCCCGACGCCTGGCGACGCAGCGGCGACTTGGGCGACATGGGCTTGTCGCTCCGCGGGGAGAGCGGGGGGGTTGCACCGAAGAGCGACGACGCGCTAGTGGGGGAGAGCGGGGAGAGGCTTCCGCTTGCGCTGTGGGAGTTGGGGCCCCCGGGTGCTATTAGCGGGCGGCCTGCTTTGGCGTCTTCCAATAACGACATCACCTGGATCATGACACGTTGCAGGTGAGATGGCAGGGTTCGAGAGGGAAGTAGTCAGGATTAGCTTACGAACGCTGGGATCTCAAGCAAGAACGAGTCGCCAATGAGAAACAAGCGAAGAGCGACGGTGATCGGCGACCAGTTAAAACGGATAATAAACATTACGAACGAGAACGAAGGTCCGTGTTGGTCCCTTGATACTTCATGCACGAATGCTGATGGAAATATCTTCAGCCACGAATGCTTTTCTCGAATATTCACATATCCCTTCCCGTTCTGTCGAATGTTCGTCGCCATTGGTCACTCACTCCACCGGTTTCCGAGCAAGCACTCGCCTTGCATGCGCAAGCAAACCCTAACCTTGCATCAGAAGGACCTTGCGCTCATTCCGACACGGCTAACCCTAGTCCTAGCGAGCCCTAGCGTAACCAACCTTTTGAGGAGCCAACCCTAGCGGAGCCAGCTTTAGCGGAGCCAAATCTAACGGGGACAGCCCCTGCGGGACAAACCCTAACGGAACCAACTCTAGCGGAGCCAATCTCCGCGAGGCGAACCCACCAGCTTCTGCGATTCCGGCAGCGAGAGCCATTGAATGAAGAGCTCGTCGACCTTCATCTTGGAGGACGGGAAGCGCTGCTGCACCAGCGACGACTCGCCCGACGGCGACCCGCCGGAGAATCTCGCCTTGGGCTGCGCCGTCCCCTCCGCATGCTCGTCGCCCTCGTCTCTCGACACGTCCACGCGCAGACCACCCCCCGCCATTGCCAAGCGAAGTTAGGGGCTTGTGGTTACTATTATGGTTTTAGATAGTATTAGTAGTTGTTATTTGTATTTGGCAAGTCCAGTGTTGGTGCTGATCACACTACACGGTGACTTCGCCTTGAAAATGGCTGACAGAAAAGGGACGAAATTGTTACAGTCGTTGCTACGACACGACGTAAATTTCTCAGATACGTTGGCACAATGCGGTGCTACAGTTTCAACCAGGAGTTTGACAGGCAGAGCTAAGTTCAACGCAATGCTGTGAAATAACCTGTCACAAAAATAAACTCCAGTAATGACCACTGGGATAAGCTCGGAGATTAGCACGGAGAGAGTGGACTAAGCTGGGGCCACTGGGAATGGAGTACATCAAGGAAATGGAGTTGCGGGTGTTTCTGTTGGTGAGGAAAGTGGGGGGAGGTGTGGGGAGGTGGGGTACGGTGAGATGGGTCGAAGTGGGGTGAGGTGGGATAATTGGGGAGATGGGAAGGAGAGGAAGCATGGTGTCCTGCGCTGCTATGCGAGGGGCGGAAGATGCTCCGCGCGTGAACAGGTGAAGGCAGGCGGATGACCAGCAGGTTGGTGGGGCTGGAGGTTTGGCTGGGGGGGCGTGTTCGGTTCGGGGTGGTGAGCACGCTTGGCCGCAAGCTGGGCGGAAAGAACCACTGGGATAATCGAGTACTGACAGCGACTTTTATTGGCCGTTGGATTCCCGAGCAGGCAAGAGGCGTCAGACAGACATCTCCCACTCATCTTGTCCTATGGGTTTGGCTTGACCTAGAAAATGAAATTGCACAACAGGAACCAATCGGGTGACAAGATTTGCGAGGAAATGCAACTACTAGCTGGGGTTTACAACTATACACTCACTTCCACCATACGTCATATAAGGCAACTCATTGCAGCAACCCATACCACATCTGCACACTAGGCAGATGCAGGTTCCTTTTTCCCATGGGATTTGGCATCACTGACATCATTGTGGCTTGCGAAGGACATGTAGACAGTCCATATTAGGCCTACGAGATTCACAGCACCAACCTGCACAACAAGAAAAGAATCATGAGACAATATTGAGGACCACAAGAAGTGAAAATAAGAAGTCCTAAATACACTGCATACCTGTAACTGTGGAGGCACAAGGGCGAAGTTGAATAGCTGGAACGGCACCCAGAGTTTCCACATGTTGATGCATGTTGGCACAAAATCCTGCATGGAGCAAGAGCAAATAAAAGAAGCTAAGAAGCAAGTCACATTCAGTGTCAAGAGCATCAGTGCCCATCACTACAGCAGTTCACAACTGTCATTCACATCTGTCCTTTCCCTTGTGGATCTCTCACCTTCTCCAGCTTAGGCACAATGCGCTCTGGCTTGCCCTCCAGCAGCAGCACCAGCCCCACAAATGTGGCAATTGACAACGGGGAAAATATCACCTGATATGCACAAAGAGAAACGATGCCATTAAGCACTTACTGACAGAAAAGAACCACTGTTCAAGAGAGCAATATAGCCAATCGCCCAACTGACAAGCATAGGCTACAAGAAGGAAAAACCTTACTTGGTCAATGAGCAATCGAGCAAGAACTCCTTTGAAACCCTCAATTTGAATAAACTTTCCAAGCAGGCCGTACCTGTTTCGACACACAGATCACATCATGAATCATTCTTATTCCGTGGACGAGTAAATGGAAGGCTGCAATCCATTGCTCAGATAGAGCAGGAACACTTACATCAATCGGACCTCACCAGATGTGCAATGCGGGGCCGACGATGAATAGTCCAATGGCAGCGAAGCCTCCCAGCCTTCGAACATCAATGGATGAGTCCTTTTCCACCACAAGCTGGAAACAAGAAAATGAGAATCGCAAACACGGGGAAAAGAGTACTGGTAAGAGTAGCTTCGACATTACAAAAATCTATTTAGAATAAAAAAGCAAGAAGAGGAAGTGCACCAATCAACCAAGAGTTCACTCTTTGGACAAACCTGACAGAAAAGGTCTGCAAGTGCGTTCAGCAAGCCAGCTGTGATCCCCTTTGTCACGAACGGACGTTTCTCTAGAGATGTCATGTAGCTGTCGCCAGAGGAGAGGAGAAAAGGGAAAGGTGGGTAGAGATGGAAGGGGGACGTGGGAAGGGGGGGTTGAGAGGGGGAGCGGCCGGGGCAAAGAAAGGATAGGCGAAGGCAGCACACAAAGCACGGTGAACTCCATTTGTCGCGCGATCACGTCTACAAGGCTCACGAACCAATCGCATCTTGAAATTGTCGCTTACCTAAGGGCTAGCAATTGAAGACCTGAAGGCGGAACCCCGCTGTTGCTCGCGTCCCCACCGCCTCCGCCGCTGCCCCCTCCCCCGCCGCCTCCTCCCCCTCCGCCTTTACTTCCCCCAGAGCCCGTATTTCCTCCCCCAGCCTGTGCTTTGACATTGACGGATCGTTTGCTGCTTAAATTGTTTGCAGTGATTCGTCTAATCTCTTTGCCAGAGCGCAATGTTTCGTCGCTCGCACCACCCGCGCGATGGAGCGAAGAGCGAATGCCTGCCAGAGGGCTCTGCGAATGTTCCGAACGCGCGATCGTGCGAATGCTTGCGACATTGACATTCACGCGTGCACGTACGGCTGGCGACAGGCTTGAGACTGCATAGATTGACCCAGAGGATCTCGCAGGAGTCAGGACCTGCATCCCTGGAGGGGACGCGGAGACGCTGCGAGAAGCCATGGCGTGGGAGATGGCACGAAATGCTTTCATGAGACCAGATTTCAAAGCACGTGCGGTATGCCCAGAAGAAGAGGCTTCAACCAGATGATTACGCCCAGAAGCGTCTTCGTTGCACTCCGAAAACAACAATTGTCATTCAACTGTGTATATATCTATATGGGCAAACCTTTAACAGCTGAATTTAGACAAATACACAAAAGCAGGTCTGAAAAAGCCGAAACAGGGGCAACCCATTAGTAGCACAAACTACAATATAATAATGGAACACTTCAGCCTTCCTGGCATTACTTCTGAATGCCTTGCTGCATGTATTGGATCAAATCGTATCCAGCAGTCGTCCATTTATTGTAGGCATCCACGCAAGTGGCAATCATGAAGCTTGCGGCCTCCCTCTCGCCCATCTCTGGGTGGAACCGCTTTCTCAAGTTGCCAACGGCGTCACCACGGGAGAAGCACGGCAGGCCGCTGTCAAGCATCAGCTGCACCGTGTTCAATATAGCATCCTGATGCCGCCGGGCTGCCAAGTAGCCCTTCACACACAGACTGCATTGGGGCATGGAGAAAAGAGATTGGCAATATTAGTTGGGAATGAAGGACGACACCTAGAAAAGAAACAGGATGTAATCATATGCCAATCAGAAAAGAGAAACAATGTGAGCCCATGCTAACTACAAATGCCAACCACAAAGGGAAAAGCATGAAAGCACCACGAGGACACGACGAACAGCAGAGAGTTACATGCCAGCCCGTCACAAGCCCGTCACAAGCCCGTCACAAGCCCATCACATGCAGACAAAGCGGAGCACATAAGCCCCTCTCAACTCATCTCACCCGACGAAGCGGTGCCAGGGCTCGCTCTTGAGGTCGCCCGAGGGGTCGAGGATCTGCGTCATCTCGTGGCTCAGCTTGAACTGCGCACTCTCGAATCGCAGGTTGCCAGCTGGCGA
The DNA here is from genome assembly GCA_947470075.1 of Closterium sp. Yama58-4. Taxonomy (NCBI): domain Eukaryota; kingdom Viridiplantae; phylum Streptophyta; class Zygnematophyceae; order Desmidiales; family Closteriaceae; genus Closterium; species Closterium sp. Yama58-4. The sequence goes on from CANIUD010000314.1 coordinate 385,675, forward strand.
CGTCTCGAGGATGAACCCAAAGTCTATGTGCACCAGCCGCCCGTCACTGCAGGGGGATGGGGGGAGAGGGATGTGGGAGAGAAAATGAGGTGCATGGTGGGGTGAGAAGACTAGTTATGAGGCGCCTGAAAACATGAACTCGAAGTCTATGTGCACCAGACGGCCGTCACTGCAGAGGGGGAGAGGAGAGGAATACGGTGGGGAGATGAATTCATAAGAGGGGTTGGAGTGAGGGAGAGAGATAGGGAGGTGCATAGTGAGACATACGCAGTACAGCATGTGCCACTACTGTGGCAGTAACCTGGTTGTGGCTGATCTGCTTGTGGCTGCGTACTCACTAATCAACAAGCAGGTTTCCATTGTGCCGATCCTTGGGCTGCAGCAGCAAACCATATCATACGCTGCTATGGCATGCTACATCATCCCATACCTGCTGTGGCAATACCAGCACACCATAAACTTACTTATCCACTAGCAGGTTGCCATTGTGCCGGTCCTTGGGCTGCAGCAGCAAACTCGCCACAGCATACGCAGCGCTGCTAACAATAAAATTATGCCGCGCGCGCTCGAACGCAGCCGAGCCGGCGGCGCCAAACTCGTTCTGGAAGATGTCAAAGAGCCCGCCGTCCGTGACATCACCCATCTGGTTGCGACTGCGCGTGTTGGGGACAACTTGGATGATGCCTCGCTCGTACCCCGTGGGGAGCACGCCGTAGGGGAACAGGTACAGGTCCAGGCCCACCGCTTTGTTGATGTCTCTCAGCAGGGCGATCACCTGATTGGGGTGAATGGAGGAAGAAAGGAAGGGAGATGCGGTGGGAAGAAGTGCGGGTTAGGCCCACTGCTTGCACTGCTTCATGTCATGTAGCAGGGCATCCTATGTGCACTCATCCCCGCCTGTTAGGGCATATTCTGCGTTCGACTAATAAATCGAGAGGGTAGAGAAAATCATCCATGTGTGGATGTAACAACTTTTGAGGCGCTTCAAAATTAACAAGAGGGCTGAGCTGCGCAGCGCAGCACTGACCTGCAGAGCCAGGACGTCCTGTCTGCAGTCATCCCCGACCTGCCATGGCAACGCATCATCACACCCGGGCACAGGTGGAGGGCATGACACAAGGAACTCAGGACGTGAACAAGTAGGGGTGAGTAGGGGTGTCTCTCAAACACTAACAACACTGAAGCAGACAGAGCACGTTTTTTGCGATAAATCGGACTGGGTCACAGGAAGCAGGATGGGAAAAGGACGAAATTCTCTCAGACGAGGACTGCGTGTGCAGTGCAAGCATGTTTGCAGCAGACGATGACTGTGTGTGTGTGCATCAGACGATGACCGTGTGTGTGTGCAGCAGACGATGACCGTGTGTGTGTGCAGCAGACGATGACCGTGTGTGTGTGCAGCAGACGATGACCGTGTGTGTGTGCAGCAGACGATGACCGTGTGTGTGTGCATCAGACGATGACCGTGTGTGTGTGCATCAGACGATGACCGTGTGTGTGTGCATCAGACGCCACTCACCTTGAAGATGCATCCCTGCTTGACAGGCTTGTGCTCGTCCACCACCCCGTCCTCGTCCTTTCGCACCACCATGAAGGATATCAGGATGGGCACCTGGGAGGGGAAAAGGGGGGGAGAGGGTGTGGTGGGGCGTATGGGAGGTTGCAGCACATGTCAGCCTCATGGCCCGTGTGTTGCTCGTCCACCACCCCGTCCTCGTCCTTTCGCACCACCATGAAGGATATCAGGATGGGCACCTGGGAGGGGAAAAGGGGGGGAGAGGGTGTGGTGGGGCGTATGGGAGGTTGCAGCACATGTCAGCCTCATGGCCCGTGTGTTGCTCGTCCACCACCCCGTCCTCGTCCTTTCGCACCACCATGAAGGATATCAGGATGGGCACCTGGGAGGGGAAAAGGGGGGGAGAGGGTGTGGTGGGGCGTATGGGAGGTTGCAGCACATGTCAGCCTCATGGCCCGTGTGTTGCTCGTCCACCACCCCGTCCTCGTCCTTTCGCACCACCATGAAGGATATCAGGATGGGCACCTGGGAGGGGAAAAGGGGGGGAGAGGGTGTGGTGGGGCGTATGGGAGGTTGCAGCACATGTCAGCCTCATGGCCCGTGTGTTGCTCGTCCACCACCCCGTCCTCGTCCTTTCGCACCACCATGAAGGATATCAGGATGGGCACCTGGGAGGGGAAAAGGGGGGGAGAGGGTGTGGTGGGGCGTATGGGAGGTTGCAGCACATGTCAGTCTCGTGGGCGAATTGGGCGCTCGGGGTTATGCTCGTCGACCACCCCGTCCTCATGCTTGCAGTGCACACCACCATGAAAGATATCAGGATGGGCACCTTTTGAGACGTCTCAAAAGATATCAGGATGGGCACCAGTGGGGAGGGGGAGAGGAGGGAAGAGGGGGGAGGGGGGGGGGAGATTGCACGATTGGTGTGTGGCGAGGCGATGGCAGCACATGCCATGCTCATCCTACAGGTGGCGATGAGATTACAGGGTGCCACCACCATGAGGGGATTACGATGACGCTCGTCACTACAGCGCTCTTGGGGGGGGGGGCGCGAACTTGTGGGGTGTTCTTTCGAAGACGCCGTGCAACAAGTGAGATATTACGATGCAGAAGAGGAAGGGGCAGCGGAAAGCCACTTGGTCTCGAAAGGTTTGAGAAGTCTCAACCGAGCGGAGTACCTTTTTGGCGGACTGTAGGGGAATGCCGCTGTCGAGCACGATGCTGCGCACGAGCATGTTGGGGTCCGTGGGCAGATACACATCGTCTCCTGGCAGCTTTATCTTCTCCAGCTCGCTGGAGGGTGGGGGGCACAGAAGGGTGTTGAAGGTGCAGACGTGCAGAGTGTGAGAGGATATGAGAGGGTGTTGGGTGTTGGGATTCACTCAAAGCATGTTGCAGATGCGCATAGTCACCTGGTAGCCTGAGCAGGGGAAGTGGGGACAACAAAGGGACACAACATGTGGTCAAATACCCCACTTTCCCGCCTTCCCCACCCTTCTCTACCCCCTTGCTACAATCGAGAACACGTACGGCTGGATGGCAGCCCGGCGCTTCTCCTTGGGCACAGGTCGGAGCGTGCCCGAGATGGACGTGACAGCATCAAAGAAGGAGAACTCGCGGTCGAATGCGGCCCGCTGCTCGTCATTGAAGCTGTCGATGATGCGCTGCCGCACCCGCGGGACTATCGTCCATAAAATGTTGGTTGCTGCTACAGTTGCGCCTTCCCCAGATGCCCCTCCCTCTGCTGCTGTGCCGTTGGAGGATTCAAGAGATGGCGGCTGCTGCCCCTCGGGATCTGCCTCTTCTCCCTGGGCGAGTGAGGGGGGTTGGAAGAGGGGGAACACGAGGGCTTATGATGGGTGCAGGGGAAGAGGAAGGGAAAACGTGACGGTGTATGCCCCTCAAAAACTGTGTCGATTTTCTGGAAAGGGACAAGCAGGGGGGGCATGTGATGAGAGGAAGGACAGGAAGAGATGACATACACTACTATAATAGGCACGTGTATGAAGGTTTTTTTTTAGACGTCTCAAAACAAATCTTCATACACGTGAGAATTCTCAAAAGGCATGTGATGAGAGGAAGGGTAGGAAGAGATCACATACACTACTATAATAGGGAAGTGTAGCGGAGCGAGGAACAGAGTGATGTTTGGTTGGGTAATCCCGTTCGTCAATTCCAATCGGATCTTCGATTGCCACATGGTGCACGGTCAACTAGAGCCATGATGCGCCATAGTGCGCCATAGCACGGTCAACTAGACACTACAGGCCAAGGCAAGCAGCGCACCTGCAGCTGCCAGATGAGGATGTGCGCGAAGATGATGTTGCGCAGGGCAGCTCGCAGCAGGTACGACTCCACCAGCCCCTGCCATGGGTGTGGGAAGGGCGAATGGGAGGGAGATGATAGTGGGAAAGGAGAACGCAGGAATGAAAGGGAGGAGGAGGATGTTGCGCAGGGCAAATTGCAGCAGGTATGACTCCACCAGCCCATGCCATGGTTGTACAGGCGAGAGCAAGGGAGAGGCGTGTGAGGATGAGGGAGAGAGGTGACCTTCGAAAAAGACTGAAACGGCCTTGCCAGGGGTGCCGGCCGCTAGGAAGAGATTGGAAGATGAGGATGGGACAGAGTGCATGGAGGGGAGAAGGAAGGAACAGACGAGGCGAGCCAGGCACTGATTTGTGGAAAGCAGGGTAACCATTTCTGAGACGCAGCAGCAAGAAGGGAAAGTGGGAGGGACGGGGATGAAGGATGCCAAGGGCACAAAGAAGAAGACACTCACCAGCAGGCAGTGAACTTGTTCAAAAGAAAGAAGCACATATCAGAATCACATGCTAGCATAGCATCACACATCATGATCATCTCGGAGCGGTTGCACTCACATCGTGGTCGTATCTGAGTGCCTGCACAAGCTGCGGCATGAAGAATGTGACAGTAGGTGGAGGGTACGCCTCCAGCACCCTGAAGGCATACGCCATGACGCGTGGGTGGCCCTTGAAGGCGGGCAGCAGCAGGTTGAGCACGGCTGCTACGGAGCATGGCGCCCAGTAGGGCAGAGGCAGGCGCAGGAGAGGCGAGTCCTGCTGCACTGCTGCTGGCGTCACCACCCACCGGAGAGCCTCGGGGAGAGAGCGAACCAGCAGAGGCATGGACTGGTGGTTGTGTGTGAGGGGGAGGGGATGGGAGGGGAGAGGAGCAGAGGGGAGAAAATGGGAAGGGCAGGGGTCAGTTTCGCCGATGCAATGCCTGCTGACAATGCATCAGGGGCGGGGCGAACCCTGGTGCACTGCTGCTTCACAGATGGGGAGCGAGCTCTCTGCACTGCACCAGTCCAGAAAATGCCGCCTTAGAAGAACCAGCCTGCACACTCAGGCCTCCACTCACCCGGATGAGCGTCCCCACGTCGTCCTGAATGCCCTTCACAGAAGGGAAGCGCTGCGCCAGGCACACGGCTACACGCGGGTCCACAGCCCATGCGGCGCGCACAAGTGGCGGCACGTCATTGGGCGAGAGCGACGCAGTGATGCGCGCCCTGCTGCGCTGGATATCCGTGGCCGCCGCTGCTGCTGCCGTGCGTGATGCGTCCGGTGCAACACTGGTGGGGGGCAGGTGGGTGGGCGGTTGGGCAAGGGGAGGGGATTGGAGAAGGTGAGGCATGTGGCCTTACTGCTGCGCTGGATATCCGTGGTCGCCGCTGCTGCTGCCGTGCGTGACGAGTCCAGTGCGACACTGGTGTAAGGGGGGGAAAGCGTAAGGCAAAGGAGGGGAGGGAAGTGAAGGTGGGAAGGTTGCAAGGTTGAGGTAGCTCCGTGCATTGCTGCATGCCCATAGATGACAGCATCTGAAAGGACAGGATCAGGCTAAAGAAACGGTAACTGACCCTTGACACTCTGCCATCTCATCTGAAGAATAACCTGACTGACTCCAAAACGAAGAGTAAGCACTGACCCGAGGAGAGATGCCTAGGTGGGTTGAGAGGGAGGCACTGACCCGAGGGGGAAGGCCCAGGTGGCGGAGCACTCGGCCTCGTGGGCGGTGAGCAGCGCGAGCAGGCGGCGGCGCTGCTGCCTCTCCTGCGAGCGGTGCGGCGAGAAGAATGCGCCCCACACTGGATGGCGCTGCTGGTGGGACTGGCAGCAGGTGGGAGGGCGGGAGAGGGAACAAAGGGTGCATGAGGGGGGAGTGAGGAGAAAACTGCCCCCCCATGCGGCGCCGCTGCTGCCTCTCCTGCGAGCGGTGTGGCGAGAACAATGCACCCCCCACTGGACGGCGCTGCTGGTGGGACTGGCGGGGGGAGGGAAACGGGGGTGCATGAAAGGGGAGGGGAGGGGGGGAAGGGGGGGGGAGTCGTGGCCTGGTGCTCACAGGCTGGTGCTCACGGGGTGGAGCTATTGGGCTGCGTTGGGCTTCGGGCTGCGTTGGGCTGCAGCTCCTGGGCTGGAACTCAGGGACACACTTTTACCAGCAACACAAGCAGTAGCTCACCGCAGGGGAGAGCAACACAAGCAGCAGCTCACCGCAGGGGAGAGCAACACAAGCAGCAGCTCACCGCAGGGGAGAGCGCAGCAGTAGCTGCGGCAACGGCGGGAGGCGGCCAGAAGGCGTCCTCCATGGTCTCATCGTCAGCGAGCGCCTTGCTGAAGGCGTCCATGACTGCCATCTCCTCCATTGCTGCCTGCCTCCTGTGTGCACTGGGCCACCCATCAAAGTACCCCGCGTCCACACTGAACCACTTCAGCACCGCCCTGAATGGGATGGAGCGGTTGGGAGGGGGGAGGGGGAAGGGGAGGAGGGGAGGGTTGTGGGTGAACGTGGCAAGTGGGTGGAAGTTGAGATCTAACTGACTCCTACAACCCCTACAGGCATTGCACAACACATGCGCACTCAGGTTGGAGAAAGGGGTGTGACTGATGCTCACCTGTGCGCCCGATCCCGAAGCAACCGTGCCGAGAACACATGGGGCGATGCAGCAGCATCAGACCGGCTCACATCCGCCACTGCCGCTGCTGCTGACAAAGACGTTGCCACTGCCGCCCCTCCTGCTCCTGCCCCTGCTGCTGCGGCGGTGCGAGCGGGGTTGGTGGCGACAAGGAGGCGGGTGCGAGCGAAGGAGAGGGCGAGGCGGAAGAGGTCAAACAGGGGCGCGCGGGCCGCAGGGTGGCGGGAGAGACGGGTGATGTCTGAGAGCGAGGCGAGCAGCACACGCTCGATGGCCACTGCCTGGCTCTCACTGCCCCGCCCGTACATCTGCCAACACACACAGGAGAGGAAAGGGACAGATAGATGGAGAGGAATGAGAACAGGAAGATCACAGTATTAGGGTTGGGAGAGCAGCAACTGCGCAATGGCTGCTGCCTGGATCTTACTGCCACGGCCGTACATCTAAGCACAAGCACAAGCCTAGCACCCACCTCAGCACAGTCAGAGATGAAGGTGATCCAAGCAGCATGTGCCCCCAGCTCCTCCAGTGCCTGCGCCTCCTCCCCCTTGTGGTCTGAAAACCCCTCCGGCACCCCCCCCACCACCAGCGGCCGCAGCCACCCCCGCGGCCCCTCCTCATCCCCCTGCACCGCTCTGAACACCCCCCGACGCCCCGCCACCGTCTCCCCCCACGCTGCTGCGATTTGGGCGAGCAGAGGGGCGGAGAGGCGGGGGAGGGCGGCGAGAAGCCAAGCCCAGGCGAGGCAGCAGGCGCGGAGGGACTGGGGGTGAAGAAACGGAGGGGCGTGCGGGCCAGGAGATGGATGAGGCGGAGCTCCAGGGCTGACTGATGGGGGGAGGGACGCCTTCTGCCCTGCCCTCTCTGCTGCCCCTTCTGCAGCCCTCTGTGATGGCCTTTCTGCTGTTCTTCCACCAGCACTAGAGCAGCTACAGCCCATAGGCACCTGTCTCGGACTTTCTCTGCGTCTGCTGCCACGGCTGCTGCTCTCTCCTTCTCCTTCCTCCGCCCCTCCTCCCCCCCCATGTGCCCCCACGACACCACCCCCTGCCCCATCTCCCCTCCCCCGCCCCCGCCCTCTATAAGCGCCTCCATTTGAGTCACAGCCCCCTGCAGTAGAGTCACATGGGGGTCCGGCTTAGCTGCTGCATGCGGAGCGGCGTGTGACCCAACTGCTATGCCGGCGCCGTGCTTGTCAGGAGGGTGAGTCTCCAAGCCTGCTATTCCAAACGTGACAGATGCTGTTCCTGCTGTGCCCACTATGCCGGTTGAGGCAGCAGGGAGGGAGGAGAGGGCAGAGAGCAGCCCGGCAACCTGCCCCATGCTGTGGGCCTTGAGCGCTGCTGCCACTGTGGCCTGTGCTGCTAGAGTGAAGGGCGACCGGGAGGTGTCTGCTGCTGAGCCTGGGGGGTGTGAGTGGGGCGGGATAGAGCGGAGGAAGAGAGATGTTACGAGGGAGAATGCGGGTAGATGGATGAGGGAACCAGAGGAGAGAGAGGCAAAGACCTAGGAGGGATAAGAAAATGGACGGTTACAGAGATTATTCCCCCTGCCCTTGCCATAAATCAGAGATGTGTAGCAGTGTAGCGCGTATGCGCTACCCTCAGCGCCCCCTACCTCGGGGCCGGTGCTTGATGTCTGCCAGCACACTGAGCAGCCCCGCCACTGACTCTGGATCTGAGTCCCCACCACGCAGCACCTCCTGTGGTGCCACGTGGCCAGTGGGGAGGATGGGAAGAGTTGAAGAGGGCGTTCAAACATAGAAGCGCACACACATGAGAAAATAAGAGAGGGGATGTGAGGGGTGGGGGAGGAGGAGGGGGAAAAAAGACGAGACAGAGCATGGGGATAGGTTGGTTGGCAGCTGTCTGCCCTGTATATCTACACACGGGAGCACGACAAGTGACGACGTAGTGCTGCCAAGGACAGCCCTCCACAACCCAACCCTCCCTCCTCCCCCACCCCAACCCACCCCCCAGATCTCACCTCCACCAATGCCTGTGTGACAAGTGGCGCGAGGAGAAACGCCGTGGCGAGCCAGTCCTTAGCCACGTCCATGGCCAGGCTCTCAGCCGCAGCAGCTGCCTCCAGATCCCACGCCACCTCCGCTATCTCCTCCTCCCCCTCCCCTCCCCCCGCTCCCCCTCCCACCCCTGCCGCTGCCTCTGCTGCTGCCTCCCCGACCGATGCGAGCATGTGTTGCGGCGGGTGGAAGCGCAGGAGGGAGCGGATGCAGCGCGGGTGCCAGAGGAGGTGCGGGAAGGCCTTGCGCAGCAGGCTGAGCATGGTGCGCGCTGTGTCGCGCACAAACTCCTGCCCGTCCCACAGGGCGTCCAGCAGCGCGCATGCGTGCGCGGAGAGGGCTGCCTGCCTCATCGTGTCGCTGGGCTCATGCTCCTGGTGGGAGGTGGGGGGGAGGGAGGGCGGGGAGAGGGGGAGGAGAGCAGGCTGAGCATGGTGCACACTGTGTCGCGCACAAACTCCTGCCCGTCCCACAGGGCGTCTAGCAGCGCGCATGCGTGCGCGGAGAGGGCCGCCTGCCTCACCGTGTCCCTCCGCTCGTGCTCCTGAGAGGGGGCCGGGAAAGGAGAGAGGGGGCCGGGAAAGGAGAGAGGGGGGGAATGCAAAGGAATGTGCAATGAGGTGGGAGGGAAGTCGAAGGGGATGGGAGGTGGGGTGGACTAGGTTGGTGATGAAGAGAACCCACTCGATGTGTCCACAGGAAACAGGCAGCATGAAGCTGCATGCGCTGATGACATGACACTCTGCCTTCCTCTGTGATGCTGGGCTCTTACCAGGGCAAAAGAGAACAGGAGTGAATTCAAACGTCTTACCATGGCGACAAGAAGGGCGTCGAAGGCACGGAGAACAACAGCAGAGAGGCAGTGGCGCACGGCAGCGCGGGGGTTGGGCATCTGAATGTACTCCAGCAGACACGTCACTGCACTGCGGTTCTCACTCCCTTCCTCCCACCGCTGCCGTGCCGCCACCACCCCTACTGCGTCTCCTGCTGCTGCCACTTGACTGGTCTCCTCTCCGCGGGCGGACGAGTGGGGGGTGGTGTCGGGGACGGGGACGAGCACAGCAGAGACACGGAGAGACTCGAGCAGCACGATGGACAGCAGATTGGTCGCCTTCACTCCTGCACAGGGGGAGAGATGCAAGGGGATACGCGGGGGAGGTCGCATGATGGGTACATGCACGCGCGTGCATGGGCAGTGGATACACGCATGGGCACATGCACGGGAAGATGCACGGGCAGTGAGAGAACAGACTAGATCTGAAGTATTTACATGACTGAGGGAGTTTCATACCATGACGACCCCATCCACAGCAGCACCCAGTGCATGCCTCTTTGCCTAGCACCCAGTGCATGCCTCTTTGCCTAGCACCCAGTGCATGCCTCTTTGCCTAGCACCCAGTGCATGCCTCTTTGCCTAGCACCCAGTGCATGCCTCTTTGCCTAGCACCCAGTGCATGCCTCTTTGCCTAGCACCCAGTGCATGCCTCTTTGCCTAGCACCCAGTGCAGCCTCTTTGCCTAGCACCCAGCCACCTGCTCAGGGCCGCTTCCCCCTTCCCCAAACCACCACCCACCAGTGATGCTGCTGATCACGCTCGCGTCAAGCCTTGACCCCACGGCCACGCCCAGCACCTGGCGCTGCCTGGCAGCCGCCTGCTCGTTGCCGCTGCCCCTCTGGCTGCCGGGGCGGTGCAGCGCAGCGAGCTCAAGCTCATCATCCAGGCGCGAAAAGGCGCCCACTGCCTGCACGGAGGGGTGCAGAGAGGGCCGCCCACGCACCCTCCAGCAGCACACGCGGGCCTGGCAGCTCTGAGAACACGTCAGCAACCCTAAATGCGCGAAACCATGGATGTTCTGGTGTGCATATGTGTGTGTGTGTGGCCTTGTGTGTGTGGCCGTGTGTGCCTGTGTGCTCGCGCATCTGTGTGCTTGTGTGCCTGTGTGTCTGTTTTCCTGTATGCGAGGGCACATACCAGTGGAGGAGTATGAGCAGCGATGTGCCTCATAGAAGCAGCCCATTCAGGCCGCCATGCGTACGGCCCCTTGGTCACATCGTCCGCACTCCCCCCCGACTTGCCACCTCCCCCTCCGCCCGTGCACGTCGCCAGCACCCCTGGAGGCGTGGGCGACGGGGAACCAGACACGCCCCGCACACCACCAGCAGCAGCAGCATCAGGAGAACCAGCAGCGGCAGTGCTGCTAGCCGCGGCACCAAAGGCACCATCGGCAGCAGTGGCTGCAGCGGCAGCGGCGGCGGCGGCAGCGGCAGCAGCGGAGGTGGGGGAGGAATGGAGGGGCGGGGCGAGGCGGAAGAGAGCACAGTAGAACCAGAGGTTGCGGAAGAGGCGCTGCAGAGAGGGGTCTACTGGGCGGTGCAGTGGGTCCACGTGGCGACACGCTGCTGCCACCGCTGGGAGTAAGGGACCCAGCAGCTCTGCCCCTCGGCTAAAAGGGGAGAGAGGCGGCACGTGAAAGGGGAATGGTGGGGAAGAGGGAGGGGAGACAGAACGGTGAGGCGTTGCAGGGAAGGAGGAGTCCACAGGAGGCGTTGCATGGGTCCACCGGTGGCCCGCTGCTGCAACCGCTGGGAGCAAGGGGCCCAAGAGCTCTGCTCCACGGGCGATACCGTGGGAGACAGGGAAAGGGGATACAGTTGCGGTCGCAAGAGGAGGGTAAGAGGTGGGTAAGAGGCGGTTAAGAGGCGGTTAAGAGGGGAACACATGCACTGCAAATGCCAAGGTTCATGCATTCATTGCATGTGGACCACTCACCTGCCCCCCTCCGCCTCTGTGGCAAGGGCCACCTCAGCGCAGGTGGCGAGCAGGCGGCGCAAGAAGTCGTCTCTCAGGGATGGGCGGGAGAGACCCGACGCCAGCTGCGCCAGCACAGAGGACAGCACCTGCAGGTCGTGCGATGAGAGGTGAGAGGAAAGGAGCGCAGATGAATGGCAGGAGGTGGTTTCGACGTGATGGAAGAGAGAGACTCAACGTAAGCTGTGACAGCACGGAGCAGAGCAACTCGTGGGGGTGTGTGGGGGGGTGAGAGGTGGTAGAAGAGGAGAGAAGAAGGGGAGCAAGTCGTTTCGGAATATCTGAGCAACTCCCACATCCCCATTACACATCGTTTCCCCCTCCCTCCCTCCCTTCCCCGACCAACCCTCCCCTCCCCCCTTTCTCCAGCACTCACCTCCACCTGAGGCTGCACCTCGCCAGCCTCCCGCCCATACTCCCACAGCAGCAGCACCGCCACCTCTCGGTACGGCCCCTCCTGCCCCATGCCTGCTGCCGCCACCGCTGCCGCTGCCAGCGCGCGCAGCACCTCGTGGCGGATAGCCGGGTCCTCCTTGGGGGCTCGCACTGCCTCCAGCAGCAGGGGCACCACGGCTGTCACGGCTGTAGCGCCCCTGGCCGCTGCTGCCACCTCTACAAGGATGGGCGCCAGGTTGTAGCGCAGACACGCCATGCTGGCACGCTGCTGCTCGTCCTGTGAGGGGAGAGGGGAAACAGGCGGTGAGAAAGGAAATAGCACAGGCACGCCATGCGGGGAGCAGCAGTAGATCGCACAGGCCATAACGCTTTGGATTACAACAAGTTGTTTGTCTGAATAGAAGACGCTGTGTTTCTTCTGAACTCGGACAATTTCGACAATTTCCCTCTTTTTTTTTGCTCTGCAAAGCGAAAAACTCCATCTAGGATAAATGAAAATGTAAATTCAGAGCACCTGGGAGGAGGGAGGCTGGCGCATGTAGGATCCCAGCGAGAGCAGGAAGGACTTGACTCGCGAGTGGTCGCCCGACGCCCACGTGGCCTGCAGCAGCAAGCTGCACGCCCCCACCACACTCGCCAGCATTGGCTCCCGCCTCTTGGCAGTGTGCGCGGTGGGGGTGGGTGTGGGGGAAGCAGCAGGGATGGGGCTCTGCATGGCAGCAGCGAGCACGAGGGAGCGCATGGGCAGGAGTGTTTCCTGTAATGCTGCGGCCTCCGCGTCCTCCCGCCCTGCCCCGCTCGCCTCGCTCTGCCGCACGGCCAGCCTGGCTGCTGCTGAGAGCACCGCTGAGAAGAGATCCTCACATGCGGGGATCTGGTGGGGGGCAGGGGGCGGGGAGGGGTGGGGAAGCATGGGAGAACGTGTAAGAGAAGGTAGGCAGCGCAGTGAATGAAGTAGTTGATTCTGTTCCTCTTTAAAAGCTCGCTCCCGCCTGTTTCTCTATTATTCACCTCCCACTCACATCCCTCCGACTTCCCCTCTCTTACCCGACCTCCCACTTTAATTTTTCCCAGTCTCATCCTCTTCACTTGCTCTTGCCTTCCCGCTTCCCAATCCCCCTCCCCCCTTCTCCTGTACCCCTTCTCCCGTCCCCCGTCCCCATTCCCCTTTCCCCCCACCACTCACCTTGCGCCATGCGGATCGGGAGCAGGCATCAGCCACCTGCAGGCACAGCGCCCGCACGCCCTTCACCGCCCGCAGCGACGCCCGCCCCCCCTCCACCGCTGACGTGGCAAACGCTGCTGCTGACTCAGCAGCGTGCAGCCTCGCTGCGACCTCTGCTCGAGCTGCCAAGGACATTCCTGCTGCCTCCTGCCGCCGCAGCTGCCAGGAAGACGGTGGGAGGAAGTGGGAATTGGGGGAGGGGGGAAGAAAGGGGAAGGGAACAAACGGAGAAGGAGGGAGGAAGTTAGAGAAGCAAACACAGGAAAAGTACCTGGAAAAAGGAAGGGAGAGCTTCTGTGCCTAGATTGAATGCATGTGAACTGCACAAGGCAACAATCGCTGCCCTGCGCTATCCCTCGGGGTTGGTTTTCACTTTGCCACATGATTTGCAGCAAACGGTGTCTGCAGTTTTCAGATGTTGAACCCGACTACCCAAAGACAATCCCTAGGAGGCAACAGAGAGGCAGCAGAAGCAGTGGGACAGGGCAATAGCAGCAGCACAACCTCAGTCCAAGGAGCAGCAGAGGTCGGTGGCACAGAGGCCGGCGCAGGAGGGGAGTGGGGAGGGGATATGCACGCTGCGAGCCCCAGCCCTGCAGCAGAGGACGGATACGGTGGATGGAACACACTGCTGCTCCCAATGCTGCCACTGCCACTTCTGCCCCCTCTGCCGCCAGCAGTTGCAGCAGCAGCAACGGCAGACGCAGCAGCAGCAGTCGTGGAGGAGAGGTGCGGCCGAGGGGGGGTTGCCAGAACAGTGGTGGATGGAGGTGGGAAGACCCAGGTGGACCGGGGAGGGGTACAGCCTGCAGGAGCGGCAGCAGCAGCAGCGGCGGCGGCAGCGGCAGCAGCGGCGGCAGCAGTAGACGCAGTGAAGACGGCAGCATGAGTGGCGGTGGCAGTGGCAGCAAGAGAGGGCGTGGAATCAGAACGGGGCGGGGCGGCAGCTGCAGCGGCGGCGGGAGCAGTGTTGGCAGCATATGCGAGCAGCAGGAGCAGCACCGGAGGCGGCCACATGAGCGGCTGCCAAGGCAGCAGCAGCAGGGAGAGGAGGGGAGAAGAAGATCCGCAGCAACAGGGACCCATGCAGGCGAGAGGCAGTCGAGAGGGGCAGTCCAGAGGCAGTGGCGAGCGCAGGAAGCAGAAGCCCCAACCACAGCCGATGAACACACCACCACGCCCCCCCCCCCCCCACCACCACACCATCCAGGCATCCAGCCAGGCAGCCGCAGCAGGGGCAGCAGCAGACGCAGGAATGGGAGCGCATTAGCCTCTCAAACGAGGCTCACCCAGTGGGATGGGAGTCAAAGCAACGTGCAACCCTAGAGCAGTGTGTATTCCTGTAACCAGTGTTTTCCGGGACCTAATCTGAGGAACGACCCATCAACCCACCATCCAGCAACCCCCTCACCTGCAAAAGCTTTATTGAGTTCGACAGCAGAGATGACGTGGCAGCGACGTATTGGCCAACCACGCTCTCCAGAGCCTTCTCCCCCGCGGCTCCTGCTGCCCCTCCACGCTTCCCCGTCAGTGCGCCATCATCCTCCCCGCCCACCACTGCCGCAGCTACCCTGAACGCGCCGGCCAGCAGCTGCAGCCTCCACGGACCTACAGGTACCGCCCCCACCAGTTCCACCGCCCCCTCCGCACCAGGCAAATGCCCCGCTTCCCCCACTGCTCCGGTTCCTGACGTCAGCTGCTCGCTCGAGGCGGAGGGTCTGCGCCCGTCCGAATCGTCCCCCGCCAGCCCGCCTTCCCCTCCGCCGCTGCTGCTGCTTCTGCCCAGAGCGACGGCGGAACCCGCTGCGCCACCACTCCCCCCTCCCACGTGCGGCTTCACCCACGCGTCGAACACGGCTTGCAACGCTTCCGCCAATGCGAGAATGGCGTTTCCACCGCTCTTGGTACTGTCGCCCGCCGTGTCCCCTCCTGGCGCGTCGGTTCCGCCGGCTTCCGCGAGCCCCGCGGGGATGCAGTGCAGGGCTAGCGCCAGAACCACCTCCCCCAATACCGCCTGCACGTCCGCTCCCGCGGACGACGCGCGCGCGGCTGTTCCGCCTGTGAACGCGGAATCCGAACTGGCGCTGTCGCGACTCGATGGGCTGGCGGAAGCTTCGAGGAAAGCGTCGTGCGAGCGCGCCAGGCCCATAAGAAGCTCCGCCGTCGCCTTCCCCACGGGGGAGCCGAAGACGAGCGGGTCGGCGGAAGCACAGCGGCGCAGCTCCGCCAGGAATGCGCGGAAAACGCCGGAGCGGCAGCAAGCAAGCATTGCACGGCAGGCGGGGGAACCCGCGTGGGTTAGAAGCAGGTCGGGAATGGCCTGCAGGTAGTCCAACGCGAGGTTGAGCACGGGGAGAGCGGAGACATGCGCGGAAGAGGCGGACGCGTCATGATGCTTGCGGAGGGATTTCGCGCAGGTGGTTCCGCCAGCAGCTCCCCCTGCACCGCCGCTGGAAAGATCCGGACCGGCGAGCGAGCCGACGGCTGCTGCGAGCTGGCGCAACTCGCGGGGAGCGAGGAATGCGGAAAATGATGTCGACGGCTTCCGGAACCGCCATTTGCTAGCAGACGCGTCGCCGTCGTTATCAATGTCGTCAGTTCGCGACAACGATTCATGAATGCCTCCCGATGCGAGCACTTTTTTTACAAGCAAATCGTGAATGTTGACGGATGTCTCTGAAATGCGAGGAAATGATGGTTTCCCATGGGCATCGGCGGGAGGAATCTGCGCGAGAGTTCGAAAGAGCTCCTCTGCGGAGCTACGCCTGAACACCATGGCTGCCTCGGATCCTTACTAATGCCAAACCTAACCTGAATCACAGGCTATGTATGCCAATAGGCTTCGTACGAGCATGCTGCTAGTCCGGTCTCGAGCGCTGGTGGCGTATGGACGGCAGAAGACTTGTCAGAAGCTGATGTAGCAACGGGAGTAATGATAAGTGGACGGAATGCCAGGCGTGGGGGGAAGGGGAAGGCGGGGGAAGACTTGAGCCGAGGGAGTTCAGGGATGCGCGGAGATTTCGAGAATTGTTTATGCTGTCACGGGCTAAACTGGGGGCACCCTTCCCGCGGAGCCGGATGGAACAGTACTCAGTTGGGTTCATTGATCGTTTGGAGGTTCAGCTTGTAAAATCGTAACCGATCATCATAGTAAAATCGTTCAGTTCATTGTTTTTTTTTTTTTAATGAGAAGAATGTAATTCATGCATATGTCTTGTAGTCAAACTCTGTTAACATCCACCCTTGTACTCATCAAGACACCCTGATGTTAAATGCACACACATAAAAAACCCCATCAAGACACCCAGATCCTAAAAGCACATACATAATAAAAACCCCATCAAGACACCCAATCCATACACCCAACCGAGACACCCCAGACAGCCCCCCAATTTCCCCCCCCTACTCAGCTCACATCCGAGCATCCACCATGTAAGGGGCCTCCACCCAGAGAGCCCCACCCTCCATCTCGACATCGTCCTCCTCCCTGTCCACCAAATCCACGTTCAAACCCCCAATGGAAGACGCCGCGCGAAGCAGAATAACACGGGCTTGTGTCCGCTGTAACGCCACCCCGATGAGCCCCTTCAAAGACCCCATCAGATAAGCCGAAAACGAATGGTCGTCCTCTCGACATGCCCCACGAGACACCGCTAGCCCCAAGTGTGCATCCCCCTGTTGTCGAAGCCACCGCCGAAATCGACCGCCTAGACACCCCCACGTCTCTACTATCAAAGGGGTGAACTGCACGCCCGGGTTGCGTGCAAGCAGGGGTGCGTAGTCGCCCGTCTTGCGACGCTCCCACTCCCTTGCCGCCACTCCTATGGAACGCCCACACTGTCGTAGCAGCGAAGGAGACAGCGACATAGGGTCAGCGACGCTAATCTCTAGAGCGTGAGCTTCCCCAGCCATTGGTCGCCGCACCGCTACATCGACCCGCTTCCCCGGCAGCACCGCGCCATCCTCCAGTGTCACCACCCCTCCTGACGCCTTAGCAATCCTCGCCACTGCAAACTTCACCTCATCATGCACTCGAGACGGACCGTGCTGGTGCTTACATCTCAGGGCATGATGCGGGTCTGCTGGGTCATCATACGCTGTGCCACAAATACACCGCCCCGCCACCCGCAGCTGCTGAATTGGGAGCCCGAGCCGTATAGCCGCTGCGATGCCCCACTCAGCCGCAGTGAATGTGAGATCTGAATGAGCTGGGACCACCGACACCCATGAACCAGCCCCCGGACCCTGAAGGGATGTGAAACGGGCCAAAGTGGCATCGTCACGGGCTAAGCGGCGCAAAGCCTGGAGCTCCTCTACAGCCAACTGCCGCTGCCGTGCTTGGAAAAGCCGCAGAGGAGGGGCTGCCAAACACAGAGATAGGCCCGGCATCTCCTGACGCACAGCCGCAGGCAGCTGCTCAAGGGCCTTAGCAAACCACGGGTCAAGAAACTCCGCCCCTTCCGGAGTGCTGAGGTAATCCGCAAACATCGCCTCCTCACCCGCCACCCCCAGGTGTTCAGTTCATTGTTTCTTGTTTAGCTTTCAAATCGTTTTACAATGCTTTCAGCTTCCATATTCTATGCATAAAAGTACACATTCAAGTGTCATTATACAGCATCAAAACGCTGTACAGCATCAATTCGACCTAAAGCCTGTTGTAGAAATACAAGTTACCTGCAGAGAACAAGAGAAAGCGTTAGTATACAGGCAGAGGTATAAGCAGTTAAACTAAAGCAACCAAAACGACTCACATAGATACACACTTGTTGGGCTGAGGCACCCCTAGGATCTTTTGCAGGGGGTAAATTCTGGTAGAACAATTGTAATAACGGAAGCGTTTAATGAAAGCTTGTGAACCACCTTGCGCTGGTATGTGAGGGCAAAGTTGATTGATTAAAGCAAAGAGATACAAGCATTTATATAAGAGTACAAGGATACAGTTGTAACTACTTTACTGTTGCTGTTGCGGTTCGATACAGTGACGACTCGGGCAACTGCTCTGTAGCGAGTCAGTTGTGTGTCCTTGCTGTCGCGCTGTACTTGTCAGGTCAAAGGTCGCTGACCTTTGACTTTCGCGTAACCTCCGGCAACCTCTTTCAACCTCCGAGGGTTGACTCGCGTGTGCCTCGATATGGTTCGCTTCGCTTCTGGTGTGATGTTTCGACACGACAGAGGCGCTTTAGGATTTACTGTTTCCAACACTCCCCTTCGCTTCTGGAGTGTCGCTGCTGATGACGTGGCCTTGTCCAGTCAGCAGCATGCAGTACTCGAACTTCTGCTTTCCGAGCTTCTTGGTCAAATAGTCGGCTGCCATCTCGGACGTGGGACAGTAGGATAGTTCAAGTCTCCCCTTCTCGATCTCGTCTTTCACGAAGAAATATCGCAGGGCGATATGTTTCGTTCTGTTCGCGAAGCCACTTTTGTTGGCGATGCGAATTGCCGATTGGTTGTCGCAGAACAGGGTGAAGTTGGGTAACTCAGCTAATTTCACTTCTTCCAGCAGCTCGCGAAGATAAAGTCCTTCTTTGGTGGCTGAGCAGAGTGCAATGTATTCTGCTTCAGCTGATGAGAGTGCGATTAACTCCTGCTTGCTCGACTGCCAGGAGATAGGACCGATAGGTTCAAGGCGATAGATGTAGCCGGTGCGCGAGCGTCTGTTGTCTGAGTCACCAGCATGGTCTGCGTCGACGTAGCCGATTAACTTAGTCGGTGTAGTTGCGTTCTTGTGATAGGTTAGCCCGATCGTCGGGGTGCTGACGAGGTAGTGAAGAGCGCGGTCGAGCTCTGCTAGGTGCTCTGCTTCGGGTCTTTTGAGGTAGGTGGCGAGTTGGCTTGCGGAGTAGGATAGGTCTGGGCGACAGGTGACGGTCGCGAAGAGAAGGCACCCCAGCTTTCTCTGGTAGTCGCGAATGCCGGCAGGCTTGAGTGGAGTGGATTCACCCTTGTTGTTCCCTGTCGTGTAGCGATATGGTGTGGCGATGGCAGTTGGTGCAAGAGCGAAACGCTTGGCGATGGTGTCGGCGTATTTTGCGGCGCTGAGGTAGATCGCGTCGTCTTCTTCTCGGATGTTGAGCCCAAGATACTGTGTGACGGTAGATGAAACCGTGAGCATGAGATCTTGCTGCAGCTCCCCTTCGAACCAGGTGGTGATGCTGTCGGACGAGCCGATGTAGAGGAGGTCGTCTACATAGACGATTAGCAGGACGTAGTCGTCGTTCTTCGTGAGCCGGTACATCCCCTGATCGTGGGGTAGTTGTTTGAAGCCAATGCGGATGAGACGGGCGTGTAGGTACTGCTGCCATAGCCGCGGGGCTTGCTTAATCCCGTAGAGCGATTTCAGTAGTTGACAGACTTTGTTCGGCTCTCCGTTAGTGCCATGTGGGAGTTCGACGAAGATCTCCGCGTCGACAGGTGCGTAGAGAAACGCGTTGGCGACATCGATCTGTCGTAGCTTCTTCTTCTTCATGGCGGCGATCGCGAGAAGAATTCGAAGTGAGGTGTGTCGGCTAACCGGGGCGAATGTCTCGGTGAAGTCCCGTCCGTGCTCCTGATCGAATCCACGTACAACCCAGCGTGCTTTGAACTTCTCAATTGTGCCGTCTGCTTTCGTTTTGACGCGGAAGACCCATTTCCCGGTGAGGATGGTCTTGTTTCTTGCCACGCTGATGGGAACGACTTTCCAGGTGTTCCGTTCCTCCAGCGCTTTTAATTCTCTGTCCATGGCTTCACGCCATTTTTCCCTGTGCTCCCCCCCCAGAGCCTGTTGAACCGTCGCAGGCTCTTTAGGAATGGCGGGACCGTGGACTGCGGTGACGAGTCCGAGTATCTGAAGTCCACTCTGTGAGTAGCGGGGGAGTGTGGTGTCCTCGGGATAAACTGCTTCGTCTCCCGCTTCTGGTGTAGGATTGAAATTTGGTCCTACTCGTTCTGCTTCGTTGGTGTTGACCCGTGCAGGTGTAACGTAACCGTTGTCGGCGAAATCGTAGAAGACTTCGGCGTTGATGCTTTCGCGAGGATTTTCGTCGTCCATTGGGATGTCCACGGAGCAGTAAGGGAGAGGTCCGGCTGCTTCCGAGGCTCCTTCCACGTTCTGCTCGTCCCAGTCAGCTTCGTCTTCTGCCGAGGCGAAGGCTCGGTTCCCATGAAATCCGCCCGAGAGGTCAGGTCTGTTTTCTTCGATGTACATGAGGTGAGTTCCGAGGGTGAGGTGTTCGTAGAAAATGACATCACGTGCTGCTACTGTTTCCTTGCTGTTGATGTCGAAGATTTTCCACGCGTTGTAATGTTTTGCGATGCCCAGGTGTAGTCCCCACTGTGCGCGTTGAGAGAATCGCCCAGCTCGTGCAGATGGAGGTCGGTACTGTACCATGCAGCCGAAAACTCTCAACATTTTTGTGCTGCCCAATTTTCCTGTCCACAGCAGATGCGGTGATGCGTTGTTCGGGAGCGATGATGACGAAAGCAAGTTGTGCAGCATCACGGCGTGGTCCATTGCTTCGGGCCACTGGTGGTTGGGCAGGTGCATGCCACGTAGCAGCTTGCGCATGGTGGCTTGCAGCGTCCTGTTCATCCTTTCTGCTACGCCTTGCTGTTGGTGAGCGTAGGGAAGGGAGATGAGCCTCTTGATTCCTCTTTCTGCCAAGTACTGCTTGAACCTCTGTGAGGTGTATTCTCCTCCCCCGTCTGACTGAAAGCTTTTTAGCTTAGCTCCCGATTCTCGTTCTGCGACTGGAAGCCAGGCGACAAAGGCTTCGAAAGCCATGTCGCGACTTGGAAGGTTTAGGTGCCAGACATATCGAGTTGCGGCGTCGATGAAGGTGATGGTGTAACTGTAGGCGTTTTGTCCGGGTTCACGGTTGTATAAGATGTCGCTGTACACCTTTTCGAGAGGTGTGTACGCAGGTGCGCTTGGATTGTGATGTGAGACGAACGGCTGATGCGGTAAGTCAGCTTCAGGGCAAGTGAAGCACGTTCCACGGGCTCGTTGAAGTTCTCTGCCGTCGGTCAGTAGAAGTGAGTCTTTGTCGAGCACTCCTGCTCTTATCGTGTTGTTTAACACTGTGTTGCTTGGATGTCCCATTCTTGCGTGCCAGGTACCTTCGGTGGCTCGATGTCCGGGTGATCTCTGATATAGATCAGAGTTGGAGTAGAAGCCGGCGGTGACGTTTGTGCTTCGGTGGACTTCGCGTGGTGCTGGATTGAGTTGTTGTGCGGGTGTCGGTGGTGAATCGTCGATGGAGATCGGTGTCGTTGAAGGGCCAGCTATTGGTGTTGATGTTGCCGCTGCTGTTGTTGTTGTTTCTGCTGCTCCTGATGTTGTTTCTGCTGCTGCCGATGTTGTTGCTGCTGCTGCCGATGCTGCTGTTGCCGATATTGCTTGAATTGTCGCTAACCCTCTTGTTCGTTCTGTTTCAGGGATCGTGTGAGAGTGCCAGAAACCGCCGGGGCTGAAGTCTGGGTCAAGATCTGGAGGATGTGTCCAAGGAGCAAAGCTGACGATGCCGTCGCTGTCAGCGGTGCCAAGGTCTGGTACGAAATCAAGAACGAAGACGTTGTTCTTGAGGATCGCCTTTCCGATGTAGAGGCCGCCCTTTCCGTGGTACAGCTTGAACTCCTGGGTGGTGCTGTCTGCTTCGAGGTGAATGCCTTTCGCCATCAACTGACTGACGCTCAGTAAGTTATAGCCGAGACCTTCTGCGATTAAGACCTTGGTCATTTGTAGAATGACACTTGTTTCTCGTGACTGAAGTTGTACCACGCCTTGTCGTCGTGTGCGCAGGTTCTGGTTGTTGGCGACGGTGATGACTACTTCACGTTGGAGTTGATACTCTCGTTGTACGAAGCGTCCTGAAGAGCACATGTGCTGTCCGCAGCAACTGTCCAAGAACCATGTGTCCTTCCCGGATGGTTCACTCTGGGCGATGGCGGCGTATGTCGGGTTTGGCTGCAGTGACTCGCGGCGGGGTGTGCTGTTGTCGAGCTGTTCTTCCGGTGAGTAGTGTGGTGGTGATTCAGTGACGCAGGAGTCGGTCAGTCTTGCCATACAACTGACGATGTTCCTTGTTCCTTGTGCAGGTTGTCCCGCAGGTGGTGTTGAGGCTTGAATCTGGGTCGTGGGGTTTGCTTGTGTTGAGGCAACTTGGCTGCTTGAGGGTCGAAGCTGTCGCTGTGGTGGCGTTGGCTGTTGTCGATGTGGGCAGTGCGTGCGTGGGTGCCCAGACGTCTTGCAGATGTGACAGAACGGAGGTACGGGTTTTGGTTGTTGTCGGTTGCTGTTGTTGTTGTACCGTCGCTGAGTGTGGAACGCGAATTCCGGTACTGATGTCTTTCTCTTGTGTCGTTCTTCTTGCAGGTCCATGTCTTGCTGCTCAGCGTGTATTTCGGCGCAGAGCGCTGCTTCGGAGATTCTTCCGTGGGCTCGGAGAATGGCCTTTGTTGCGCGCCATTGAGGACCGAGGCCGCCGATGATGACTGTCACGAAGGCGTCTTCAGAGATTGACCCTCCGCATCGAAGAAGCTTGTCGCGCAGTTCGCGACATCGGCTGACATATGCCATTCCTTTTTCGCCTGGTTTCATTTCAACCGTTGTCAGTTGCGCCATTAGCCGACTTTGACTGACGCTATCTGTTGCTTGATACAGGTCCTTCAGGTGCTTGTACGCGAGTTCCGCGGAGTTGCCGAATCCCCGGTAAGACCGTATGTTCTGCTGCTGAGTTGGGGTGATATTTCTCAGTAGGATCGTATACGCCATCATCGACTGATATGTATACTGCTGCTTCTCATACTGTGTGCCGTTTGTTGGGTATGGCAGGGACCCGTCGAAGAAGCCAAGTATCTGCGCGCCTTCCATCATCAACTCGAATTCGAACGACCAGGTAAAGAAGTCTTTTCCGTCGAAGGGCCTTGACGTCTGCAGCTTTAAGACGTGCGCGAATTGCGACTGAACTTGTAGTGCATCCAGTTGTTTTTCTTGTCCAGATGGAGCTTGCGGGTGCGGCATGAAGCTGATGGACCCGCGTTCATACGGAGCAAAGGTAGGTTGTTGCTGATTTCCGCGCGCATATGATGAGCCATCAAGACTCATTGGAGTCACGTTGTTGTTGTTGCTGTTGTTTGACTGCGCAGGTGCCGACTGCTGGTGTTGCTCGTAAAACGACATGAAGGAGAAAAACTTCTCCATCATATGAAGGCGCTGCTGGTCCCGTTGCGGTTCCTTCCTCTGTCTGCAGGCCAGAGGCAGGAGGTGGGGTAGGAGTAGTCCCGGGAGAACCATTAGAGGAACTCCTCTCCTTGTATGTTGCCATGTCGTCTGTTGATGATTTGACAGTAGTTGAATTTCCCCTGATAGCTCTCATACCATGTTGGGCTGAGGCACCCCTACGATCTTTTGCAAGGGTGAATTCGGGTAGAACAATTGTAATAGCGAAAACGTTTAATGAAAGCTTGTGAACCACCTTGCGCTGGTATGTGAGGGCAAAGTTGATTGATTAAAGCAAAGAGATACAAGCATTTATATATGAGTACAAGGATACAGTTGTAACTACTTTACTGTTGCTGTTGCGGTTCGATACAGTGACGACTCGGGCAACTGCTCTGTAGCGAGTCAGTTGTGTGTCCTTGCTGTCGCGCTGTACTTGTCAGGTCAAAGGTCGCTGACCTTTGACTTTCGCGTAACCTCCGGCAACCTCTTTCAACCTCCGAGGGTTGACTCGCGTGTGCCTCGATATGGTTCGCTTCGCTTCTGGTGTGATGTTTCGACACGACAGAGGCGCTTTAGGATTTACTGTTTCCAACAACACTGTCTTGGCCTGGAAAGAGTGGCTGCAGGAGGCATGGCAATAGACTGCTGAAGGCACCCTCAGAGTCGCTAAACCCAAGGCATGCGGGAGCCCATTTTCACAGACTGAATCTGCCGATACAGAGCTGCTGCAGTCAGCTCTGTACCGACAAAATCAGTCTGGTATATGGCCCGGATCCAAGTCTTTAGACAACCCCAAGGGACCCTCAGCACCATGCTTTGCCTCCCCATGCCTTCAGGTTAGCTGCACAATGACAAAAGAGATTTATCAGTCCTCAGCCAGAGTGAGAAGGAATGCAGTAAGCATTGAATTGAACTGCTATAATGATAAAGACATACCTCATTGCTGAGTTCAGCATCTTCAGTGATGGCTGTCAATTGAAGATCTTGATTGCTGAGTTCAGCATCTTCAATGATGGCTGTCATTTGAACATCTTCCATGTTGTACCACCTGCAGGATAAGAGAGAACTGTTAGTGAATGTACACCACAAGAACTGATGCTGGAAATTGAAACTCACCTTGAAGGCTCAACTTGAAGATAATCCAATGAAAGCTTGATACTTGGGACTCCATAGACTCTTGGCCACCTTCAGAGGAAGCGTCCGTTGGCATGTTGAAACTCCTACAAGAAGAAAAACGAAATGTTAGTGTGTGTGCCACAAAGTAAAACTACCAAAAGATTAATTTACCTTATAAGAAAAGCTTGAATCTTGAAACTTCAGAATGAAGACTCTTGGTCATCTTCATTGGAAAGTCAACGTTGACATGTTGAAGCTCCTGCAGGAAGAAAAGCTGAATGTTAGTAAGTGTGCCACACAAGAAAACTGTCAAAAGGACTAGACCTTACCTTGAGAACCTTCAGTCTTGGGGGTTAAAATGATTGACTTCCAAACGTCTTTAAACTTTGAAGGCATTCAGTAATGATGTACCTGCAAAGCGAGAGAAGGAAAGGGAGGGGGTTGTATGAGTAATGGTGGCAGAAGGTCCAGAAAGGCAAGCGTATGCATGCATGATGGGTGGAGGATGCAGTAGCATGGATGCAAGGGTGCTCACGCCACAGCCACAAGAGCCATATACCAGAAAAAAACCTTAAGGGACCTGAAGGACTCACCAGAAAAGAGTACCTTTAAAAAAAATACCAGGGAAGGCTCAAGTGGTGGTAGTGTTAAGCGCTCAAGCATACATATTATGCAATGGAAGGCGAAAACGTAATGATGATGGCTGAAAGAGCAGAAACATGACCAACAGGAAGCAATCAAAGAGAAGACAAGGGCGCGTGATACTTAGCTTCTTCTTGAACTGTTGACGTTGTGCAGGTTTGGCTCCACAACTTGAATGTTGACTGTTGAGCACCTTGGCTGCTTCAACGCGGTTGGAGGAATTGGCGGACGACCTCTGCCAGTCAAAAGAGGGAGAAGGGGCAGTAGTAAGTACAAGCAGCACTGGCAGGTCCAACAAGAGAGGCAAGCATGCATGTGCATGATGAGTCACATGAATGAATATGCAGCACACAGCAAGAGCGCTTATCACAACAACCACAGGAGCCAAGTACCAGAAAAATACCAGAAGAGAACCTAGGGACTCACCAGAAAAGGGTTACCTTGAAAAAAAGTATACCAGGGGGAATGGAACATGCAGCATTGTGGTAAGCGCCGCTCAAGCATGAAACAAATGTCATGACTATGATGGACGGAAATGATATTGAGCGGAGAAAGGAGGGAAGCGGTACTTATCTGCACGTGGGGTTGCATGTTTTGAGAATTGATTCGAATCTCGGCTTGGAAGTTGACTTGGAACTCTTGGCTCGAGGAGGGCTGCCTTGTAGTGCTGATCCTCTTGATCTTCGATCCTTCATGCCTTGGCTGCTCCCAGATAATTGAAGAAACACCTGAATGCATTAGAAGAAAAAACAACAAAGTCAGTTCCGAGTGACAGTGGGATGCCATAAAGACGACAAAAGCGGTGAAGTCGTGTGTGGGGAAATGGGGAATGTTTTCCAGCCAAAGCAACCGCACTGCAAAGCTCTGACAGACCGAGGCAGCTATGCTCGACTTAGCGACGCCGACGCTAGACCGACTAAAGAGGCTAAACCAGACCTAGGGTAGGAGACAGGGAGCTCTACAGGCGGCGCTTTGGCTGGAAAACAAAATAAACAGCAAGAACAAAAAGCCGGAAATAGAAAGGAAAACTTCGACAGTAGTGGAAGGAACACTTAGCTGGAAAGGTCAACGGCGGGCTGGTGAAAAGCTCGAGCTGGCGAAATCCCATGCACTTGAGACCTCCATGCTCGAGCAGGTTGCAGCTTGAACCGATTGAAGCTCCTCACCAAAAGGCGAGTTACACGGAGATTGAAGGGCATAACGGAGAAAGCCGTGGCAGAAGCTAGATTGCTAGATCGGAGTACAGGAAAGAGGATGACCTGCTTGTCTAAATATGGATTGAGAGGGCGGAAGCAGAGGCGATGAGCAATTTCCACACGGAACCCACACGGTTTCGAGCCGCGAAGCATAGGCGATGAGCAATTTCCACACGGAATGTACACGGTTTCGAGCCGCGACCGTTGGTGGCGGTAAACAAACGGCTGCTCGGGAACTTGGGTGGATATTAGAGATCCGCGGTGAACCTTGGAAGTCAGTGAAATGTTTGGGAGGGAGCGGCTGAGGCAGAGCAAGTGTTAGCGAGATTTGGATCTGGGGGGCGGGAGCAGCTGTGTAAGGACAATGGGGTGGGAGCTAGGGTTTCAGGATGGGATGGGGTGATGCCGAGCCGAGATGGCTGACCTTGGAGTTTGGTGTTCGGCGAATTTCACGAAGCTCGGAGTTTTGCTGGTTTCACTGTTTCGCAATAGCAAAACAATTCTTCACGAGCTGATTGGTGATGAAATTTCGACCACTAATGAAGCATCATACCATCGTAGGGTACTAGGGTGTATGCTTCCATTCCATGATATCCACGCGGAATATGTCAAGCTGGTTTGGTTGGCACGGCGCGCAGGGCGAAGCGCACTGTGCATCGCGGAGCGGGATGCACAGCGCCGCAAAGTGTCACCCCGAATGGCGCGTGGGGCGAAGCGCAATCTACTGCGTGAAGCGGGGTGCAACGTCCACTGTATCGGGTAATATCGAAGCAGTTGAGCTTGTCGTCAAATCCCTTCTGTGTACCCCACAGCACACCTCAAAAAAATGAAACGCACACTAGGAACAACCAATCTATTAATTTTTATCAATCTTTAGCTCTCTAAAAATGGTTTAATCGTCTCCAAATGTGACCACGATTCAAATAAATAAAAAAGCATGTTTGTTCATTTTTTATCACTCCAAGCGAACACTTAATATTGAATATCTGACAATACACTCTAGTGAGATTTCACAGCAAAAATCAGCACTGTTTTTTTTAACATTCTTCTCGAAACCTCTAATTTGTCTTTAATTTTCAATTTTGAGGTCTCTAAGCTTGATAAGATGAAGCCATATGTTGTATTAGAAACAAATAGCACATTATTACATTGTGCTATTTCTGCTCACCATCCTCACCGCACCTGACATCGTTTCCCCGATGGCTTGTGATCTCGGCTCGGCAGTGTTCTGCTCACTCTGGCCCAGCTGAAATCCAGCTGGCAAATGCCAAGCTGCCAATGTCCCCCATGTGCGGCGTTTATCGTGTTCCACATCTTGAGCCTAAAGCTGTCGTCCGGCCAGCATACCCCGTGAATCCATTGAACAAGTTCGTGAAGCTATCGCCAGGGAGTTCTTGGCGTGGGCGAGGTGAGCGAAAGCTAGCGAGAATTTGGTGAGATTTTCAAGGCCTGCATGTTTTGGAGGGTGGGATGCGACAGACCACCACGTCAGGCTGTTTGCCCATGTCATGATGACATGATTTTGTTCCCCCATGCAGTTGCTTTGGTTGGTCTGGTGCTGCTTTGGAAGTGTTGAAGCTGTTACTATAGGGTTTCGCCTTCGCTTACAAAAATTTCGTTCATACCGCTTCAGCAGATCTCAAGCTTCGCTGGCAGGTTGGTTGTGCCGCATGCGACACTCGCTTGACTCGCCTCGCCAGATTGGTCGTCGGAAGGAACAGAGTGGGGGCCGACAAGACACAAGACACCTCACCGCCGACGCCCCAGACAACAAGCAAGCGCCCCTCCAGCAAGGGCCCAGGAAGAGCAGCTCGTACCAACTGTCGCCTTTCTCTTCTTCCATAGCTCCCTCGCGTCACACCATCTCAGGCCAGACGAACAGGTCCCTCTGCTCCACCCTTTCTTGCCAACCGCAGGTCCTCCCATCAGCTGCAGTATTCCGCCGGAACCTCAGGTCGATAGAACCCAAGCCTGATCCGTTGTCCCCTTTGTCGAATGGCCCCTTGTGGCTACGAAGAGATCCATTGTCTTACGATCTCGTCCGCATGCCCATTGCTCATAGAAAGAGACAGCATGCACTCCATACTAGCACCGCAGCTCAGTAGTAGTAGTTCAGTGCCTGCACGAAGCTCGTTTTTGCATTTTCGTCCCTGGTATGGCTGATTCACCGCCTCCTCAATGTTCCCAAGATCCGATCGATAGTAGCATATCAGACATGGACAGGAAAAGGCCCATCGCGTCGCGGCGGGGGACCAAGCTACTCGCCATACCCCTTCCAGACCCCCCACCGGGTACATCCTTCGTTTCCCTCCACCGTTCCGCCAGGACTCCCGTTCGAACTCCCGCCGAGAGCAATCCCGCCGCCGGTTCGAGCTCCACCTGCCGTCGCGCCTCTCCGCGACTTCCGCGCGACGCCGTCGCGCTC
Organism: Closterium sp. Yama58-4; assembly: GCA_947470075.1. Classification (NCBI taxonomy): domain Eukaryota; kingdom Viridiplantae; phylum Streptophyta; class Zygnematophyceae; order Desmidiales; family Closteriaceae; genus Closterium; species Closterium sp. Yama58-4. The sequence continues at coordinate 414,160 of CANIUD010000314.1, forward strand.
ACGCCCACGCTCTCCTCCTCCCCGCAGCCGCGCGCCAAGCCGCACCACGCGACGCCGCATCCTCCTCCGCGTCGGCCGTCCGCCGTGGAAGCCGGCGCGGACAGCTCGCTCGAAGCGACAGGAACGGCGGCGCCATGCAGGCGGCCGGCGCGCCACGCGCCGCACTCTCCGTGTTGCAAGCTGCATTGGCGACGCGTGGTCGTGGTATCCCTGCTTCTGCTCTCCCTCGCGCTCTTCCTCCTCATGCTCCCCGCCTTGTGGCTCGCTCGCGCCTGGCCCTTACCGTCGCTGCCGTCGGTGACCGTCGCGCCGCGCGAGTCGATCCCCTCGGCGCGCTTCAAGGCATTCGAAGTTGGCCTCGGAGGCCCGCTTAGCCTCTTCATGCGCCGACCGTGGTTCGCGGCGAGAGCTTCGCCAGAAAGCCTACTAACGCCGGGTCTACCGCTGTCGCATCTCAAGAGACACGTCAGCGCCGATTTCTTCGTTCCGCGGGTGGGGAACGGAGCGAATTCCCGCCCTGCGGCGCATCCCTTGTCCCTCGTGAGATCGTGGCTTCGCTGGAACCGCGGAGAGGCAGGCAGCGAGAGCATTCCCGACAATGCGGGGGCAAATGCACCTGCGTCATTGAGTGGCGATGGCGACTCGGATGTCATCACAGATCCGCAGAGCGGCGGCGACGGCGACGGTATTTGCGTGGCGATTCCTTCTTCCCCGCGCGCCTTCCCCCACCAGGAGCTCCCGCCGTGGCACTTCCCCGTGGCGCTGCTGAAACTGCTGGACGAGCGCCACTCCCGGCGGAGTTCCGTGCATGGGAGGAAGCAGCGCAGCGGCCTGGGGAAAATGCACGCGGTTGTGTACAGCGCTGCCTGCAAGGCGTCGGTTCCTGCTGCCCTTGCGGCGCAACAACAGACGGCAGCGCATGGGTAGGCTCAGGCGGATCGGAGCGGCCAAGAGCGTGGAAGATATGGAGGCGGATTTTGTTGTTGAGGATACAAAAAGGGCAAATGAGATGGTTGGGCTTTACACGCGAGAAGTAGAGCGGGCGGCAGAGGGATTGTCGTTGCGTGTGGATGTGCTGAGAGCGCATGAGGACGTGTGCCGGTTCATAGGGCAGGAGGAGGCGGACCTGAGGCGCAGTGGAGTTGAGGATAAGATGGTGGGGAAGGACGGGTGGGAGAGCTGGAAATGGCGCACGAAACTTGTCATGGACTTTGTTTATGTGGCGAGACAATGCCTTGCCACTCGACCCAAGTACGTGCTGCTGCTGCAGGATGATACTCTGCCTGCCAAGCTGTATGACGTTGGGATTGAGAGGTTTGTGAGAGAGGATCTGGCGCATAAGAGCTGGGGAGTTGTATCGCTATACAACCCCCAGTCATACAACTGGGGACACCAGCATGGGGATGAGTATTCCGTGCCATGCTGCGCCCAGGCACTCCTGTTCAACGTGACTGCGTTGGAAGGTGTACTGCAGTATATGGAGGAGCACTTTATGGAGACAAACATGGATCTCCTGCTGGGTAAGTACCTGAATGAATCAGGCGTCAAGGGGTATGTTCATGTGCCTTCCTTGTTTCAACACCTAGGGGCCGTTAGGACCAAGGATGGAGGCATAAGAAGGCCGAATCTGATTCATGTAGATAATGATTTTGATGAGAATGTAGTAGCTGGGAGGTGAGCAGGATCAGGACTAATTATAATATATTGTGTTTTTCCAAATTGAATGTACGCATATGGCCCTTCCCCAATTGAAGTGCGGAATTGCATTCGTCAATACCGGCTGCGCCGGCGGCATTCCCGGCTTGGGGAAATTCCCCCTCCGCATCGTCCCGATCCGACCCGAATCCCGAGTCTCCCCCCCACTTGGCGTCATGTTGTGCTGGGTGGCCCAAGAGGCAGACTTGGCGGCAAAACCGACACGACCCGTTCACCGCGCTCACATTCAATTTCACATGGCGACTCGCACAACCCCGTGGCGGGAGAAAAATGTTGATTGACCAACGCAGCATAGCTCTCCTCCACTTCCCAGCAGCAGCAGCACCAGTGCAGTCACAAAAGCTGGGAGTTTCTTGCTGGGAAGGAGGGTGATGTGTTACTTGCTGCATTGGTCATTGGTTTAGAATGAGTGCGCCTGTCTTGCTGGAACAAGCACAAGCTTGAGTAGCATCGATGAGTTACCAGGGCGTTTCTCATCCCAACGCAGTCATCGTAGCCTTGCCGATGCTTCGCACGAGTGTTAGCTTATAGGAAAAGCTTGCGCCGTTCTCTTTCCTCACTCGCCGCAACGTCCACCGTTGACGACGCACGGACCGCTCCAGCAGTGCTTCATCGTAGCCGCCACTACGATTGTGGCCTTCTTGAGCTAGCCTGGTTAGGTTCATTCCCTCGATCGACATGCAAAGTCGCCTTGTGGGCAGATATATATTATCCGTCTGTTCTCTGTCGAGCATCCTCAATACGCTTCCCGGAGCATGTCAGTAGAGTTTAACAAGTCCGCAACGACAGTGGAGTACGCAGCCTTGCAAGTTAGACATTCCGATCTTTCGCCTAATAGCTAATGCACGCGAGACTTTACAAAACTCCGATCTACTGCCGGTGCATCGAGCCTAGCAACTAGCTCATACGCGTCAAGCGGTCCTCATCGCATAATTAGTCTGCTCAAATAAGCTTCGATCGGTGTTCGTCATTCGCTCGTTCGTTTTAAACGCTCGCCCGTTCCAAGGTGGTTCCTGTGAGGGGGATTCAGTTCATCATCATCCCGACTCAGTCGAAGGGCTGCAGTACGTGACAGTTCATCATCACCTCGCAATGCTTCCAAATCGACGTAGCCAGTCGTTGCCTTCGTGATTGTATCCGTCTCGAGTTAGTGCGTTAGTCATCTCTGAATTCGCTACCCTGAAGATCACAGGCTCTCACATCAGCCGATAACATATAACCATAGCACCGGGCTCTCTCATATGTATACACAGACTTCTATAGCACACCGCAAGCCATTTCCTCGAGGTGACTTTTGAGTCGACTCAAAAAGCACACCACAAGCCATTTCTTCGCGACTCATATTCCGTAATTCATCGGACGGTACTCCCCCGCGCGGCACTCTCACTCTGTTATGGCACCGTGCGGTACTCCCCCGCGCCTACTCGCGCTCGTTGTCGCGTGGGTGGCGGCGGTGGCGCTCCTGTCGCTGCCGGTGGTGCGAGCCGGCATCAACCGGGACACCGTCATCGATTCCTCGCAATGTACGCACCGCACGCATTCCCATCCCGGTGTGCGCACCGCTCGCATTCCCATCCTGGTGTGGGCACACTCGCAGTGCACGCAACGCATGCACTCGAAGCGCGGGCAATAACTCACACCGCGTTTACCATACCAACGGGATTTGTCATCCACTGGCCCCCATTTGTCAACACCTACTCGTGCTTGTGCGTGCAGTGGCGGTGCTGCGCTCTCTGGCCACGGAGTGGGGCCGCGGGTTCAACTACTCGGGCGCGTGGTCGTCGAAGCAGCCGCCGAAGCGCTGCGTGGCGTACCCCGGGATCATCTGCAACGACAAGGGTATCATCGTCGGACTGTACGTACTCTCACATGAAACGCGGCTTAGAGCGTGTGTAATATCAGAAGGATGGTTGGATTGCAACGTGAAGCAACGGCGGGAACTATGCAAGCTTACAGAAGCATTCCGCATTCAATTCGCGTGTGTGTGTGATGGTTTGTAACGGTGTGAGACGGTGTGTGGCGGTGCGTGCTGGTGCGTGCTGGTGCGCGCAGGAACGTGAGCAACACCAACATCAACGGCACAATCAAGGGACTCAACGCCCTTACTGCGCTCGCCTTGCTGTGAGTCAACGCGAGTTCGTGCTTGCTCCGCAATGAGTCAACGCAAGTCAATCGCACTTCGCTACGAGGCAACGCAAAGCAACAGTCACTCTTGGAAGTCAACACAAGTCAATGATCGTCCTTCTTCAATGCAAGTGCGACAAAGGACACCACCAACAATACTCCACATTGTCCCATCCCCTCCCCATCCCCCATCCCCCATCCCCCATCCCCCATCCCCCGTCCCCCATCCCCCATCCCCCATCCCCCGTCCCCCATCCCCCATCCCCCGTCCCCCGTCCCCCGTCCCCCGTCCCCCGTCCACCATCCTTCCCATCCGCCCTGTCCCCCATTAATCCACAAAATCTCCCCCTTTCCCCCGGCAGCGACATGAGCCAGAATCCCATCAAGGACGTGACTCCCCTCGGCCCCCTCACCAATCTCGTCTACCTGTACGCACCTCTTCATGCTGTGCGTGTGCCGCGTCTACCTATGCGTGTGCCGCGTCTACCTATGCGTGTGTCGCGTCTACCTATGCGTGTGCCGCGTCTACCTGTGCGTGTGTCTCGCCGTGTCCCCTGCCGTGCCCCTCGCCTCCTCTCCCCCATCGCCTCACCCTATGCCTCTCCCCCATCGCCTCACCCTATGCCTCTCCCCCATCGCCTCACCCTATGCCTCTCCCCCATCGCCTCACCCTATGCCTCTCCCCCATCGCAGCATTCCTCCTCCTCCGCGGAACTGTGCCTCAACCCTTCTGGCACTGCGCCACACCAAACCTTCCTCTGTCTCCCCCTCTGTCTCCCCCTCTGTCTCCCCCTCTGTCTCCCCCTCTGTCTCCCCCTCTGTCTCCCCCTCTGCCCCATGCCAATGCCACATGCCATCTCTCCTCCCGCGCTCGTCTCTCCTCTCCACCATGACGCGGCAGCAACCTACAGGCGCTGGACATTGAAAAGGCACCCAACGCACTCGGCAACCTGGGTTTGCTCAAGCACCTGTGAGACCCGCACGCCCTTGTACGCGTTATAGGCACCCACATGTTCCGTTGTATTGTATGCACCGATGTCCCCGCTGCACGCAATATCTCGTGGCCTGTGCGCTTGGCATGTGCGCTTGGCCTGTGCGCTTGGCATGTGCGCTTGGCATGTGCTGCTGCTCGAGCCATAACACAGGGCAGGGCAGGGCAGCTCGCTTGGATGCAAATTGAAGCCTCGTGCGCCAACCGATTCAGCATTGGAGCATCTCTTTGCATCTCTTTGGATCTCTCTGCGACCCTTTTCATCGCTCTCCATCGCTCTACATCTCTTTGCGTCGCTCTCCATCTCTGTGCATATCTCGCCCTGGCAGGAACCTGAATCAGAACTATCTATCAACTCCACTACCACCATTCGTCACGGCCCTAACTGCCCTCACCCACCTGTGAGCCCAACCGCCCGCACGCCACCTTGTTGCACGGGACATGCTGAGTGATTACTTGCTATTCTGTGCTAATCTGCGTGGTTGTTTTTAGAAGTTAAAAAATCCTCTGTGCTTTTCTCTTCCCACCCCCTCCGCTTCAACTGCCTTGTCCTACGTCCATGCCCGCCCTCTCTTCTCTATGTGAAGTATCCCCAAACCTCGCTGCCGGCCTACCACATGGAAGGCAACCTCGCTGCCGGCCTATCACATAGAAGGCGACCTCGCTGCCCTGCTGGATTGGCGCTCTATGGGCGCGAGCCTATCTCTCCGTCCAATCATCTCAACCTCTCAACCCTCTCTACCTCCCCATCCGCGTTACAGGGACCTTGGGTTCAACGACTTAAGCGGATCCCTCCCTCCTGGCTTCGGCAACTTGAAGAACCTGAAGAAGCTGTGAGTCAACGCTAGTCAACCCAAGTCAGCCTAGGTCAACCCCGCGTCAAGCCAAGTCAACCCAAGTCTGTCAACTCAACACAAGACAAGCGGGAAACATATTTGGGCTACTACCGCTCTCCATGTCCTCCCTCCCTTCCCTCCCCGCCCACCAATCACGGCAGAGTGTTGTCGCACGGTGGTGATGCTCTGGGCGGCAAACTGCCACCCTCCTTCTCCTCCCTCACCAAGCTGCGGGAGCTGTGAGTGTCACTTTTGTACTGTGCCTGTGAAAGTGACTTCTTTAGTGTGACTGTCTGAGTGTGACTGTCTGAGTGTGACTGTCTGAGTGTGACTGTCTGAGTGTGACTGTGAGTGCCAAGTTTAAGATTCCAGCCTTCCCTCGCTTCCTTTTGGTACGGTTATTGCGTTGACGCACAAATTCCCAACTCGCCCCCCAATGATGGTGCCGCAGGTACATGAACGACAATGCGTTTGGGGGCAGCATCCCTGCATACATCGGAAGCTTCGTCTCTCTTTCCTACCTGTGAGAACCCAATGGCGTTTCGTCCTTATTGTACTCTCTCTCTCCTCTTCAAAGTCCTGCATTTGGGCAACTATTCGCATGCCACTCTAATTATGCCCGACTACCAACCTGCCTGCAGTTCCCCCTGATGCTTCAAGATTCTGCTACGTCTCACACTTAACCGTCCCTTATCCCTCATGTCACCCCTTCACCCCATGTATCCCTCACCCCATGTATCCCTCCCCCCATGTATCCCTCCCCCCATGTATCCCTCCCCCCATGTATCCCTCCCCCCATGTATCCCTCCCCCCATGTATCCCTCCCCCCATGTATCCCTCCCCCCACGGCAGGCGGCTGAGCAACAACATGTTTTCGGGCAGCATCCCCAAGGACCTCTCACGCCTCAAGAGCCTGCAGTTCCTGTGAGTCAACGCAGTCAACCTGCAGTTCCTGTGAGTCAACGCAGTCAACCTGCAGTTCCTGTGAGTCGACGCAGTCAACCTGCATTCCTGCAAGTCAACGCAGTCAACATGCATTCCTGCGAGTCAACGCAGTCAACGCCAGTAGAGGGCTGTGCAACAACTGGCTGCCTGGCTGTCTGCTATGATGCACGCATCCACCACCCAAGGCTTGACTGTCTCCTCTCACTGTTGCCCCACTGTTACCTTACATCCCCCACTGTTACCTTACATCCCCCACTGTTACCTTACAACCTCACTGTCACCTCAAATCCCCCTCCCTCATACCCCCTTCCTCCCTTCCGCCCCCTCCTCCCCCCAATGCCCATGCAGGGGGTTGCGCTACAACTGGCTGACAGGGTCTATCCCCGCGGCCCTCGCCTCCCTCTCCAAGCTCACCTACCTGTCAGCCCCCATTCCTTCCTCCCTTCTACCTTCCCTTCTTCTCCTGCATCGTTTTCTATCCGCTCTTCATGCTTCATCCCCCACGTTGCTCTGCTGTGCCACTTACCGGTCTCCATTACTCCCATAACATTGCAATGCACACCGCTCTGTGCTGCATTCCATTGCTCTTCCGGCTCTCTCCAGGCTCTGCCCGTTTCTCTCTACACATGGCCGTTTCCACGTCATCATCCCAATGCCACGTCACCACCCTAAAGCCATGTCACGGTCACAACGCCACGTCACCGTCCCATTGCCACGTCACCATGGCAGGTCGCTGAACTACAACAAGCTGAGCGGGAGCATCCCGGAACAACTGACCAGCCTGGCCAACATTCAAAGCATGTGAGCGGGGAAGAGCATGTGAGAGAGGGAAGACGAGTGAGAACTCTAACCGGAGAGAGCAGCAGAGGACAAACGCATGCTCTCTCCGGAGAGAGCAGCAGAGGACAAACACATGCTCTCTCTGGAGAGAGCAGCAGAGGACAAACACATGCTCTCTCCGGAGAGAGCAGCAGAGGACAAACACATGCTCTCTCTGGAGAGAGCAGCAGAGGACAAACACATGCTCTCTCTGGAGAGAGCAGCAGAGGACAAACACATGCTCTCTCCGGAGAGAGCAGCAGAGGACAAACACATGCTCTCTCCGGAGAGAGCAGCAGAGGACAAACGCATGCTCTCTCTGGAGAGAGCAGCGGAGGACAAACGCATGCTCTCTCCGGAGAGAGCAGCGGAGGACAAACGCATGCTCTCTCCGGAGAGAGCAGCAGAGGACAAACACATGCTCTCTCCGGAGAGAGCAGCAGAGGACAAACACATGCTCTCTCTGGAGAGAGCAGCGGAGGATAAACCCATGCTCTCTCTGGAGAGAGCAGCGGAGGACAAACACATGCTCTCTCTGGAGAGAGCAGCAGAGGACAAACACATGCTCTCTCCGGAGAGAGCAGCGGAGGACATGTGAGAACAAGCACATTTGCGCAGGACCTTTCCTCAATGTTAGGTGTCTCAAATCATTCTGAGAATCGTTAGCGTTCAGCATGGTAACACAATGCTGGTGGGCAGGGAGGGACAAGTTGACCAGCCAGGCCAACATAGACACGCGGAAACGCTGCTTCCTCTGGCATGTTTTTTAATCTGAAATCATTTGCTGACTCGTGTCTGTTATGTGTTGTGCTGTGTGCGGTGGCGGTACAGCAACCTAGAGAGCAACTATCTATCCGGGACTCTCCCCAACATCGACCGACTCAAGCTGCTCACCGACATGTGAGTCATGCATTGGCCTTCCTGACTCATGTTAGAAGGGCAGCAGTGCGTGAAGACGTGCTTTGAATCGGCATGCACTGCACTGCGCTTCTTTCACCGCAGCTCACACCCCCTCGTATCTCCCAACCCTCTCCCACCCATCCCTCCCCACCTTCACCCACAGCACCATGCGCTCCAACTATCTCAGCCGCACCATCCCTCCACGCTACCTGCTCCTGCCATGCTACAGCCTGTCGTCCAAGTACTTTGCAGAGGAGGTCTCTCACCTCCCACCCCACTTTACCCCCCTCCACCCCACCCCACCCCTGCACAGCAATGTGCGCTCCAACTATCTCAGTGGCACCATCCCTCCACGCTACCTGCTGCTACCGTACCACAGCCTGGCATCTAATTACTTCGTGGGGGAGGTGTCATACAAGGCCAAGAACGGCACTTCCCTCTGCCCTGGCGAGTCTGACGTGGAAAGCAACTGCCTGCGCCTCAAGTGGTGCGTGCGACGACAGTAGCGAGGCCGGAAAAAGTGGGGGCATGGAAGAAAGAGGTGCAGGAACAGCTGTGATTGGTGTATTTATGCTGCATCCCCTCATTACGTCCTTCATTCTAGTTGCATCCCCTCTAGAGATGCGTGTGTGAAGCCAATCCGCTGCTGCCCCTCATTGCCCCTTCCACCTTTCCTCACTCACACACCAACACCACGCACATTTGGGACAAGAAACCGCCCCAGCGCAGCGCAGCGCAGCACAGCACAGCGCAGAAGCCTGCTGGACCCCCATCTCTAGTCCCCATGGCCCCTCACATCACACCCCCACACCAAGCACAGGTGGGACAATAAGCCTGCTGGACCCCCATCTCTAGTCCCCATGGCCCCTCACATCACACCCCCACACCAAGCACAGGTGGGACAAGAAGACATGCGGCAACAAGCCACCTCAGCGCAGCGCAGAAGCCTGTTGGACGTTCTGCCGGGCGGCAAGCAAGCTCGGCACGTGTGGGCGGCGGGGCGTGTGTGTACCGGCCAGCTTGCGCAAGAACGACAGCGCCGTGGTGTATGCTGCCTGCCGTTGCCAGAAGGGCGCTGCTGCCACGGCCGACAACCAGTACTGCGTGAAAGGTGAGAAATTTGGGGAAGAGGAGAATGATAAAGATTTTTTCACGGCCAAGTGCCTCCTGAGTAAGCCTGTAAAAATGAATACGAATACGAATACGAATATTTTTTCACCCTATTCTCCGAATAATGTGTGGCTTCTTATTTGACCGAATACTGACCCCAAACCGAATACGAATACAATACGAGTTCTGACCCAAAACCGAATACGAATACGATTCGAATACTGTCGAATAAGAATCGAATACGATTAAGTTTTGAGTATAAATCTTGTAGAGGCAGGGTCGAACGGGTAATGCATGTTCGACACATGGTGATAAAATGTACCTTATTCTACCAACACCACGACTAAACCCCTCTCCAGCTTCTTTCATGCATAGCTCTCACATGGCCTCTGGTACACAGACTGCCAAAGATGATAGCCGCATGTAGGGAAAGTATGAGGGGGGGGTTAATGGTAGAATAACGAATAGTATGAATACCTCAAATATTTGTTACCCGAATATTCTACATTCACGAATGCCCGTGATGCGAATATTTTCGAATACATGGTCGTTATTCTCTCGAATTCGGGTATTTGAACGAATATCGAATAGTTCTCGAATAACGAATATTCTTTTACAGGCTTACTCCTGAGCAGCACCTGCCTCCCCTTCACTTTTGCCATCCATAACCCACCAAAGCAATCAGCCCAAGATCACAGTAAATCTACTGCTTTCCTTCCTTTCACTCCCCTCTCCCCCACACACACAGTAACAAACAACAACCTGGTACTCAAGCCCTGTCGCCCCAGCAGCACCTGCAGATCCAGCTTCTTCTCTCACACTTCACAACTTACTTCCTGGGATTTTTTGAGAATTCTAAAAAATAATCAGCTTGTTCTTTCACACCTCACAACTTTCTTCCTCCTTTCCTTTCCACCTCCCTTGCCCACCCCTTTCCCCGCCGCAGTAACAAACAATCTGGTGCGCAAGGCCTGTCCCCCCAACCCCAAGTGCGCTCCCAACGGCACCTGCCGAAATTCACTTCCTCCCTTTCCCACTTTCCCTTCCACCTCTCCTACTCTCTCCTCCCCGCCCCCCAACCCCCACAGTGACAAAAAATCTGGTGCGTAAGGCCTGTCCCCCTAACCCCAAGTGCCCTCCCAACAGCATCTGTCAACCCAACTTCCTCTCCCCTCTCGGCTACCGCTGTGCTTGCACCAAGGGTTACCTCCCCGTGGCAGAGAACTACTGGACCGTTACCAAGTGCGTTGCTATAGAGGTGTAGACACAGGCAAAATCTTACTGTATAAGCTGTACAGTGGATTAGCGCATGGTTTGGCTATTCTGCTCCTTCCAGGTGTCCACTACAGCCAGAGTGTAACAAGTAGCACACTGATGTCATTTGAATAAAATGGATTCACCTTACCTGCTGGGGACCGCTGAGTAGTGTTGTAGGCACATGTACCTCTCTAGAGTGTTAATGAGATGGTTGATGAGATGGTTAATTGAGATGGCTAATGAGTCAAAAACAGGCAGGGAACATCAGGATATGGTTCGCTTTATACCGACAAAATGGTTCATCAGTCAATCCTGGTTGTAAACCACTGTAGTACCCTAATTATGCCATTAAGGTATCACCGTATCAGCTCCCACACGCATCCGAATCAATCATTCAGTCAGTCACACACATCCATTGCAATCAGTCACTCTAGCTCTCATCCATCCATACACCTCTCCCTCACGCACGTCCCCCTCTCACACACCACCCCACCTCTCATGTAAACCCCACCTTCACACCCTCCCCACCTCTCACAGCATCCCTCTCAACCACTTCCCCCCTCACGCACGCGGTCCCATGAGTCGCAGGACAGCAAGCCCCCCCACAGCCGCAGCCCCCACGCCCACCGTCACCAGCGCCACAGAGCTCCACCCTTCCCCACTCCCACCTCCCCCCTCCTGCTCGCGTAACGCCGCCTCGGCCGCGGCGGTTACCACGTCCTTGTCAATGCGGCGGTTCTTGGCCACTAGCTCCTGGATCTTGTCCGTAGCGGCCGCCAGGTCGCTGCTGAGGGAGGCGTTATCCCGCTTCACCTGCCCCAGCTGGACGAACATGGTCTTTGCCTCTGCCTCCTTGCTTGCTGCTAGTCTGTGTGAGGGTTGGGGAAGAGAGGGAGAGGGGGTGTTGAGGGGAAGGGCAAGTGGGGCGTTATCCCGCTTCACCTGCGCCAGCTGCACAAACATGGCCTTTGCCTCTGCCTGCCTTCTGGGATGCCGCCAGCCTGTGAGGGGGTAAGTGGGTGAGGGGGGGGTGGGTGGTGGAACGGGAGGGGGTGGTAGAGACAGGGACAGAGGGGGTTGGCATGGCAGCAGGGGTCGCACGGCTTGACTAAGGGCATCTCACTAGGCAGCTTAACAAAGCCTCTCAGGCCAGGCAGCGCACTCACTCTGCCAGCCTGGCATTCTCCCGGCTGCCACTCGCCAGCTTCCCCTCCACCTCCGCCCGCGCCTGCACCGCAGATGCGACCTCCCCCAGCAGAGCCTCCACCCGCGCCTCCAGCTCCCCCACCCTGCTCCCCGCACTCTCCCCACCCGCACTCTCCCCACCCGCACCCCCCTCCTGCTTCGCCTGGGCAAGCTGCTGCGCTGCTGCCTTCAACTCCCCCTGCAGCGCCCCCAGCTCCCCTCTCACGGCTTCAACCTCTCGCCTCGCCTCCCTCGCCTCCTCCTCCTTCCTCCTCGCCTCCTCCGCACTTGCTTTGATCTCCTCTTCTGCTACTTTCACCCGCTGCTCCAGTGCCTTTATCTGCTCGGTCATAGCCTGCACCTGCGCGTCCTTGCCCGTCAACTGGCCGTCCTTTTCTTGCAGCGCGGAGTGCGCCTGCACCAGCTCCACCTGCGCCTGCGTCAGGCTCTGCTGCAGCTCCGCCAGGCGGGCTGCCGCCTTGGCTGCCACTCTGGGGCGCATATACACACGTTGAGAGAAGCAGCCAGCAATGGAGGGGAACAGTGTGGGGTGTGTGTGAGCACATGATAAGCGGGGTGCGTGGGAGGAGGGCACAAGGTGTACTCAGTACACTGTACTGTACGGGGGCACTAAGCCCTGAGACAACAGGCTGCACAGACCACACTGCACAACGGCACAGAGAGGCGCATGGAATCGACGCCGTACCTGGTAGCGTGGTCCGACTCGCCCTTCTTCCCCTCCAGCGACTTCTCTGCCTCTGCTCGCCCAGCGTCAGCCGCTGCTCTCGCCCCTTCCGCCTCTGCCTTTGCCGCCTCAGCTGCTCCTCTCGCCGCTTCTGCCTCTGCTCGTGCAGCTTCAGCCTCCGTTCTCGCCGCTTCAGCTGCTGCCAGCCGACCACTGAGTGCCTCCACACGCTGCTCCAGCTCTCTCCGCCCTTCATCCCGTTCACCGCTCTCCTTCTCCTTTGCCGCCTTCTCTGCTGCCCACTTCTCGCGCTCTGCCGCCCAGCTCCGCTTCTCTGCCGCCCAGCTCGCCCGTTCCTCCTCCCAGCTGCTCTTCTCTGCCGCCCATTTCTCTCTGTCTGCCGCCCAGCTTTGCTTGTCCTGCTCCAGCGTCTGCAAGGAGCGGGTAAGCTCGTCTAATCTGGCCGCAGTTTCAGCTGAAGCCCTGGAGAGAGAAGGAAGGAGGAAAGAGTGGGGGAAATATTGGGTAATTATGGTCAACGACTGCAAACCCCTGAACCCCGCGAGCATTTGCAAACCTCCCGCAATCAGCCACTAGTGCACGCTCACTTCAACAGGTCGGCGCATTTCGCCGTGGCTTCCGCGCATTCCTTGATCGCCGCGTCTCGCGCCGCCGCCATAGCCTCCGACTCTTGCTTCAGAGCCAGCACCATTTCCTCATGCGCCCTCGCCTTCTCACTCATATCGCCTCTCAACGCCGCTACCTCTTTCTTTGCCAGATCCAATTCTCCCCGCATATTCCCCGCCTCCGCTTCCTTCCCCGCTAATTCCCCCTTCAGCCGCGCGATCTCCCCCTCCGCAGCCGTCACCAGCCCCTCCAGGCGCGCGCGTTCCGCCTTCCCTGCAGCCGCCGCCTCTTCCGCCTTAGACGTCTTCTCCGCGGCCGCCGCCAGGTCCTTTTCTAGCGCGTTCTTCGCCTGCTGAACGCTCTTCCTCGCAACCTCCGAACCGCGCTTCCCCTCCTCCAACTCCCGGCACCGCTGCGCCATTTCCTCCAGCTGCTTCCGCAGCTTCTCCGCCTCCACCTGCGCGCCAAACCCGCCGCTACCGCCGCCCCCGGCGCCGCTGCTGCCATTCGCCATCGGCGACTCGGGTGGGAATCTGCCGGAAGCGTCCTCGAAGGTGGGCGTGCGGTTACCATCGTGCGGAGTTCGCGAGCCGTCGCTGAAGTGCTCCGGCGGCTCGACGAAGACGTCCGCGTCGTGAGAATCGCTGGAATCGCGACTCGCCGTGGCGCGGAAAGGGGAGGTCACGTTGATCGACGGGAGATCTTCCGCGGACGGCGCGCCTGCGGAAGGGAGCGCGGATGGCGGATCTGCTGCGGTGGCCTTCGCGAGAGGATCGCTCGCGGGTGCTGCGGCGGGAGCAGCAGAGTTGACGGTTGGGCTAGGAGCCGCTGCTGCTGCAACAGCGGTGGTCTGTTGACGGCCCTTCTGGTTCTTCTTTCGACCCATCTGTGCCGAGTGGCGAATTCAAAACGTGATCTCAGCTCTGATCCTCTGACCAATTTTTTTACGGAACGCGATCGTCGCCAGACTTGACGATCCGCGGTTATACCAAGGCCAGCAGAAGAACGACGGAATGCGTCGATTGCTATCGGATTAGGTGGTTATGAGCAACGACACGGATCAAAAAGGTTAATCGGCTCCGTTGGTCCTAACGGACGGATCAATAAACGATGATGTCAGCGGAACGTCGTGACTCGTGTGTAACAGAAGAAGCTCGGTTGGCACGCCAGGGGAAAAAACTAGTAGCAAGTAAAAACTGCCTAACCAGTAAGCATAGAAATGAGTAGACTAAGATCGGATCATCTCATCTCATCAGCATCATCATCATGATGGGTGGAAATGGAGGGGCATGGGGGGGAGGCGATGGAGGGAATGGCTCTTGTGGTACCGTCTGACACCAGACGTTACCGTACCAGAACAGCTGTAACATCGGAGATACACTAGGGAACGAGATCTCCCACAGCAGTGGGGAGTCTTGGTGATCGAGGAATGATGGTGACGTTCGCGAAACTCTGTAACGTGAGCGAGGGAAGGCCAAGCATTCTCGCCTAATGGCGGGTCAAACAAATCTGGTGTCAGTACCCCGCAAAAGAACTTCTCTTCGTTTGGCACATATCTGGGGTAATAATGTATCATTCGTTGATATACACTGGAAAAATGGTTGTCCAGCATGTCAGATCCGGCTAATACACCCCCGGGTTTTATTCTACTCCGAGCAAAATTAATGCTCGAATTGAACATTTACATTGTCGCGTCAGGTGCTAAAATCGATCACGCGCGTGCGCGAGACGAGCACGTGGTGATTCACTGATGTCAGCAGGAATTTCGGACTGGCTTGACTTTTCCTCCCTACAATTTCACTCGATATGTATGTGTTTATAGAAAGGGGGGTCTTAAGCGGATACGTTAAAAAAAGCGGGTTTATTACAAAAGTGCAAATAGGATTAGACCCACCCCCATTTCACGACCCGGGGGGCTATTATTTTGGGGGGGCTATTAGTCGGGTATTTACGGTAATTTGACATCGCTGGAAGGGAGCACATCCTGTGTTTGGTCAACCTGAATAAGAAACTGCTGGCAGGATGGGCCATGACTTGCGTATCATATGACTGTCATGAGATGACAGGAAATATTTTAGGAACCTGCAGCAACAAACAGGATGGTGTAAGCAAGTAGGGGTTCTGAGAAGAAGAAAAAGTCACAAAGGAGGGATGCTGGATAGGCACAAGCAAATGCAAAACATGGAACACAATAAACATACGCAAGACAGGGCACGCAGGGTAAAATGCAGGGGTGTGGTGTTTCAACCAGGACATCACACGGCTGAAACCTACCCTGGTTTTATTGACCGAGTCTTGCCGTGCTGTCTTTGCCGTTGCCCTGCCAAATAGCTGCTCAGAGAGACAATACCAGTTCGTTTCGAAGCGGCCACGATGCCAAAACTTCAGAGACCGTCTAAAAGCTCATCACCAGGTGGCCAAAAATAACATGTGGACGCCACAACTTTTGAGATCCTCTCAAAGCTCATTTCCAGGCGGCCACGAAGATCAACGGCACGCCGCGCCAGCTGAGCTGCAGGGCGCCCGTCTCAACATGCACTTCCAGCCGGAACCTCTTGTCTCTGCCCTCTGTGATCTCCCTCCCAGCAGCCACTGTGTCCGGCCCTATCGGCACCGGCTCCAGCCCCACTGCTTTCATCCGAAGCACCCATTTCTCCAGTCGCTCCGAGCGCAGCCATCTGTCCATGCCCTCACATGCCACCTCGTTTATGAAGTCCCGTGCCAGAATGGTTTCCGCGATGAGGCGCGGCAAGGCGGCGTGCGGCATGGAAGCATCAAAGGACTCGATGAGAGCGGCAAAGTTGGCAAATGCAGCGTGGAAGCGCGAGAGGAAGAAGGGCCCATTGGCATCTAAATCAATGTCCACTTGGAGGAGGAGCAGGGGGCGCAGGTCGCGAATCCACTTGAGAATGGCGTTGCGGGGGTTGGAGCGAAGGACCGTGTCGTCTGGAAAGACCATGAGGCCCCAATTGGCCAGCACCACTACCTCCTCGCCTTCATCCACCTCCACTTGTGATGGGTGGAAGTCGTGTGGGGTGGTTTCCATGCCGTGAAACGACAGGGAGAGGCCCATCATAGATGCCACCTGCTCCAGGTACTGCCCGCTCAGATGCACCAGGCCCGTTGGATACTCCTCCAGACTGACAAACCCAAAATCAACGGCTGTGATTTTCACATGGGCCGTGGGGCGGGAGGGGGGAGTAGCGTGTGGAAGAGGTGCGGAGGGAGTTGTCGGGTGCGGGCTACCACTGCTGCCGCTGCTGGTAAAGCTATAGCTGCCTGGCACAGGTGCATCTGCGGCCGCACCTCCCCCAGTTGAACCTGCTCCGAACGCCCCTGCTCTGCCCTGAACAGCGCTCACACCCCCACCAGTTCCATTCGGCACTGCCCCCGCTCCCACACCTGGGATTCCACTTGGTGGATGCCCATTGGCCGTGGCGGCGGTGGCAGGGAGGAGAGGGGGTGAGGAGAAGTGGGCGGCGAGGCGCATGAAGATCTCGATCCAGTGCGGCCCGGAGTAAAGTCCAATGGCTATGATGTGCAGCCGCCGCCGCCGCACCGACTGGCCGGCAGAGGCAGAGGCAGGGAAAGAGGCTGGCAGGGGGAGGGGAGTATGGGGGTGTGGACTATGTGGGTGTGTGTGTGCGCGTGATTGGTGGGTGAATGCGCGGACTGTTTCGTGCACGGCTGCAGTGTTGGCGAGGTGCATGAATGCCGGCACTCCGTTGTTGCCGTGGCCCAACACTGCCACCGAATCCTGCTCACATGGGACACGTGGCATGCATGGAAGGCATGACATAAATGAGATGCATGGCATGAATGGGATGCATGGCATGAGTGAGATGGATGGGACACATGGCATGCACGAAACACTGTAAACTAGCAGAAAGGAAAGGAAAGGGGACATACAGTACCTGACAGGAAAGGGAACATGCCAAAAGAAACAAAAACGTGTGTGTGTGTGTGTGTGTGTGTGTGTGTGTGTTTTGTGTGTGTGTGTGTGTGTGTGTGTGTGTGTGTGTAAACCCACATCCCGATACATATACACATAGAGATGTCTAACAACGTTCGCTGGGGTGGGGAACCAGGAATGGTAAAACGGGGGAGGGAGGAAAGGGGGAAGGTAGGGAGGTGGGGAGGTGGAAAGGTGGGGAAAAAGGAGAGGGGCCAAGGGGGAGAGGGAGGGAAGGGGGGAGGGAGGTAGGTGGGGATGGGGGAAGATGAGGAGTCAAGAGAGTAAGCACCTGAAGGGTGATTTTCAAGGGGGAGCGCCAACGCGTGATTGCGGTGCCATCCATGCGCGCCTCTAGTGCCTGGAGCGCGTGGAAGGCGATGCGCTGCAGCGTGTCCCCCCCCGCTGCTGCCTCCCTCCGCACCTGCCGCATGAACTGCCGCCACCGCACCTGGTGACGCAGGGGAGGCGAGGGAGGCAGGAGAGATAGGGAGGAGGCTGAGAGGGGGAGCAAGAGGAACGAGGGGGAAGTGGGGGAAGCGGAGAGGCGTGTGAGCGAGCAGATCCGTTAGGTTGCAGCTCACGAGTGTGCATGGTGAAGGATAGGCTGGGGAAGAAGTGAGGTGGGGGACAGGATGAAATGAGGTGGGGGAGGGGATGAAATGAGGTGGGACTTGAAGTAGTGCAATGCAGCTCTTGCTCAACAATGCATCAGGAGGAGCTAAGGAACACAAGCCATGCCTGGTTATCGATTATACACCCCAAGCCCCATGTGACACAAGCCATGCCTGGTTATCGATTATACACCCCAAGCCCCATGTGACACAAGCCATGCCTGGTTATCGATTATACACCCCAAGCCCCATGTGACACAAGCCATGCCTGGTTATCGATTATACACCCCAAGCCCCATGTGACACAAGCCTTGCCATCCCCCACGAGCCTCACGCACCGAGTCATCAACAGCCATGGCTTCAGCGAGAGCCATGAGCTGCCGCTTCAGCATGCCCTCTTTCGCGCCACACATGGGCCGTGGCAGCATGCCCGACACATCCACCCGCAGGGGCCTCTCAGGACCGAATTCAGGAATGTATGGGGCGGCAACGGACGGCCTGCTTGCTGCGCAATGATCATCTTCATCGTCCGAAGCCATGCTGAGTGGGTCGCTGTGCGCCGCAGTGACGCGAATTTTGCGAACTGCAGTCTTGTCCAAAACGGCTGCCTTCCACTGCACTCGCTGGTCATATCCGTAAGCAGCAGCGTCGCTGGTGCGAGCAGCAGAGGAGAGCAGTGTTGAGCCCATAAAAGCTCTCGCGCCTCCCCGACTGCCTCCAGCCACCATCCTGCTCTCAGGCGCCTTTAGACAAGACACTGTGCAAGCTAGTGCTACCGCTACCGCTGCTGCTGCTACTGCAGATGCTGCTGCTGGTGCTGTTGCTGCTGCTGCTGCTGCCGCTGCTGTTGGAATCGCTGCTGCTGCTGCTGTGGAGGAACCTGGCACGGGGAACGACTGAGCTGCAGAGATAGACGCAGTGGCAGCGGGAGTTGCAGGAGTGGCAGCAGAAGGAAGGCCCGGCTTGGGCAAGCAGGGAACGGGTCGCCAGGGGGAGGGCGCAGGGCGCGACGGGTTGATGTTCTGCAGCACTGCGGCGAGACGGGACGAGAGGTCAGGGGGGCGCCGAGGTAGCTTGCACGGGGGCGGAGCGGAGGGAGGGTCGACGGGAGGTCCTCTAATCGCGCCCACTCCTATGTCACCGTCACGATAGGGTGAGCGGCGTTGATCTGGAGAGGAGCGCTGAGGGGGTGAGGGATGGGCATGGATGGCGGAGGAGAGAGGCCGTGTGCTGGCGGGTATGCTCGAGTGAAGGGCTTCCTGCTGCTGCTGCTGTTGCTTCTCGTGACATTGCCCTTGCTGCTGCGTCTGCTGCTGCGAATGTTGCTGGGTCTGCTGCTGCGGCGTCAGCAGCTCATTTGGTGCTTCTTCCTGCTCTGGCAGCAGCAGCTGCGTCCTCTGTGCTTGCTCAAGCTGCACCTGCTCCCCGCGGCCCCTCGCGCTCTGAAAAGTCGCTGGCGCTACCGCCGCGAACAGGCCCTCCGAAGCTTCCTCGAAGGTCAGAACCTGAGGACTGGAACCGTCAGGCTGCAATGCGCGCAGAACGGATGCTGACGTGACAGGAAAAACTTGCTCGGATCCCCTCTCCGCATTCCGAGAAGGATCACGAAACCACGTGGATGGAGCAGCCAGCTCTGACAGGAACGTGTCTAAATTGCTGGATGCAGAATTGCTGCCTGCAAGAACGTTTCCCGCATCCGGAAGATACCACGTCCCCGGATATAAGCATTCGGCCCTTTCTACTCGGTCGTCCTCGCGCGTGGCAGAGTCATGGCTATGGCTCACGCCGCTGGAGTCCCACGCATCTAATAAATGTGTTATAATCGCAGCTTCACCGGGTCCATCCGTGCACGCCTCGCGTGTGTCTGTTTGTCCCACGGGATCTCCGCCATCCGAATCAAGTAAAATCCGGCTGTCCGTTTGCACTCCAGGTAAACCATCCAATCGTAATTCTGAATTAACTTCGGCTTTATTAGTGGAAGCATCGCGTCTAGGAACATAGTATTTGTTAACGTCTCCTATATACGCATCGCCTACAGGAACATCATCGCCTATCAGGAAAGAGAGTGACGGATCTAAGGTCGTAAATGGTAACTCCGGGAGATATTGCGTCTGCAAGAGAGGGTCGTCGCTGGAAGGCGGAGGATGGGGCAGAACGGCTTCGTCGAACGACAGCCAGTGCTCAAAGTCGGCTGGCGCCACGTCATCAAAGACGAAGACCGTGACCGGCTCGCCGCTCATGACATCAAAGTCGGATCTTGGTAGTTAAATATAGCAGGTTGTTCCCATAGTAGTGCAGGCGAGACGATTGGTAAACCTAAGTACCAAGCTATGGGCCTTCGTGATCAGCAAGAGAATTCAGGAAGCATCAATTCCCGAGGTGTGAATTCACGAGGTGCAGAACCTCCTAAGGTCCCAACCCAGCCCAACCCCTCATTCTTGAAACTCCTCATTACTGCACCTTGCAATATCTACACCAAACAGTTCCCTACCCATCAAGCAAGCGAAAAAACTATTCACACTGTACAGTAGCTTATATACCAACTGCAACTGCAAATAAGTACTCAAAATAGTTGCATCTTTTCAGGGAATACGCTAGGACAAGCAGGCACATCCATCCCCGACCCGAGCGAATCCCCTGGTGCCTATCGTGAGGATCCCGTACAGATCTTACTTTTGCCCGTACGTTTTCGAAGCTTCGGTTTCCGACGAACCGTATGGCTGAAAGCTTAGACGAAACAAACCTTCGCGATTATGACCAGCGTATTCCGGATTCGATAGAGCCGGAAGGAAGGGAGGCCGACGGTAACGAAGAGGTTACGGGCCCGGAATCTCAGAGGGATGGTCGAAACGAAGGCGCATCTGGAATGGGTTCACAGCGGAACGGCGAAAAAGGAGCGAATCCCCGCCAGGATGATTTAAGCGAAGAGGTTGAGATGCAAGTCGATCAGGTCAGTCGGCTCGTCTTTGACACCGCGTCTTTGCTTCTTACCGTTATGTTCCCTGTTCCGTCCCGTGCGACATTGTTGTTCTGTATACCTCCATCATCTGCTCTTTTTTTGGTCGTGGATTTGCATTTTTCGTTTTACGTCCCGGTCTTCGTGTTTCCTCCATGGCCTTTGTCAGGTGCTGGAGGACGCGTTAGTGAGCACGTCGCAGGAGGAGGCACTGCATCTGCAAGAAGGCAAGCACATGAATGAACCATTAACCACGCCTTAGCTACGCCTGTTCGTGAAATTCACGTCATGGATTCGCCGTGACTTGTCAATCACGCCAGCAGACAACTTACAACTGGTGCTTCCTAGACCAACATCCTTTTTTTCTGTTTCCATGCATCCTTTCGTGTTTTATGACCCCGCCAGTTTCGTTCTTCAGTGCACAACCCACTCCCTCCCTCACCCTTTTCCCGGCATATCTCTTTTCCCCCCCCCCCAATTTCCCACACGCGCCGACCCCCGCTCCCCTCCCTAACCTCCTCCTTTCTCGCTAGCAGGTTGGGAGGGTGTGACGGTGGAGGTTCCTCCTGATGACGTGGCCATGCCAGACTGGCACGATGACGCCATAGATCTGACGTGGCAGAACAGTCAGCCAGTCTCGCCGCAAGGAGCCCTGTCCCAAGACTTCTCACAGCTAATTTCCCAAGACATTAAGCCAGATATCCAGCCATTCGCCGCCTACCCACCTGCCGTGCCTCTTCCCGTGCCTGCTGCCGAACCTGGAGCTGGTACACGACAGGAGACGAGGAGGTCTGGTGCAGCTGCGGCAGGTGGTGAGGAGGAAGTGAGTGGTCCGGGAGGAGCAGGAGAAGGGGATGAGAGGGGTGGGATGGCAGCAGTAGGCGTAGGAGGTGCAAGGGAAGCGTGCACTGTTCACACTGATACTGACACTGATATTAGTACCCACGCTCACATCTCGCACCTGTCGCCTGATGTGCACGGCCACCTATCGCCTGATGTGCACGGCCACCTATCGCCTGATGTGCACGGCCACCTATTGCCTGATGTGCACGGCCACCTATCGCCCGATGTGCGCCTGCTCAGCCTGCACCACCATGAAGACGAGCACACTGACTTCGATGCCCATGCCCGGGCCCACCTTGGTGCTGCTGCCCAAGTTGACACTGGTGCCAATGCCGATGCTGATGCCAATGCTGATGCTGAAGCTAACGCTCATGCTGATGCGGACGGTGGGCTGCACAGGCGTGCACGGGGGCTGGGAGGCATGGATGTGTTCCAGCAGGTGTGTGCCACATGCAGTGTGCGCTCTGCTTGGAGCTGTGCAGAGGGAGGGGTGTGTGCTGGGAACTGTGAAGGGGTGTGTGCTGAGAAGATGTTTTTATTCGAAAACCAAGTTTTTCTTTCCTCCTTGTTGGGTCTGTGCAGGTATCAGAGGAAACAGTTGAGAGGGTTTCAGTGATTGCAGCTGCTGTTTCCGATGCAGCTACAACAGCCACAGCTGCTGCTACACCTGATGCTCCACCTGATGCCGCTGCTGATGCTACAGCTGCTGCTACACCTGTGGATATTCGTGATGCTACTCCTGCTGCTGCAGCTGCCGCTACTGCTGCTGCAGCTGCTCCTGAGCCTACCGCTGATACTTCTTGCCTTCCTGATACTGCCGCAGCTCAAGGCCCTGGTGCTGACGTGGCTGGAGTGCCCGTTGCTGACGTGGCCGGTGAGCCTGCTGCTGACGAGGCGCAAGTGGATGAGGGTCCTGTAGAGGAGGCTCGTTGGCTCGCCACCGATAGCTATGGGTCGTTTGGGTGAGCTAAGCACTCACATGCCGTGACCCTTGCATGCAATGCTCGCATCCCATATTGCACTCATTCTCGCACGTTGGACGCAATCATTCGTTCCTTACACACATTGCCGCACATTCCATATTCTTCCTCGAACCATCTCTACTCCAACCCAATGGTGGCAGTGCAGGTGACATGCTTCTGCATCCTATCACTGCCTGCTACCATTCCTTGCGCCTGCATGGGCTGCACGTCGCATCTGATTATGCATGAACTTAATCTCTCAACACTTGACCCCGGCGCCCCCCCCCCCCTGCCTTGCGCCCTCGTGTCCTGCCTCTGACTGGCATGTGTGTGTGCAGGTGCAGCAGCGTTCAGCCCATGACTCAGGAATTTCCAGACTCAGCTGACCTCTTCCCCTTGCCTGCTGACCACGCTCACACGCTGGGCGATGGGGACATGGACAATAATGCGGCTGCTTCTATGGGGGACAAGGACAATAATGCAGCTGCTTCTAATGGGAATGCAGAGGATAGAGCTGCTGAGCTGGTTGCGGGCGAGGAGGGGAAGATGGTTAAGGATAATATTGCAGCAGATAGTAACGGGAACGTGGGAGGTGCAGACAAACATGGCATTGCAGCAGCTGATAACGGGGATGAGGGCGGAGGGATAGGTGAAGAGGGAACTAGAGAGGGCCGTGTGGGGAGGGAAGGCGAAGGGAAGGGAGCGAAAGATGGGGAAAGAAAGGGCAGGCGAGGGGAAGAGGAGCTAAGTGATAAGTGTCCTGGAGTGGGTTTGGGTGGAGAGGAAGTGAGCTCGAGGGAGCAAATGGGTGGAGAGAAGGAAGGGGAGGGGGTGGATGGGGCAGTAGAGGTGTGGATTGGAGAGCGAGGCACGTCAAGTATGGAGTCGGGGAGAGACGGTACAGGGGGTAGTGACCGACTGGTGGGATGCGAGACAGAGAGGGGTGAGGGGGAGGGGGTAGGGGTAGGAGAGGGAGAGGAAGAAGCGGCGGATGGGAAAGACGAGGACGGAGGAGGAGTGGAGTTGGCTGTGGGAGTGAAGGAGGGGCAGGAGGGAGGCGAGGGGAAGGAGGCAGAGGAGGGAGGGGGAAGGAGGGAGACGGAGGAGGGAGGTGAGGGGAACGAGGTGGAAGGAACAGAAGGGGCTGAGGAGAGGAAGGAGGCGGGGGAGGTTACGGGGCGGAGAAGAGAAGCCGCTGAGGAGGAGGAGGAGGAGGAGGAGGGGACGTGGTACAAGCTGATGTGCAGCCTGCACGCTCAGTCCAAGCTGAGTACGGCAACCTTGGCTTGAAGGCTTCTGCTCGCTTTCCTGTGGAAGGAGACGCAGGCAGCCCCGTGAGTCAGGCCATGGAGGAGGAGAAGGAACGGGAGGAGGCGAGTAGGGATGGCAAGGGAGGGGATGATGTGGAGGATGGGCAGGAGGGAGGGGATGATGTGGCGGATGGGCAGGGGGGAGGGGATGATGTGGAGATGGCAGAAGCGGGTGTGAAGCCGACATTCGAGGCGTGGCTGCCTGGGGATGGGGCGGAGGAGGGCTCGTTTGAGACCCAGCAGACAAGGGATGTGATGCATGTGGACGCGGATGAGTCTGCTGCTGCCCTTGCGGATGTGCCAGCAGCTCCCTTAGCCGATGTGCCTATGGCTTTCGAGACATCTCAGAAGTTGATTGACACGCAGCCGACAAGGGCTGTGACACACATGGACGCGCGTGATTGTGTTGCTGCTGCCCTTGCGGCGGATGTGTCTGAAGCTCCTTCTGCGGATGGCCCCATGGCTCTGGATGGGCATGCAGGCAACGTAGGTGAGGTGGAGGGAGAAAGGGAGGCGGTGGGAGGAAAGGAGGTGGAGAGAGAGGAGGAGGTGGAGGGAGAGGAGGAGGTGGAGGGAGAGGCGGAGGTGGAGGGAGAGGAGGAGGTGGAGGGAGAGGAGGAGGTGGAGGGAGAGGAGGAGGTGGGAAATACGACAGCAAAAGAACGTGGGCAGGAGGAGGTGGAGGAGACGAGGAGGGCGGAGAGGGGGGGGGGTTATGAGTTCAGTGTATGGCACTTCCACTCGCTTTGCCAAGAGCCTCTTTTCTGGTGGCTCCCGCGCCAACGCCGGGGATGGCGTTGGTGGTGGCGAGGGCGAGAGTGCTGGTGGTGCCGGTGCAGGTGGCTATGAAACGCAGGAAGAAAGGGACGGGGATGTTCCTGCTGCTGCTGTTGCTGCTGCTGTGGCCGCAGGGGCTGATGCTGCTACTGCCGCTGCTGCCACTGCTGCTAGTGCTGCTGCTTTTACTGCTTCTACTGCTGCTTCTGCTACTGCTGCTACTACTGCTGCTGCTATTACAACTGCTATTGCTGCTGCTACTGCTGCTACTACTACTGCTACTGCTGCTACTGCTACTGCTACTACTGCTACTGCTACTGCTGCTGCTGCTGCTGCTGCTGATGAGGAGACGCAGGACGCAGAGGGGGTGGTGCTAGTGCCAGAGGAGGCGGAACTGCAGAGGGCACAGGAGGAGGACGTGCAGTGGACAGAGGCGTATGACAGCCAGGAGACAGATGGAGGTGAAGAGCAGGAGGCACATGGAGGTGAAGAGCAGGAGCGGTCTGTTGAGAAGATGCATTCTGAGTTGACTCAAAAGTCAGAGCGTGTGGCGCTCGGGGAAGAGGAGGCGGAATTGCTGACACAGGAGGAAAAGGACGTGCAGTGGACAGAGGCGTATGCCACGACCCAGGAGACACATGGAGCTGACGTGCAGGAGATGTCTGTTGATAAATCCCAAGAGACGGCTGCAGCATCAGAGCTTTTCAAGGAAACGCCTGCAACAAGAGGGTATCATAAAGAATCTCCAGCACCTACGGTGCATTCTCGAGAATCGCCTGCAGCAACTCAGGAGAGAGATGGAGTCGCAGCGCAGGAGATGGAGATGGAGGAGGAGGAGGAAGAGCATGCGGAGCACACAGAGGAGGGCGAACGAGGCAGACACAGAACAAGGGAATGAGGCGGGTTCAGAGGCAGCGGAGTGGTGATTGGTTTGGGAGGGGGTGAATGGGGCTCGAGAGATAGCTGAGGGGGAGCGGGAGGAAGGAGAAGGAGGAGGAGGGAGTGGAGGCAGATGAGGAATGGGAGAGGTTGTGTGTGGCCTTGAGCCTGGGGTGGATCTAGGAGGAGGAGGAGGAG